>JAKSZT010029748.1:1606359-1634423 GCA_026826555.1 Tolypeutes matacus | reverse complement strand
AAGGAAGGAAGGAAGGAAGGAAGGAAGGAAGGAAGGAAGGAAGAAAGAAAGAAAGAAAGAAAGAAAGAAAGAAAGAAAGAAAGAAAGAAAGAAAGAAAGAAAGAAAGAAAGAAAGAAAGAAAGAAAGAAAGAAAACTAGGAACAGAAGGGAATTTCCTCAACATGGTAAAGGGCATATTTGAAAAACTCATAGTTAACATCATTCTCAATGGTGAAAGAATGAAAGCTTTCCCTCTAAGATCATGAACAAGACAAGGATGCCCACTGTCAACACTGTTATTCAACATTGCACTGGAAATTTTAGCCAGAGCAATTAGGCAAGAAAAAGAAATAAAAGGCATCCAAATTGGAAAAAAAAGAAGTAAAACTTAACCTATTTGCAGATGACATGATCCTTTACATAGAAAATCCTAAAAAATCCACACCAAAGCTCCTAGACTAATAAATGAAGTCAGCAGAGTAGTGGGGTACAAGATCAACCTCCCAAAATCAGTGGTGTTTCTATACACTATTAATAAATGATCAAAAGAAGAGATTGAGAAAAAATGCATTTATAATAGCCACTAAAAAAATCAAATATCTGAGAATAAATCTAACCAGTGAAGTAAAGGATTTGTACACTGAAAACTACAAAATATTGCTGAAAGAAATTAAAGATGACCTAAATAAGTAGAAGTACATTCCATGTTCATGGATTGGTAGACTAAATATTGTGAAGATCTCAATTCTACCCACAGTGATTTATAGATTCAATGCAATCCCAATCAAAATTCCAACAACCTTTTTTGCAAAAATGGAAAAGCCAATCATCAAATTTATTCGGAAGGATAAGGAGCCCTGAATAGCCAAAGCCATTTTGAAAAAGAATGAAGTTGGAAGACTCACACTTCCTGATCTTAAAATTTATTACAAGCAGCAGATGTAGCTCAAGTAGTTGAGCGCCTGCTTCCCATGTACAAGGTCCTGGGTTCAATCCCTGGTACTTCCTAAAAACAAAACAAACAAATGAAAAAAACAACTCTCATTGGGGAGTGGATGTAACTCAGTGGTTGAACTCCTGCTTCCCATGTATGAGGTCCTCAGTTCAATCCCCAGTACCTCCTTAAAAAAAAAAAATTATTACAAAGCCACAGTAATCAAAACAGCATGGTACTGGCACAACAGACCAATAGACCAATGGAATCAAATTGAGAGTTCAAAAATTAATCCTCATTTTTATGGCCAACTGATTTTTGACAAGGTGACAAAAAACACTCAATTGGGAAAGAACAGTCTGTTCAACAATTAGTGCTGGGAAGACTGGATGACCATATAGAAAAGAATGAAATTGGAACCCTACCTCACACCATATACAAAAATTAACTCAAAATGGATCAGACCTAAATATAAGAGCCAGAACTGCCAGACCCCTAGAAGAAGCCCAGGCTAGCGGCTTCAGCACCTGCGTTGGGCAATGGTTCCTTTGACTTCACACCCAAAGCACAAGAAACAAAAGAAAAAACAGATAAATGGGACCTCATAAAAAGTAAACGCTTTGGTGCCTCAAAGTACTTTATCATGAAAGAAAAGCAACAACCTACATGACGGGAGAAAATACTTGGAAACCACATGTCTTAGTTTCACGGGCTGCTCTGGCAAATACCATGGAATGGGTTGGGTTAAGCAATAGAAATTCATTTGCTCATGGTTTGAGGCTGAGAAAAAGTCCAAATAAAGGTGTCATCTAGGCACTGCTTTCTTCCAGAAGACTGACACATACTGGGGCTGGCTGCTGGTGACCCTTGGTCCTTAGCTTGTCACATGGCAAGACACATAGTGGTGTTTCCTGGCATCTCTGTTCTCTTCCAAGTTCCGTTGGATTTCAGATTCTTGCTTCCATGGCTTTCTTTTCTCTGTCTGAGTTTCACTCTGCTAATAAACGACTCCAGTAATAGGATGTGGCACCCGCTGGGCCACATCCTAACTTAAGTAACCCTACTAATAGTCCTGCTTAGAATGTGTTCACACCTACAGGAATGGATTAAATTTAAGAACCCCACATATCCCAAAAGGGTGTAATATCCACAACAGAGAAAGAAATCCTTCAACTCAACAACAAAAAGACAAAATAACCCAATTTAAAAATGGGCAAATGGGAAACAGATGTGGCTCAAGAGGTTCGGCGTCCGTCTACCATATGGAGAGACCGGGGTTCGATCCCTGGTACCTCCCGGTTAAAAAAAAAAAAAAAAAAAAAAAGGGCAAAATACTTGAATAGACATTTTTCCAAAGAAGAAATACAAATGGCCAAAAATCACATGAAAAGATCAATATCATTAGTCATCAGGGAAATGCAAATAGAAACCATAATGAGATACCATTTCACACCCACTAAAATGGCTACTACTAAAAAAAACCAACACAGAAAATTACAAGCGATGGAGATGATGTGGAGAACTAGGAACATGAATTCACTGTTGGTGGGACTATAAAATGGTACAGCCACTGTGGAAGACAGTTTGGTGCTTCCTCAGAAAGTTAAGTATAGAATTACTGTATGGCCTGGCAATCCCACTTCTGTATTCAAAAAGAATTGAAAAAAGGGACTTAGCAGATATTTGCACACCAATGTTCCTAGTGACATTATTCACAATTGCCAAATGATGGAAGCAACTGAAGTGTCCATCAACCAATGAATGGATAAACAAAAAGTGGTATATACACACAATCATCCAATGAAATATTTTTCAGACGTAAAAAGGAATGAAGCTCTTATATGCATGACAACATATATGAATCTTGAAGACATCATATGAATGAAATAAGCCAATGTAGAAAAACAAATTTTCTATGATCTCACTGATATGAAATAATTAGAATAAACACACTTATAGAGTCAGAATCTAAATTATGGGTTACCAAGGTATGGGGTGGACATAGGGAATAGATAGTTAAGTCTTCAACTGTTCAGAGTTTCTGTTTGGCATGATGTAAAAGTTTTGGTAATGGATGGTGATGATGGTGAATGTAATTACCACCACTGAATATTTGGATGTGGTTAAATGGGGAAATTTTTAGGTTGTATATATGTTACTAGTATAAAAATTTTTTTTTAAATTCTAGGACTTCCGGGAAGATGACAAACTAGTAAGACACGGGAATCTCTTCTCAAGAAAAATAGCTAGAGGACAGGCTGAAACAGCCCCCAAAAAGATCTTCTAGGGTTTAGGACAGCAGGTGAAGGCTGCACACCACCCAGAGGAGAGAGGGACAAAAGAGGGAAATCTTGAAAACAGAACTGTGAGTTGGAACCAGCAGCGGCTGCTGCCGCCATCACCCACCCCCACACTCTTTAGAATTCTTGGGCCCCTGGGCCTGCCACTACAGACAAAGGGGGCTCCAGGGATCTACCACTCCCAGAAAGGGGAGAGAGAGGGACACAGCCTTAGGCTGACTCAGGTTCTGACCCACAAATTTGGGCTGCGGAGCCCCACGGAGACTTCCACATGGCGGTTTGCCCTGGGAGCCTAGGAAGGACTGCAGAAATCTGACCCTCCCAACGTCCCTCTCTTCTAGCCTGGACTAATTGTTGAGGACTCCATGGAAGAGGGGGGAGAGAGCCTGGGGCTGGCCCTGCTTTGGACTCCCAGGTTTGGTCTGCCTCTCTCGAGAGCCCTTCCAGGCTGGGTGGGGCTGCGCCATTGTTTGCCTTGGAGCCTGCAAGGGGTTAAAGATATACAAACCTCCCAATCTCCTCCTCTACTAACAGGGACTAATTGTTGAGGATTCACAAGGGAGTGGAAATATTTCCTGGCTGGGAAAAGGGGGGCGCTACGAGAAAAGTCTGGAGAACTGTCTCAGAAAATTTGAATTACAAGGCTCTTAGCCCCCAGACAGGAAGCTCTAGCACGTTCATCTGGTCTGTGTCACAAAAAATACACTCCAACCAGGCATTGAATTGAGAGCTGCCAACAAGCGCCATCTCCAGGCAGACCAAGGAAGTGCACATAAGAAAATTAATAAGTAGGAGAGGCTTTTCCTGGCCTCTATAGCCTCCCTGCCCAAGGCCCTAGGAAACGACTCTACAACCAATTACTGGGTCCAGTGCCCAGTTTTGAGCAACCAGCAGGACAATCCTAACAATACAGGTTGAGCCAAAAATCAAAGAGCTGTGGTAACTCATAGCCTCCTGCCACTAAAACCCTATAAAAGAGAAAGAGATAAAGCATCTAAGTAAAATACAACCTAACCAGATGCCTAAGCACCAACAAAAAATTATGAGCCATACTAAGAAAATAGAAGACATGGCCCAAGAAAAGGAATACAGCAAAGTCCCAGAAGACATGCAGAATTTGAGAGAACTAATCAATGAGATGAGCACAAATTTCCAAAATCAAATTAATGAGATGAAAGAGAATATAGTTAAAGAGATAAATGACATCAAGAAGACATTGAGAGAATGCAAAGAAGAATTTGAAATCCTGAACAGAAAAGTAACGGAGTTCATGGAAATGAAAGACACAATAGGTAAAGTCAAAAACACATTTGAGGCATACAACAGCAGACTCGAAATGATAGAAGAAAGAATAAGTGATACTGAAGACAGAGCAGCTAAAATTGAAGAGAGAAAAGAACAGAGAGAGAAAAGAATGGAAAAAATTGAGCACGGGCTCAGAGAGTTGAATGACAACACAAAACGCAAGAACATACGTGTCATGGGAGTTCCAGAAGGGGAAGAGAAAGGAAAAGGGGCAGAAAGAGTATTTGAGGAAATAATAGCTGAAAATTTCTGAACTCTCACGAAAGAAATGAACTTACATGTCCAAGAAGCACACCGTACCCCAATGAGAATAAATCCAAATAGACCTACACCAAGACACATACTATTCAGAATGTCAAATGTAAAAGATAAAGAGAAAATTCTCAGAGCAGCAAGAGAGAAGCAAACGATCACGTATAAAGGACGTCCAGTAAGACTTAGTGCAGATTTCTCTTCAGAAACCATGGAGGCAAGAAGACAGTGGTATGATACAATTAGGAAACTGAAAGAGAAAAACTGCCAGCCGAGTATTCTTTATCCAGCAAAACTGTCCTTCAAATATGAAGGTGAATATAAAGTATTCACAAACAAACAGAAACTAAGAGAGTTTGCAAAAAAGAATCCACCTTTGCAGGAAATATTAAAGGAAGCCTTAGAACCTGAAAGAAAAAGACAGGAGAGAGAGGCTTGGAGGAGAGTATAGAAGAAAGAAAAGCAGAAAGGATAATCAAAAGAGTAAAAAGAGAGACAAAAACAAGATGACATATGAAAACCAAAGAATAAAATGGAGGAAATAAATAGTGCATTTTCAGTAATATCATTGAATGTGAATGGATTAAATTCCCCAATCAAAAGATATAGGCTGACAGAATGGATAAAAAAACATGAGCCATCCATATGCTGCTTACAAGAAACTCACCTCAGGCACAAGGATACAAGCCAGCTGAAAATAAAAGGTTGGAAAAAGATACTCCACGTGAATAGTAAACAGAAAAGAGCAGAGGTAACTGTACTAATATCAGACAAAACAGACTTTAAATGCAAAAAAGTGATAAGAGCTACAGAAGGCCATTATATATTAATAAAAGGGACGATCCTCCAGGAAGATATAACAGTCATAAATATCTACGCACCTAACCAGGGTGCCCCAAAATATATGAGACAAAGTCTGGGAAAACTGAAGGGAGAAATGGACATTTTTACAATAATCGTTGGAAACTTCAACACCCCTCTTACATCATTAGATAAAACAACTAGACAGAAGATCAGCAAGGAAACAGAGAACTTGAACAATATGATAAAGAAGTTAGACCTAACAGACATATACAGAACACTGCATCCAAACCCAGCAGGTTATACGTTCTTCTCAAGTGCCCATGGATCTTTCTCCAGGATAGACCACATGTTAGGTCACAATACAGCTCTCGATAAATATAAAAAGATTGAAATTATACAAAGCACCTTCTCAGATCATAATGGAATGAAACTAGAAATCAATAACAGACAGGAAAAAAGTAAATTTGCAAATGTGTGGAGACTGAACAACACACTCCTAAATATTCGGTGGGTCAAAAAAGAAATTGCAAGTGAAATCAGTAAATATATTGAGGCAAATGAAAATGAGAACACAACGTATCAAAACTTATGGGATAAAGCGAAGGCAGTCTTGAGAGGGAAATTTACAGCCCTAAATGCTTATATTAAAAAACAAGAAAGAGCTAAACTCAAAGATTTAACTGAAAACTTGAGAAACTAGAAAAAGAACAGCAAACCAATCCCAAAGCAAGCAGAAGGAAAGAAATAATAAAGATTAGAGCAGAAATAAATGAAAATGAGAACAGAAAAGCAATAGAGAAAATCAACAAAACCAAAAGCTGGTTCTTTGAGAAGATCAATAAAATTGACAAACCCCTCGCTAGACTAACAAAGATAAAAAGAGAGAAGATGCAAATAAATACAATCAGAAATGAAAGGGGGGAAATTACAAATGACCTCACAGAAATAAAAAGAATCATAAGAGGATATTATGAGAAACTATATGCCAACAAACTAGACAAACTGGATGAAATGGACAAATTTCTAGAAACACATAACCAACCTACATTAACACAACAAGAAATACAAGAACTTAACAAACCAATCACAATTAAGGAGATTGAATCTGTCATCAAAAATCTCCCAGCAAAGAAAAGTCCAGGACCAGATGGCTTCACAGGTGAATTCTACAAGCATTTCTAAAAGAATTAACACCAATCCTGTTTAAACTCTTCCAAAAAATTGAAGAGGAGGGAAAATTACCAAACACATTTTATGAAGCCAACATCACCCTAATACCAAAGCCAGATAAAGATTCCACAAGAAAAGAAAATTACAGACCAATCTCTCTCATGAACATAGATGCAAAAATTCTCAACAAAATACTTGCAAATCAAATCCAACAGCATATCAAAAGACTTATACATCACGACCAAGTGGGATTTATTCCTGGTATGCAAGGCTGGTTCAACATAAGAAAATCAATGTAATACACCACATTAACAAGTTGAAGGAAAAAAAACACATGATCATCTCAATAGATACAGAAAAGGCATTCGACAAAATCCAGCATCATTTTTTGATAAAATACTTCAAAAGATAAATTCCTCAATATGATAAAGGCATATATGAAAAAACCCACAGCCAACATCATACTCAATGGGGAAAGGTTGAAAGCTTTCCCTCTAAGATCGGGAACAAGACAAGGATGTCCACTGTCATCATTGTTATTCAACATTGTACTAGAAGTTCTAGCTAGGGCAATTAGACAAGAAAAAAAAATTAAAGGCATCCAAATAGGAAAAGAGGAAGTAAAACTCTCTCTGTTTGCGGATGACATGATCCTGTATTTAGAAAATCCTGAAGTATCCACAACAAAGCTAGTTGAACTCAACATCACTCAGGATTAGGGCAATGCAAATCAAAACTACAATGAGATATCATTTCACACCTATCAGAATGGCCACTATTAAAAAGACAGAGAACTACAAGTGTTGGAGAGGATGTGGAGAGATAGGAACACTTCTTCACTGTTGGTGGGAATGCAGGATGGCACAGCCACTATGGAGGACTGTCTGGCAGTTCCTAAAGAAGTTGAATATAGACTTGCCATGTGACCCTGCAATACCACTACTGGGTATATACCCAGAAGAACTGAGAGCAGTGACACGAACAGACATCTGCACACCGATGTTCATAGCCACATTATTCACCATTGCCAAAAGCTGGAAACAACCCAGGTGTCCATCAACAGACGAATGGATAAACAAACTGTGGTTTATTCACACGATGGAATATTATGCGGCTGTAAGAAGAAATGAAGTCATAAAGCATATGGCAACATGGATGAACCTGGAGGACATTATGTTGAGTGAAGCAAGCCAGACACAAAAGGACAAATACTGTATGAATGCATTACTATGAACCAAATATGTTGTGTAATATATTGTTTGATTCACAAAAAATTTGTGTCCATTACACTCAATTGAGAAATATATATATTTATTCATCTGTGTTTACTTTTTAGTTTTTAATTGTTTATATTTTCAACTATTAAATGTACAAAATAAAGTTAAAAAAAATGTAAAAAAAAAAAAATTCCAGGAACCCCACAGCCCAGAGAGGCCTTCGTGAAGCCAGGAGCACGGCCACCGCGCTTGTCAAACGCGCTTTCATCAGGTGCAGGGTGACGTGCCGCAGCAATGCACGGGCCGGCTACAGGGCGGCGCCTTAGCCCGGGTGGCTGCTCACGCCAACACCACGGAGCGGGTCGGGTTAAACAACGGGGATTTCCTCACTCGTGGTTTTGAGGCCACAAGAAAGGCCAAATCCGGCACCGCCAAGGCCCTGCCTTCTTCCCAAAGACTCGGTGCTCCGGGCCCTGCTGTGACGCTCGGCCCTCAGCCTGTCTCTGGGCTCGTGGCGGCGCGGCCTGGCCTCCCCCTCCTCCCCCAGGTCCGCGGACTCAGCTTCTGGCTGCCCCCTCTGTGGCTGTCTCTGTCGCCTGAATTCCGCTCTGCTCATGAGGCCTCCCGCCATGGGATTGGGACCGTCCTGCTTGGGCTGGGCCACACCCTACCCGAAGCCAGCTCAGCAGAGTTCCTGTTTGCAGTGGGCTGACACCCACAGGGGCGGATTAGGCTGAAGAACAGGGTTTTCTGGGGTGCACGGCTTCAAACCCCCACAGGTGGCATGCACAGTCCTTCCGTAAGCCCACAACTTCCCCAGTTAAACACGAACAGAACAGCACGTGTGCTGCTCGTGCCCTCTTCCAGGGCTTTCAGAGCACGGGCTCCTGCGGTAAAAGCTCACAGTCCAAAGCCGTGAAACGTCCAAGTCAGGGCCCCGTGAGGTCCTTTCTCCCCAAAGTCAGCTGCCACTTGCTGAAGTGAGAGGGTCGCTGACCTCTGGCTGGTCTCTCCTTCGCCCTGGGCTCACCCTTCCCTCTTGAGGCTCCGTGGGCCCAGCCTCCTGAGGCTGCCTGCTTTAGTGGTCTGCAGTCCTCTCTCCTGGCACAGGCCTTGTTTCTTTCCGGTCCTCCCGTAGGAGGCTCTCTCAGCTGCTCTGCTCTCTTCCCAATCTCAGCTGTGAGCTCTCAGGCAAGTGGCTCAGCTCGCCCCGGGGCCTCAGCTATGTGGTCCTTCTCCTTTCTGTCACATGGCTGGGTCAAAAATGACAGAATTCTCTCTCCTGTGTCTGTCTCCATAAGTGTCTGTTTATATCAGACCCAGCAAGGGGCAGGGACTCAGCCTGAGTCACGCCCACTGACACAGCAAGCTTATCAAATAATATAATCAAAGGCCCCTCAGCTGAATCTCATGTGATCAAAGGGTATCACACCCAGAGGAATAGATTAGTTTACAAACATAATCTATCTCTTTTTGAGATTCATAAATAGTCTCAAACCGCCACACCAACTCAGGGGAAAATCAAAGGCCACATGTCCTTGTGCTTGGGCAGAGAAGAAGCTTCCATCCTCCAGGAGAAGAAGGGAAGGATTGCCCCTGTAGACTTTAAGGCGGAGAGCAGAAGTTCCGCACCACTCCTGTGACGGAATTGTTTAATTATATGTAGGTGCCATTGACAGTTAAATTGCTGTGAAACTGAGCCTTCATATTTCTGGCTATTATACATGGCATTAAAAATTGAACTATTTTATCATGGTAATTAGAACAGTCTCCTCCATCTGAAGGAAGAAATAAAACAGGAGCCGTATTTTTATCAGGGAAAAAGCCACGTCCAGTCTCCCCATAGCCTTAGGGTGCCTGAGAGCTTGCAAGGAGATGAACTGCTCCCTCCCTCGGCATGGCCTCCCCTCTAAGCAAAGGGCACCACACTCCCATCCTGTCATTCAGCAGAGGTATCTTTGGCATTTTCTGCTCCCTCAGTCACTATCTAATCCATCACCACGTCCTTCAGTTCTATCCCTAAATATCCCTCTAATCGGTCAGCCTACTCCTCTCTCTCTGCAGATTGCTACCCGAGCTCACTTCCTGCCTGGCCTCCCGGCACCCTCTTCTGCCGCGTCCGTGCTGATGCTTCCGCTGGCCCCAGCTGGTCCTAGGGTGGAGCTGAAGCCCCAGCAGGCAGCCTGGCTCCTGCAGCCCTCCCTGCCTCCACAGCTGCGTGTGCCTTGCCCCTTTGCTCTCCGCATCCCAGCCCCAGTGCTCTTACTTCACTTTTCCCTTTTCCCACCCCACTTCCCATCAGGGCCTTTGTTCCAATAGCCCCTTCACCACCACCCCTAGTTACTAGACCTGCTCTTCCTTCAGATCTTAACTCAGTGCGAACGCTTTAGGGCCGCCTAAAATGGCACCCTTGGTCCCATGATGTGCTTTGAAGGCTCCTTGTAACTCTGCTTTGCTACCTTTACCCCAGCAGTAATTCTCCGTGTATCTCTGGGGCTATGTGAGTCCTAACATATCCCAGACAACTAATACTGTGCTTGCCAGCTGGTAGACACTGGACGCAAGTTTGTGGAATGTGTGGACGGGAGTCAGGAAAGCTACCCCAAGAATCTTGATGTTAGGCTCTGTGAGGAAAGCCTCACAGGTGGGATTATTTTTATGTGGGTGATTTTTTTCCTCTATGAACCCCCAAGGCTAATTCATAGAGAAAAGATGGGGACACCTTGGAGAGGCTCCAGATGAAGTCACCATGATTAATGGGCACAGTTGCAGGGAGAGGCTGTGATTCAGTGGCAAGGCTGCACTCTCTGCAAACGAGAGCTAAAGGGACAGACACCTTTTGCAGGGGCAGATGTGTATGGCCCCCTCCTCTGGGGATGTCATAGGTATGCCTTCTGCATCACAGAAGAGAATACTGAATGACTTACAAGGCTGCTTCTGGCCTGAGGCTCTAAATCAGAGGGCAGTAGTAGAGAAGATGGAAGGATGCCTCAGGAAAAGAGAGGGGGCGCCAGCCGACCAGAAGAATGCCTTTGTTTTGTCTGGTTAGTGGTAAATTCTCCACCGTCTGTGCACGCTGCTCTGGAGTCTAGCACCCAAGATGGAAACAAATGTTTTTGGAGATCCAGGTAGTAAAGGCAAGGAAAGGAAATGTAGCTGCAGTCGGCAGACACCTCAGGTGAGCAGCTTTTCCTAGCCTGCAGGCCACTGACCTGCTTCTACCCCTAGTTTTATAGGTTGTATAACCCACTCCAGAATAAGGCCAGGAAACTAACTGTACTAACTCAGTCATTGACGGACAAGAGTGCTGAGAAATTTCAGGGTGTCTTATGGCATTTTTAAACACTGTGTTTTTCCCCCTCAATATGAAGCCTCTTTTACCTTCACCTTTTTTACACAGTTAATTCTACCAACCTGCTGCTCTTAGGGTCCCATCTGAGCCTGCTTCGTCTTCCTGTTTGCGTTGTCTCAGTGAGCTGTCAGGCACGTGTGGGAGATTCCTGGACCCTGGGTAACTCCCGAGCTATTCACAGTCTTCTCATCTGTTTGGAAACTTTCCTAATCGGGGGAGCTCCAATGCCTTTGAAACACAGGAGCTAGTAAATAAATGGGTGAATACCAAAACTTTTGCTCTGTCTTTGAAATCAGCATGCCTACTCAATGCAAAATCTTTTTCTGCGAACTGCGGTATAGTTTTTTATCCAGATCCCTCAATTTAATGTCACATTTGACATCTTAGTTCAACTCTAATATTTTTTCAGAATAGAAGAGGATGTAGTTTCACATCTTGTACAGACAGTTCCATGCCTTAATGGGGGAAAAAATGAACTTCCTACATAATGTTGTACTGTTCATAATATGCTGGAATTTTCTTTCCAGCTTATCCTAAAGGCAGAGTATTAGTAAGGCTATTTCAGGAAATACAATTTGGATTATGCATTTAAGTCTAAGGAAGTTTTAATCTTTATTTAATTCCTTAATATGTGCCATGCACTTTCAAAGTGTTTTACATAAGTTGTCATTTAATTCTCATTATAGCCTTACAAAGTACCCATTTTTTGGATGAGAGAACAGAGGTTCAAAGAGGTGAGAGGATTTGGTTCACAGCTCCTAAGTGATAGCAGCAGGGTTTTAGCTCCAGGTTTGTGTGACTCCAAAGCTTGATTCGTTCCATCATACGCGCCACCCCAAGGCTAGGGTTCTTCGCCCCCTACTTCCTCTCCCTCCTTTTCTTTTCTTCTTTCCACCTTTCTTTGATATTAGATTTTTTTTCATTTTTTGAGAATGAGGAGTTAAAAAATAAAACCATCATAATTATTGTGGCAGTTAAGACATCTTAAATATTTTCTGGAACAAGGAACATAAGCAGAGATCCAGGTTTTGAGGGGTTTGCAGGCTATTCAATTTGGGGGACTTCCTTTAAGAGAAAGAACACAAAATTGTGACTCATAGATAAAAGAGTAATTATTTAGAATGGAAAAAGAAATCACAACAAATAACAAATCTGAGTGACAGATACTACAACCATCACAAAATCCAGAGGAATAGTGGTTTAGCTAATTAACTGACATGCCCTAAATTGTTTTGTTCCCACGTTTTTGAATGCAGAGTAACCTCTTCCGTGACAATGGTTTTTCTAGTATTTCCTAAAGCAGTGATAGAAAGATAAGCAGACTCTCCTTTAGCATGGCTAGTTTTTATGTATTAGAGCCTAGAAAGCTCTACAGCTAGTTTCTGGCGCAGGAGCTGGGCGCCTTGGGACACATTTTTAGGCCCTGTGGCCCAGTACAGCAGTGGCTAGAAAACTCCTGGGAGTCATCTCTCCACCAGGACAGTGAGCAGTGCTGAACCACACACAGATGGGCCTCCAAGCCATGTGCACATACCCCACGAAACCAAATGCCATCTAAATCTTAGCTGTTCTTGAGACAGATCCAAAATATGCCCATGGCCACTCCAGTGCCTCCTGGCAGGAGGGGAAGCGTGAAGGGAAAGTCAGAAAAAGAGCGCTCTAAAATCAATTGCAGTTGAAATATCTTACAAATTTTGGCAAAGCCTGAGACCGTGAGAACGTCGCAGTCTGTCCCAGGGCTTTGAGAGGGAGCTCTGCAAGAAGAGTCCTGAAGCTGCAGCTTCCTAGGTTCCCAAGAAAACCCAGCTCCGGAGGAAAGGGGAAAGCAAGAGTGGTGTTCTACGCCCAGAGGGTGAGGCAGAGCCCAGGGAGCACGGCCAAGCACGCTTTCTCACTGTGTGGTTCCAGAGTGACCAGGGCCGTGGAGATGCGCGAGTTCTGGCACTGCCGAATCTCAGAGCTCACACTCCCCATCCCCCACCATATTTGGTAAAGACTAATTATTTGCAAATACAGATGGTTCTCAATACTCCTATATTGGTCTAATTAATATGAAACACACCAGTCACTGTCCTTCCAAGCAGGCCAGTTAGTGCACGCACACAGAGAAAGGTATGTTATTGCTGTTGAAGATTATATAGTAGAAAAATTATAACAGCACTAGTCTTTAAGAATTCATAAGGTGTAATCAAGCCTTTTGCAAACTCATCTCTTATTGCATGTATAACATAATTACTGTAACTTGCCTGATTCTCTGGAAAAAACCACCTTTATGTTGAATTTTTGGATTTCATTACTGAATATTGCTCACTGGTAATGTGTCAAATGTTCCACTTTCTCATGCATAGCCTCATTTAGTGGAAACTCTTGCTGAGTCGTCTTTCTGTGCTGTAGCTATGAACACTGTCCTTAAATGTAAGCCATCCTTTTAATTACGTCCTGTACCATTAGCCCTATTACAACATTCACCACTGAGCTAGACCATGGCCTATAAGCAGATCTCAAAATAAAGCAAATTATAGAAGTATTTTAGCTTTACTTAATGAGTTTACAATCAAATTATTGAAAGTGATTGAATAGAGCAAATACTATAAAGTCTTATTTCATGAGTGTTGAAAAACTACCCTTTTGTCCTGTCCAATTTCTGTATAATGTACTTAAAAATCTTTTTTTAGCCTCTGAAATGTTATAGCGGATTAATTTTTTTAAACAAGGATGCAAGAATTTCTCTGAAAAATACTCTTTCAAGAGAATAGCATTTTCTATTTATTGTGTGAAGTTCCTCCCCACCCCTCCCTGCCCTTTTACCTAACCTGTGCCACTATAGCATGATACACCTGGTCAAAGAAACATTGTTCCCAAGGTCCTGACCTGAAATGAGAGAACAAAGGCTGACTTCATAGCTGGGAACACAACCGTAGCTACATCACCACTGCATTTCCCCCTAACTTTTGTTCTTGTCTGTACCAAACCATTGCTATGCAAATGTGATACCTAAGAGGGAAGTATGAACTCTTTATGATCATAATGCTCTTTCCCCTGGTTTTTTGTTTTTTTTTTTTTCATTTTTATACCCCCTGGTCTTTTAAAATAACACCTTTAGACTCAACAGAGTTCAAGTCCCTATATGATTTAAGAGGCTTAAGCTTGGAGGAGGCTTGAAATATTGATATATACTCTCACTCTCTGCTTTAGAACTGCTGACTACTAGTATGATCGAAATATTTTAAGATGAAGGTTTTGTGCTTCGTGTAAAGCAGTCCTCAAGCTTTAGTGTGCGTTGGAATCACTAGTCATAGATTGCTAGACCCCAACCCCAGCCTTGCTAATTCAGTGGGTAGGAGTGGTACCCCAGAATCTACATTTCTAAAAAGTCTGCAGGCCATAGCAATCGCACTGAAGTAGTTGTGCATTAAATGTGACCATGCCTCATTTCAAAATCACAGTTGGCAGAGGTTGCCCAGCCTTCCCAGGATAGCGCCCTGCCAGTCAGGAGGTGGGCAGTTTTGGGAAGCCAGTGTGGTCGTGAGGATGCGTGTACAGCTTCACAGGCTCCTGGCTGGCTGCTCTGGGCCACAGCGGCCTATACCCAGGATTATAAAACGCTCAGTAACATAGGAATATAATCTAAAATGTATTTACTAATTAAAATGATACAGCAACTGAGAATTGTAATTGTTGATTTAAATTGTGGAATATAAAAAAGGTGTAATAGTTGTTATGTCCTCCATACTATTTTATCTAGAGCCATTATGAGGCATTAACATTAAAAATGAAATCTCTCGGGAGCAGATGTGGCTCCAGCAGTTGGGTGTCTGCCTCCCACGTGGGAGGTCCCGAGTTCAGTTCCCAGTGCCTCCTAAAGAAAACACCCCCCCCCCAAAAAAAAAAACACAACAACAGACAACGAGCGCAAACAACAAGCAAAAACAGCAAGCAAACAGAAGGAGTGATCTGGGCGGGAATGAAATCTCTCAATTTTTCCCTTGCCCCTACTCTGGTTTAGTATGCAAATATAACTATAAAGACTCAGAACAAAGAAAATTTTAACCACTTGGAAAGATAAAATCAGTATTTCTAATACTGTTTAGTAGGTTTTAGAGCCTCGGATATGTGTTTAGTATGTATTTTGTTGAATTTTCAATAGAACATGTTAAGAACATCTCAATTGTCTATTGAATAATCTCTCTTAGAAACCTGTGATTAGCTACTCATAAAATTATACTCTTGTTTTCGCAGTACTTTCTAACTTTGAGAAGATAAACACAAGGGATTCTAAAATTGCTTCTGCTTGGAGCATGATTTGCCCAGTGATGGCATCCGAAGGGCAAATAAGAACAAGTGAATAGAAGTAGACAGTGTCCAAGGATGTTTGAAAATCAAGTCCTTATTAAATATTACATTCTTAAATGCCATCAAGTGAAAAATGGGGCAGATACCCGAGGCTCAGGAATTAGTCTCTATCAACGGAGGGGGACTCATTGAGTTGAAAGAGGCAGGAACTTAACAAAACAAAATGATAAACTACAAAATGTAATTCAATAAGCACAGTCGCTAATGTGGCATTGTGGAATCATTAAGGGAATTGAAACACAGATAGCTATTTGACTCCTGGCTTTGATATTGAATAGAAATGTTCATGTGACAAGCTTCACCTGCCTGAGTCTCAACTTAGTAGGTTATAAAAAGCAATAAATGAGACAGTCTGCTTACCTCACAGGGTTGTGAGGATTAAATTTTAAAATGTACATGGAAGTGCTATGTCACCAAAAAAGCCCTAAGCAAATGTGTAGTTTTGTGGCTGTTTAGTGAAAATTGATTCTCATTCTGCTAAAAGTAATTTAAATTCTTTAACCAAATCTGCAAGTTGGCGGCTTTGCGTTTCCAAGCACTTTTCCAGGGTTAAAACGAACGGTTTGATCATGAAACTAGGGAAGAACATGTTGTTGAACAAGGGGGTTTGCTACCCAAGGCGCACAAAGCCAGTTCTGTGACACCAGGGTTTTAAAGGGAGAAAGAGCTTTATTACAAGGTGCCAAGTTAGGAGAAAGAAGGTAAAGCTTAAAACTGTCTCCCTGAGTCTGAAGAGCCTAGGGTTTTTCCGGGATTTAAACAAAGGGAGGTAGAGAGAGTGGCGATTTAAGTTAGGTATTGATTGGTTATGTGTCAGTTGTGATTAATGGGAGTGTGCAAGTGTGGACCTGAGAAGCCCTTGAAAACTGGCCGAGCCAGCTGGGGCAACTATAAAGTGGCTGTAAAACAGAGCAGCAAAATTGCTTAGTTAACATAGCATCACAAGGAAAGGAATAGAAATAAGCTAAACAAAGTGGCTGTAATGGAAGGGCAAGCATCTAGTTACAAGAGAGTTGTAAATTGCTGTCAACATAAATTACAATAAAAAGAAAATCCACTATAGTTAGTGGTTATAATATCTCCACAAACTGGTTTTTCCTGCCCAGGGTTTTAAGCCCACCTTGAGTTTTTGAGCATTCCTCAGTCTTGAGGGATTCAGGACAAGGACTTCTCTGGTTGCTTCATGCTGCCTGCGTGTGTCGATTAGGATGTGAGGACTGGAATTGCTTAGCTTACAGCTGAAGGTATTAATGAGTTCCTGTTTGTTTTTCTTGGAGGGACTGGTATCCCCAGGTTTCAGGGCTTACCTAGTGTGGAAGTTTGAGTCTTTTGTGGACCCCAGAAAGTCCTGTTCTTAAAGCTAACCCATTCCTGTGCATGTAAACCTATTGTAGATTAGAACTTTTGATTAGATTCAGTTGAGGGAACTTCCTTTGGATTAAATCACTTCAGTGGGGGCATGGCCGAGGTTGGGTGTTAATCCTCTTACTGGAGTCCTTTATAAGAAGAGAAATAAAAAGCCACAGACAGGGGAGTGGATGTGGCTCAACCAGTTGGGTGGCCGCCTACCACATGGGAGTTCCCAGGTTCGGGTCCCAGTGCCTCATAAGAAGACAAGCAGACACCACACCTGCCGCAACTAGCAGACACCACAAACCAGAAGTGCCACAGCCTGGGGAGCAGATGTGGCTCAGGCTGTTGGAGACTCACCTCCCATGTGGAGGTCCCAGGTTTGGCTCCTGGTGCTTCCTGGAGAAGGCGAGCAAACAATGAGCAGACAGACAAGAGAGCAATCTGGGGGAGGGGGGAGGATAAATAAGAAAAAAATAAAAATAAATAATGAATCTTTAAAAAAAAAAAAAAAAAAAAAGCCATAGAGACAGAGAGAAAACCACCAAGCAGAGAGAACACCACAGGAGCAAGATGCTGAAGGCAACGCAGCCTGGAGGAGAAGGTAGGGACCAAGAGAGCTGCCATTGTGCCCTGCCATGTGGCAGGAGTCCAGGATCACCAGCAGCTGACCTTTGGGGAGAGAGCTTCACCTGATGCCTTGATTTGGACATTTTTCTCAGCCTCAGAAGTGTTAAGTTTATAAGTTAAATAAATCTCATTGTAAAAGTCAACTCATTTCTGGTACATTGCATTGGCAGCCTTTAGCAAACTAAAACAACTGGCATGGGAATCATCTGGAGGCTTTAAGTCTCTGAGAAATAAATGTAACAAGTAAATTGAATTTAAATAAAAGAAGTAGAAAGATCATGATTAGAGGATTTAAAAGTGACTATAACTGTGTTATATTGGGGAAATAGTTCTTCATAGATTCCCAGCTAGAGCTCGGGGTGTTAATTCTATGTAGCCCTATGGCTTGTTCATGGTGTTCAGATGACCCTAGAGTTCTTTTTTTTAATTTTATTTTTTTTTATCCATTTAAACCTCCCCCCCTTCCCCATTTGCTGTTTTGTGTCCACTCGCTGGGCAATTCTCTGTGTCTGTTTCCTGCCATCTCCCCTCCTCCTCCTCCTCCAGTCTTCAATCCTGGAGACCTCCGATGTAGAAGAGAGGTGTCCCGCCACCTGTGCCACCTTGGTTCCTGGTTTTCGGAGCATCTCGTCTTGTCTCTCCCATGCGTCTTTCTCCTGTTATGTCATCATCTTGCTGCATGGCTCCCGGGGCCTGGTGGCTCACCGGCACACAGAGCCTGGCAGCCCATGCGCCCTCTCTCTCTCTATATATATTTTTATTTTACCGGGAGGTCCCGGGGGTCAAACCCAGGTCCCTCCATATGGCAGATGGACGCCCAACCATTTGAGCCACATCCGCCCCCGACCCTACGGTTCTTAAGAACATTGTTGCTTGAGGCTTGGCATTCATTGGCAGTTTGTGATATCTGGCTGAGACCTGCATAAAAGTAACCTCCAGAATGACTTCCTAACTCCATTTAAAATCTCTTAGCCACAGAAATTAACCCTGGTTAATCCCGGGGTCTCCTGGTGAAGGCAAGCCAGCCCGTGCAGCTCAGTGCGCTGACGCAGCAGGACGACCCAACAAAGGGAGACAAGCAGACACAGAAAAACTCACAGCAAATGGACACAGTGAGCACAAGCAGCAAGGGGGGATAAATAAATAAGTAAATAAATAAATAAAATCTTAAAAAAAAAATTTTAACATTTCCTCGTTTGATCAAGATCTTTCTCTGAAAGCATTGCTAATCAATATTTGGTAGTAATCCCTCAGTGCCAGGAAGGGTCATCCCTGGGAGTCATGTCCCACATGGTGCTGGGGAAAGTAGTTTATTTGCAGAGTTTGGCTTAGTGAGAGAGGCCTCATCTAACAAGGAAGTTTTTAGGGGGTGACATGCATTAATTACAATTAGGCTTAGTTTTGTCATTACAGAAATAAGTTTTATAAGTTTAAGACTCAAGATTGAGGGCTTAGTTTATTAGCAGATTTCCTTCTATAAGGCAGAGCTTAATATTCCACAATTTATTTTCATAGGTCTCCCTGTTATAAGATCAAATGAGGATAATTTATGTTTTCCAAAACAGGAGATCTTAGATTTAGACCTTGAAAAATTCCATGATTACACTTAACAATACATTGGAAGCCCCTATTGCTTGAGAGAATAGCATGAATTCCCTGGTTGGGAAAGTTTAATAGTTCCATGCTTTCCTTCCCCAGTCCTTCAAGAGACCTTGAAAATACTTTTTCATTTTATGCCCCAAACACTCTGAAACACATTGGGGTATTACATCAATCTGTACAGAATACCAAGATCTCATTCCCTATTCTAGGTTCTATGTCAAATGATGCTGTTAGGTTGTCCAAACAACCGATGAGCCAGGTGAAATAAGATAGTATGCCACAGAAGATGTAAATTTTGAACAAAATACCTCTCCTCCTTTGGTCTTACACAGAAACTAAAATACAGACAATATCATCCTTTACCCCTTATTCTGAGGTACGTGAATGCTAACCAGATCAGCCCCAATCATATCCTCAGTTGAAGTCTTCTCTCTTTCAGCTTCTTTAACAGTTGCTGAATGAAGCAATGCCACTCTTTCAGTACCTCCAGAGCTGGAGAATTCTGTGAGTCTTGGGTGTCAAAGTTCCACTACAGTTAGCAGTTACAATAGCTCCACAAACTGGTTTTTCCTGCCTATGGTTTTAACTACATGTAGGCTTCTTCTTCATTTTTTTTTTTTTTGCACCAAATGTTACAGATTTCCAGTTGCTTTATTTATTTATTTATTTAAACAATTTATTGAAGTATATCATTCATACATGAACATACATAAACAGTAAGTGTTCAGTAAATATTGTGAACTTACAAAACAAACATGCATAACATCATATAGGGCTCTCAGACATCACCCCACCACAAATACTTTGCATCGTTGTGAAACATTTGTTGAGAAATTATCAAAGAGCATCGTCAAAGTATTACTACTAACTATAGTCCATATCTTACTCCCCTATACTTTTTTTTTAAGGATTTTTTTAAATTTACCTTTATCTATTCTTACACACACACACCCTTTTTGCTGTTTTTGTGTCCATTCACTAGGCAACTGTCCGTGTCCATTTCCTGACCTCCCTTCTCATCCTTCTCCTGTCTTCACTGGGATTCGATCCTCAGAAACTCTTATGTGGGAGAGAGGTGTCCTACTGCCTGCGCCACCTTAGTTCCTGGTTTTTTGGTGCACCTCATCTTGGCTCTCCCTTGTGTCACTCTCCTGTTATGTCATCATCTTGCTGCGTGGCTCGTGGGGCCTGACGGCGCACATGCGCACAGGGCCTGGCGGTGCACCCACGCGCACAGGGTCTGGGGGTTCACTCGCTTGTGGGGCTGATGGCACACCTGCTCGCGGGCCATGGGGGGCTCACCTGCTCATGGGGGGGGGCCTCGGGGGCTCACCTGCTTGCAGGGCCTAACAGCGCGCCCGCGCATGGGGCCTGGTGGTCTGTGCACCTTCTATATTTTTCTTTTTTTTAATTTTTACCAAAGGAACTAAGGTGGTACAGGTGGTAGGACGCCTCTCTCCCACATCGGAGGTTCCCAGGATTGAATCCTGGTGAAGACAGGAGGAGAGAGATGAGAGGAGACGGCAGGACACAGACACAGAGAATTTCCAAGTGAATGGACACAAAACAGCAAAAACGGGGGGAGGGGGGTTTAAAATGGATAAAAGTAAAATAAATATTTTTATTGGGAGGTCTCAGGATCGAACCCAGGTCCCTCCATAAGGGAGATGGACACCCAATCATTTGAGCCACATCCGTCCCCCTGATATATCTCTTAAGGTTGACCAAAGATACCTAGTGTTACAGTCATTTCCCTTACAGGATGGTCATATAATAAATCAGGCTTAGTTTATCACCAGCATTCCAAAAACCAGACCTTGGGAGAAAAACTAGGTCTGGGGACACATGCATGGTTTCTAATATAGCGAATGTTTAGCCCACCCTGATTATCACAGAATCAGGACAGCGAGAATATTCGCATCCAATTGCTTTAAATCAGAAAATAGAAACAAGTTTATGTGCAAATCCCAAAATAATAAGTATCTTTGTCCAGTTTGTTGAAAGGAATGACTATGTCATGTTTTAGAGAGATGTAAACTTAATTTCATTTTAGCAGTTTCATAGTAGACCCTATGACCAAGTAGTCATTAGCTAATTAGAATTAAAAGAGAAAAAAATCTGGGGCCAGGGCATACAACTATATTAAAAAGTTAAAATTTTAAGATTTCACTATTTTTCAAGAATGAAATGCAGTTATATAATTTAAAAATACTCTATATACTAGTATATACTAGTATATACTCTATACTAGATATGGTAATGAGAAAAGCTGTCAACAGAGCTTGTGAAGTCAATAGCCAAGTTTTTACTTTGTATGCTAATTACATTCTAATTACTTAGAAACAGACATAATTCTCTTGTTCAGTCTTTTTGACTTACATCTTTTTTATAAACTCCCATTGATTAATATTGCTTTTAGCATTTTAAATAATTGATTTAACATTTATAATTTGAATATATCATATTGTACTGAGTCTTTTAACTTTTACAGGAACAGCCAAAGCATCAGATGACGAATAAACATGTAACCCATTTATCCAAAGTAAAGTATTTTTTCTCATTTTATACTTTATTAGGATGCTTCTAGCTGCAAGTAATAGAAAATGCAACTGGTTTATTATCTCACATTAAAGGAACTCCAGTGGTAGGGCAGGCAGGCTCCAGGATTAGTTGACTTGTTAGCTTAATTATTGAAGGACTTCACTTCTTTCCATCACAACCTTGCTATCCTTGGTGTTGGCTTTTCCCTGGGGATGTTGGGAGAGATGGTTAGCAAGATGGCTGTAGCACTTCCAACCAGCCAGTTAAATCACAGGTTACGGGAAGCAGATGTGGCTCAAGCAATAGCAGGTACCGGGTTTGATTCCTGGGGCCTCCTAGTGAAAGGCAAGCTGGCCCACATGGAATGCCAGCCTGTGCAGGAGTGCTGGCCCATGCAGAGAGCTGGTGCAGCAAGATGACACAACAAAAAGAGACACAGAGAAGAGACAATAAGAGATGCAGCAGACCAGGGAGCTGAGGTGGCACAAGAGAATGAACACCTCTCTCACTCCAGAAGGTCCCAGGATCGGTTCCCAGTGCTGCCTAAAGAGAAGACAAGCAGACACAGAAGAACACAGAGAGCAGACAATGAGCCCAAAACAATGGGGGGGGGGTGGAGAATTTTTTTTTTAAGTCACAGATTACTGGGTTCTACTCTCACAATTTCTGATTTAGCAGGTCTGGGTGGGAACTGGGAATCTGCACTTCCTAATAAGTTCCCAGGTGATAGTAAGGCTGCTGGTTGGGCCACACTCTGAGAAACACTAATTTAGACTAATAAATTCCTTTCCAGGAAATTTATTTCTGGAATCTGTGGATCACTCATAATTTCATTACAAGATGTACATTATCATTTAGAATATAACAGAGAGTTATATATTTGGAATATAACAGAGAGTTTACTCTCCTCATAGGGCCTGAAGCTATTTCTAGTTTGTCAGCCTTCCTGTTAACTATTCTAGGCTGGGAATTGCTCATTTGGAATACTGGTATTCCTAGGAGTTGATGTAGCAGTTTCTTAGAAAATGGTTTTGCAGTCAGTTGCTTGAATTGGGGGCTGATTGGACCAGTTCAACCCTCAAATTTGCACTTCATCTTGTTTGTACCTGGCCTGTAAAAAGCTTTTTTCTTTTCTTTCCAGACTCTCATTTTCCTAATACCCCCAAATATGGGATATTTGGCAATATTGTTGTTATTGATATCTTCTGATACAAGTTACACAAGCACTGCCTATAAGAAAGCAAACATAAAGTCGCCTGATGGCATTCGGTAAATGCCTCAAATCTAATTTTCTACCCGATCTTTATTTGTAGCCCAAAGGTTTAACAATTTGCTTAGGTTGCAAAAACTCCTTCCTGCCAAATTGTAATTTCCTTTTCTCAATCATCTATCTTGCCAACCACCTTGCCAAATTGTAGTTTCCCTTCCCCATCATCTACCTTGCAAACTGTTTCTTAGTATGCTAAATAGGAGTAATGGTCATTTGCAGTATTGCCCAGGGTTAAGCTTCAGGATCCTTGTGAAGACTTGGCTATTTCTGTAGCGTGTGTTTCCCTCTCTGGCTTATTATCTTAATGGAACTTTTAAGTGCCTTTTCGCCCCTCATTTATTCTCACCATATGAAGCACACAGAAGAGAGATGGTTTCTGGAAGGACATGGGACAAAATCTGGGCAAAGATACAAGCTTTGCAAAAAAAAAAAAAAATTAACTTCTAGAAAACGGTGGGGTAGAAATCTTTTTAGTGCAAAATATGCCATTTTGGAGGTCTGAGGAAATGAAACCTTCCCAAAGTGCGTTCACACTCTGGTGTGCAGCAGGATAGAGAGGTTGAAACGTTTGCTTCTGATGTGAAGTTGAGAAAGCTGAGGGAGGAGGCCTAGGCTATTACTGCAAACAGCCGGGAGCCTGCAGAGCATGATGTAGAATCCGTCCCATAGTTTCAGCCTTTTATGACACTAACCCATCAGCAAAGCTTGTAAAGTTGGTAGAAGATACTGGCAGGTGGCAATTTAATTCACTTAGGTATTCTAAGGCCTGCTGTTTATACCTGGCCTACCTGTCTTGTCCAGGAATTAAGTGTGGATTCCTAGATCCCTTAGGTAATGGCTGAAAACCGTTCTGCAAATCACAGCAGTTTTGGCTTTGTCGGGCATTGATATGCGTACCATCAAAAGTACAGGCTCAGTAAATACATATAAATAAATAAATAATAAAAAAGTACAGGCTCAGTAACTAACTAACTAAATAATAAAAAAGCACAGGCTCAGTAACTAACTAACTAACTAAATAATAAAAAAGTACAGGCTCAGTAACTAACTAAATAAACAAATAATAAAAAAGTACAGGCTCAGTAAATAAATATAAATAAATAAATAATAAAAAAGCACAGGCTCAGTAACTAACTAAATAAATAAATAATAAAAAAGCACAGTCTCAGTAACTAACTAAATAAATAAATAATAAAAAAGCACAGGCTCAGTAACTAACTAACTAAATAAATAATAAAAAAGCACAGGCTCAGTAACTAACTAACTAAATAAATAATAAAAAAGTACAGGCTCAGTAAATAAATATAAATAAATAAATAATAAAAAAGCACAGGCTCAGTAACTAACTAACTAAATAAATAATAAAAATGTACAGGCTCAGTAACTAACTAAATAAATAAATAATAAAAAAGTACAGGCTCAGTAACTAACTAACTAACTAACTAATAAAAAAGTACAGGCTCAGTAACTAACTAACTAAATAAATAATAAAAAAGTACAGGCTCAGTAACTAACTAACTAAATAAATAATAAAAAAGTACAGGCTCAGTAACTAACTAAATAAATAAATAATAAAAAAGTACAGGCTCAGTAACTAACTAACTAAATAAATAATAAAAAAGTACAGGCTCAGTTGAAATTTCCTACGCCCATGGCAGCAGTCACCTCAAAATTGTTATCTTTAAATTTCAAATGGTTACCTGGGCTCAAAATCTGGGTATGCAATTTCATTGGTTCTGGGCAGTGCTCGATATTTAACCCTTCTTTCAATGATTAGGACTTAATTCTTTTCAGTTCAAGTTGTCTTAGCTAAATGCTTTGTGGCTTCAAAGATGTAGGTTTATTTATTTATCTAAAAAAATTTTTTGTAGGTTCATTTTTAAACCTTTTAAAATCTCTTAACATTCTTTGCTTTACTGAAAAATAGAAACTCAGGTTTTAGCTTGATTATAGGAAGCAAGTAGCAAAGGCAAACGTGGAATTATGGATTATTCATTCAACAACAAATACTTATTTATGATGACCATTTTCCAAATTACCCCTTTATTCAATAAGCTTTTATTACATATTTACTACAGGCAAAATGTTTTGAGCCAGAGATGAATTTTATACCAGTTTGGAAACTAGGCAGAATGGTGTTTTTAAAATGGATTCTGGGGGGTCGGATGTGGCTTAACTGGTTGGGCGTCCGTCTCCCATATGGAGGGACCCGGGTTCGATCCCTGGGACCTCCCGGTAAAAAAAAAAAAAAAAAAAAAAAAATGGATTCTGTATTAGTCAGCCAAAGGGGTGCTGATGCAAAGTACCAGAAATCTGTTGGCTTTTATAAAGGGTATAAAGGGTATGTATTTGGGGTAAAAGCTTACAGTTACAAGACCCTAAAGAGTCCAACTCAAGGTTGCTTTCTCACCAAAGTCAGTTGCCACGTGTTGAAGCAGATGGTTGCCCATCTTTGGAAGGGTTCAGCCTTCCCCTCTGGGCTTCCTCTCTCTCAGCTGCAGGCTAGCATAGGGCTTGTCTCTCAGGGGTTCCCCTCTCTCCTGGCCTAGGGCTCATTTCTTTCTGGATCTTCTCTACTCTTCCCAAAGTCAGCTGCAAACTCTCAGGTGAATGCCTCATCTCTCTTCCCAGGGCCCCAGGATTAAAAATGTCAGAGCTCTCTCTCTTCCCATGTCTTCTTGAGTGAGTTTCCATTTATATAGGCCCACCAAGGGGCCAGGACTCAACCTGAGTTGTACCTTGCTGACATAGCGCAATCAGAAGCCCTAAATCAGGGGTTTTTAACCACGGGTTAAGGAGTCTGTGGAAAGATTTCAGCGGGTCCACGAGCTTGAATTGAAAAAAATCAACTTAGTATCTTTCTTTGACCTCTAACTGAAATCTAGCATTTCCTTCATTTATGAATGTATGCAATAAATAAATTACAATAGTATTCATTTTACCTTACTGGCAAGGGGGGTCCATAGAATGAAAAAGATTAAGAACCACTGCCCTAAATTGATTTTATCAAGTACAACTTAATCAGAGGCCCCTCACTGAACTTAATACAATCAAAGGATATCACACCCAGAGGAGTAGATTAGTTTACAAATATCTTTCTTTTTTTTGGAATCATAAAATAATCTCAAACCGCCACAGGTACATTTTTATTTTCAAGAAAATCTTTGTTTTTATACAATATGAGCTATTGTATGTCTGTTTTCCAGTGAAACAGTGAAGTCTAGAGTTGACTCTTGGACATGGATCATACATTGACTTTGATCTTAATCCTTTCTCATCCTCACTTGTACCCCCACCCATCCTTTCCAGCCAGAAGAATGTACCCAATTGGTGGGACATACCAAAGATCCCAAATATCACTACAGGGTCAGAACCTGTTGAAAGGTGGAAACTGAGTCACACTTAACCATTTCAAGAATAAAAATTAAAAGTACACCTTAAATTTTCTACTTCAGTTTCTTTTGGTCAGTTTTATCAAATATTTCATATTTAGGTTGCTAGTCAATGTGTGAAGAGTCTATGGATTTCAGTGGGCTGATAAAATATTTGTAGAGTACTTGGGGATCTATGTGCTATTAAAACCATCCAATCACAGGCAGCACATATTTGAGCCCATTCTGATTTTTACTTTTGCTTCCAAATTTTACTGTTTTAGCATTGCTAAAACACAAAATCAAGTAGATTTATAGCAAATTTGGCATGTGGTTGTTGGACACTGATTTCATATGATACCTCTTGCAATAAGACTGTATTTCCCCAAACTTGACACTTAGTATGTCCTTTATAAGAAGAAAAATGCTTCTGGTGCAGTAGGTTAGCTTATAAAAATTAACTGTTATATCTTTATATGCTTTTAAAATGCCCACTTAAAAAATAAAATAACTTTTCTAGCAGCTGGTTAAGATCTGGTAACATCTAGCACTTAAAAAGGCGTTAAAACAGCCTTTAAAATAAGTAAATAAGTATATATATACAAAAAAAAAAAAAAAGACAAAAAAAATGTCAATAATTGAGGAACTATTTTAAAAATAACATCTTTCATGTTAGTTTTTAAATCCTAAAAGGCCACAGATTCCTTTACCGTCCAGATTTATAAAAGTGTAAGCTATCAAATTAGATATTGAAAACAAGATGTCTCACATACATTCTTTGTAGAATAAGGAACAAGGCTGTCTAAGATTTTTTGATCCTGGACTAGTTCCACTAACTGGAACCAAACATAGATAAACAGGTCACCTGTCCATTGCTTATTTTGATGTTGAACGTGTGGTTAGAAAGAATTTGAGCTGCTACAGAACCTGAGATCTGTGTAACTTTAATGGGTGTAAGAAAACTACCTCGAGCATATGAGGGAGTTCTTGGAAGGAAGCGCACGAACCCGGCAGGCGTGGCCCTGCCCTCTCTTGGACATGGGTGCGAGAGACTTCGGGTCAGCGTCTGGCTCACGACGGCTTATTAAACTCCATCATCCATCAAAGGGCACCCCTGGGCGTCCGGGTGGGGCGCCGAGTAAGCGAAAGGCATTGTGACCGAGGGCAGCGCCCGTTCGCCTCCCGCCCTGAGCACCAAGTCTCCGGCTGGAGTTCCACTCCCTCCGGTTCTGCACACCGAAAACCAACGAGAGGGGCTAGGGTCCCCGCCCGAGCTCTTCGAGGCTTATTTTCGCCCTCATTACACACGGACCCCGAAGCACACCCTCTACTAGAGGAGAAGTCTGGAAAGCCGCCCGGAGGAGCTGCTCCCGCAGGAGGAGCTGAGCTGCGGAGCCGGGCTGTGCGGGAGGGCGAGGCCCGGGAGCCTGCCGCTCGGCGGCCTCCGCGTCGCCCAGCGGATTGTGACGGCCCCGACGGCAGGGCTTCGCGGCCGCCTTTGCTGAGGGCGCCCGGGCGCCTCGGGGACGGCGGCCAGGCCCGGGCCCGCCCCCGGGCCCCAGCCCCGCGGTCGCCTCCCGGGGATGCGCGGCCGGCGGAGGCGGCGGGCGGCCTGGGCGCCGGCG
The DNA here is from genome assembly GCA_026826555.1 of Tolypeutes matacus. Lineage (NCBI taxonomy): Eukaryota > Metazoa > Chordata > Mammalia > Cingulata > Chlamyphoridae > Tolypeutes > Tolypeutes matacus. The sequence goes on along the minus strand of JAKSZT010029748.1, from coordinate 1,606,367 downwards.
CTCCGAGG
>JAKSZT010029748.1:1558785-1605959 GCA_026826555.1 Tolypeutes matacus | reverse complement strand
CGCTCCCTCGCTCCCTCGCTCCGAGCAGGCGTCCTCCGCCGCCCCGCGAGCCGCTCCTCTGCCCCAGAGGTGCGCGGGGCTCCCCCCGCGAACCCCGCGGGTGAGTCCCAGCAGCCCGAGGAGGGGACCTGGCATCTCCTCTTGCCTCCCATTTCCAGAAACTTCCAGGTCCTGAGGGAAGGGGGCGCCTCGAGGCGCCGCCCGCCGCGGGGGCTGCAGGCCGGGGGCGTCCCCGCCGCCCCCCAGCGCCGTGTCTCGGTTTCTCTTGCAGATGCTGCTAGGGGAGGCGGGAGCAGCCGCGGGACGCGTGGCCGGGAGCGGGGCGCCGGCCTGGGGTCGCGGGGTCTCGGGCGCTGTCCTCGCCCACTGGCCGCGGCTGGCACGAAGACCTGGTAGCCGGCAGCCCAGGTGCGGTGTCGATGGAAGATGAAGGTAAAGGGCCCGGCCGGCGGCCGCAGCGCGGAGTCGAGGGTGTGGTGGCTGCTTTCCAAGTTGCCTTTTCCCCCCACCTTTTTAATTTTCGTGATTCTATTTTTCCTTTGGTATGTGAAGTGCCCAAGGATTTGCCTTCTTTGGGAATCTAGCTTTTATGTAGGTAACATGGGGCATTTCGGGGATTACGGTTCTATGGGTGACCCAACTTGATTCTCCTTTTCCTGAGAAATTCGTGCTTGCTTTAGCTTGGGGAACGGAAGGGAAGTTTTCATCTCAGCATCTACGAATGTTTGAACTGCTATTTGAAAGGAATCACTCAGGGGCAGTGGAAATGGGGAGGGGGCGGGCTGGATGGCTTCTCTGTACATTTGCACGTAGAGCTTTGATATGGTGTGCCACCTAATTCATTTTAAGAAAGAAGCCGATTTTTCCTGATTGCTAGCTTTGAAAAAAAAAACCTCATTGCTGTATGAGTTTATATTTTAAGAAATGAGAGTTTCCATTAAAAAAAACAACGGAATTTAACGAAATATTATGAGGTGATTTATTTTTTTAAAGTTCCACCCTATTTCAAAACATTTAGGAGATTGACTGAGGAACCTGTTTGTCCACTGTATACTTTGGATGCATTAGATTATCATTCACATGTTACTTGATTCCTTTGACCTTATTAAAATATTTAATGCTTTTCATACACAGCACTGGCTATTTTTGAAAAGCATTGAACAACCCTGAATAAATGACATTTCTCATGAAACAACCATACTTATTCTTCTTTGGACTGATTTCTGTCTTATGTGTGATAATCTTTCTTTTTTTCCTTTTTCACCTGGCTGCAAGATGCTATAAAAGATACGAATTACAAATTTTCATATTGTTTCTTGGGTTTTTCAAAAATCTGTATCTGGTATAAAGGAACTGCAGTTGAGCCAGCTAGCTAGCTGCTTTCTTGTTTTTCTGTTGTTAAAAATGTAAGCTTGATTGGCGTAAGTAGGACTAGTAATTTAAAACAGATGTTCCTTATAGATGCTGCAATCTGCTATCTGAGACCCCTGGAATATGTAGGAAATATAATGACAGCATGATTATATTGCCCAGTTTTACTCTGAAGGGATAATTGGTGGGAGACATTTTCTAAAATTCTTGTGTCTAACTGCACAGGAGTGAAAAACTGTCTAATTGGGTCTTTAGAAACAGCATTTGAAAGCAGTAATGATTTTGTTTCCTCATATGGAAAATCACTTTCCTGTGGCTTTTTACTCGTTATAGATTTGAAAAAGGCAAACCTATTTTGCACACAAGACACAAAGAATATTAAATGCCTTCATACACTGTTCCTTGGTAGTTGCATCTTGAAGAACATCTAAAACTTAATGCATGTTTGTGAGGTTCTGCTATCAGAATGTTACCAGATTTGAGAGTAGCCTAATGGAGGTGGATTCTTAGATGGAGCTTCAGCTCTTGATCTCTAAGGAAGAAGAGCTTGATTTGTAATGCTGTCACATTCTCTGTTGGGGAGGGCGGGGAGTGGTTGTAAGATAGGAGTGAGGTGCATGTTTGCGTCTGTATTTTATGGCCAAATGTGAATGGTTTGGCCTCATAGTAAAAGATTATACATTTCTTAAAGACTTGTGGGGTTTTCTGCCCCATTAAACTTGATCATCAAGAGGTCATTTTTGTCAGTTTCTTACTACTGTAACATGTTTTTTCCTGTTTTCATATTTAAACATTTTTGAGAACTCGAAAGCCTAGAAAATTTCAAAACTATTAGTCATCTTAAAATATATAGCTTGATACTGCTTTTCTTTTTAGATTTAATATCTTCTTTTGATGTGGTATAGCAGTAACAACTTGGGGGATGAAACAAAAATAGATTCACATTTTGCCTTAATCACCTACACTCTGTGTGATTTAAGGCAGGTTACCTTTTTGAGCCTCCTTTCCCTCATCTAGACGTTGGGATTGATACTTAGCTCACATAGTTGAGATGAATAAAGAGAAACCTTGTGGAAATTCAGTTGGGTCTGAGGAGGATAGAGTTTTATGAGCTTGGACTGTGGAGCCAGGCAACCTGATTTACATGCTGCATCCCCAGCTACCATTATTTGGCCTGTTACAGATTATTGAAGCTTTTTGGGCTTCAATTTCTTCATCTTCATCTGAGGTTGTGTTTAGAACAGTGTCTCGCATACAGTAGGTGCTTAATAAATGTTAACTGTTAAAAATAGCTTAGGGCAGTGTTTGATGCATAATGTTGGCATTAATGTTGTTAGGACAGTTGAATGTTGCAAGGGAACAGAAGTGGCCAAAATCCTGATATGAACTTGTCATTATTAGTTAGGGAATGATTGGAGTTAAGGAAGTTTCTACACTTAGGGCATCAAGCCATGGGGAATTAGAGACAGGCTTGTAGGTGAATCCCAACAGGTAGTTTTTTCCTCCTAGAAGCCTGATACTTTACTGTGCTTCTAAACTTTTTCATCTAAACTCATTTTCTAAGTTTTCTCACCTGTTCATGGGATTATGGTGTAAGGAATCAATGAAGCCTGATATACAAAGTATCCAGAACAATGGTGGGCAAACATTTAGCCTACCTGAGTGAGTGAATGACTGCTGCTGCTCCCCCCAGACAGAGAGCCCTAGTAGGTGTGCAGATAACTTCGGTCTGCAGGTGTGGCAAGGGCGGAATGGTTGTGGCCCCCTGGAGCCTGGGGTCTGTCAGGGTCTGTAGCCTTACTGTAGTAGTGCTTACTGTGGTGTTGGAGCAGGGAGCGGCTCCGCCTGTTTGGTTCCCTGCTGCACAGCCGTGTTTTCTTTGGCACTCAGTCTACCAGGGCGCACTCAGACTTTCCAGGTCAAGTTTGGCCAGGTATTTATCCTTAGCTTCATGGATGCTTCATGGATACTTCCTGTCAGCGACTGGGAGCATGTGAAGTGTTAATTTCCTGGAATTTCAAGGGCTGCTGGTCCTTAGACTTCCTTTTTTGCCGGTTAGGGTTTTATCCAGATATTTTGGAATCCCTTTTTACATGTTTATCACAAATCCAAAGGGACACCACTTAGGAATCTGGGAAGTACAAATAAATGGCTCTTCTGATTTTTAAAAATTGTTTCAATTTAAAGGAATGGCTTACTAAAAAAGATAATTCCAGCTGGAGACTTTTGCAAATAGTTTTTACTTCTCAGTAATGGATTTATTCTTTGGAATGAATTTGACCTTTCCCATAGGGGGAAAATATAAATTTAATGCATATGAAACTATTTGATATAGCCTTTTGTGTTTCTTTGACTAGTGAATAGAAATACAGTCTTCAGGATTTCAAGACATGCTTAGTTGAAGATTACAGACAGGACTAGGAAATAATTCCCTCTCTTTGGATTGCATTTGAAAATGATTGTATTTGTATCTACACTTTATTTTTTAAAATGTTTTCTTATTCTGAGTTGAAATTATTAATCAGCTAGGACCATTTCAAGAAAAGATTGTTAAGATGGAGGAACTATAGGGAAAAAGGTACGAGAAGCCACCTTTATTGTATTCCTTTAACTGAAAATAGTAAACCAGATTATAAAAATATTTTGTATCCTTAGGTGTGGAAAATATAATTTTATTTGCAGTCTTGTAAATTAAATAGAATTATTAATCAGCACTGCTGGAAAAGAGTGAAACTAAAATAAATAATGTATGTGGCAGCATTTTATAAACAAATGCTTTAAGCCAGGAAAAGATACTGCAGGTATAATTTGTAGGGACTAGCGCTCTGACAATTGAATCCTAAGTAGTTGATTCATTGTAATGTTTTTATCATTCATTTAATGTCTGCAGAATTGAACTCTGTTGTCTGAAACATAATGAAGCAGCATGGTCATCTAGGGAAAATCCCTGGGATCCTGGGCTGCTTTTCTTTTGAGATCTTGGGTAACTATAATCTGCTTTACAAGGTTAAATTTTGATTTAAAGGTGGAAGGACCATCATGACTTAAAGTTAGCTGGGATGAATTTTAAATTACATTATTGTTACATGTAATGTCTCTGAAAGATTTCTTCAGCATCAGTTTAAAAGGTCCACCCACATTTACTTTGTTAAAAGACAGATTCTTTTTATAATTGTTTCAGGTATCAATTGTGACAAGGTTGATTGTCCTTATGGTTTTCATATGTACAAGTGTTGATAAAAAGCAATAAAGTAAAAACTGGTTGGGTGAGTTCTGAGGTTAATGCTCTCATTTTATACAGGAAATGATTTCTTGAATAAAGAATATGTCAGGCTAAATTGATGCATTTCCCCTTGAATTTATATGGCTGATATGTATATGCATTTGTTACTATATCTTCCTAACCTAAGACTTTTAAGTTGCTAATTACAGAAGTATAAATCTTAGAATTACAAGGAAATTACTTAAATTGTGTTGAATCAGTTTAGCTTTGGTTAAGTAAGTTTGTGATATATTTAGAGAAAGTTTGAATGAAAATGTTGCAAGGCTAGCATAGGTTATAGACAGAAGGACATAAATAGCAGGGTTCAGAAATTTTAACCTAAGGTAGCTGTAACTGGGCTTGTAATTCAATTTCATTCTCACTTGAAAGAGAATATTTGGATTGGAATTTTAAAATATAATTGCTTAAGTAATCTAAGGCCTTTTGGCTTGATTTTTGGTCATTTCATAAAGGTGCTGACTTAAACTTGTCTCTTCCGAGAGGAAATGCAGCAAATTTCACATGATATATTCTTTTAAAACTTTGAGACATTGAGGCATACTTGCAGAAATTATTTTTGTTTTTATTTAATATGCTTTTTACTTAACCTGAGGAGTATCTCAGCAGGACCCTAAATATATTTGCCACTCTTCATTGCTTGATGTTCAGTCCTTTACAGGAAAACTCAGAAAAACTGAAGCAGAAATACTCAGAATGTCACCCACCATTCTTTTTTGAACATTGTTTATTAAAAATGTGAAGTATAATTTAAAAGTTTTGATTAGGTTTTAAATTTCAGAAATTGGACTTAGTTATCTTGATTTTGGTGTCTTGAAGTTAAAAATGATCCATCATTTCCTAAGGACCAATAGTACAATAAAGTTCTATTCTGTGCCTGAGGGAGAGATCAACTTTAAAACACATCCTGGATTTCCTCTCATTTTGATTCAGAGCTTCATTTGTAATATAAATAAATTGACCTTTTGATGCTGTTTTATTTATATGTATATATTATTTATATATTTTTTATATTTGTCTTTGTTAGCATTTATTTTACTAGATTCTGTTTGAGCATCTATTTTAGTGTTTCTCTGGTGGAATATTTGCTTTACCTATTTTCATCCGAGTTTATACATCGGCAGAGGCAGAAATGCTCATAGATTCAATTTTTTTTTTTTTCAGTCTTAGCTCACTTTTTCTAAAGTGTCAATTTTACATTTCCTTGAAGCAGGTGAAAGCAATTCATGGCTCCAGTGCTAGAAATAACATCCAAGCCACTTTTTAATGGCATGCAAACTAATCTCTGATGTCCTTTGATTAATGTTTGCCTGGGCTACTAGTTATTGGCTTGTGAAACTAGTGTTTGTTATTCCAGCTTCCTTCCCCACCCTAGAAATAAAAGAGGATGTGGTCCTTGCTGACCAGTCTCTGAAGTCTATCTGCTCCTGGTCTGGAGGTTGGTAGTTCAGTTTTAGTACCTTGATGTGTACCCTTCATTAATTTGAGGGACCAGTCGAGGTTACTTACTTATTTATTTATTTATTTTGAAGCAGTGGGGATTGAACCTGGTGGGACCTCGTGTGTGGGAAGCTGGCACTCAACCACTGAGCTACACCTGCTCCCTAGAGGTTACTTTCTAATGCCTTTTCTGTTAGAGAATAAAGGAGTGTGTGTGAACCTGTATCTGAGTGATGGGGATGGAGAACAGGGATGGATGAGAGAGACGTTTCACTGGCAAAACTAGCAGGACTTAGAGAGTAACTAGATAGAGGGAATGTAGGGGAAGCTGAGTCAGAAATGACTACAAGCTGACAAGCCTGGGTGAGTGGGTTAGTGGAGGTGCCCCTGATGTGGTTGGAGGAGGAGCTGCTGTGGGTCTGGTGAGTAGACCGTCATGGTGTAGGTGTCACAGGGCTGTGTATGGGAGGGTTTAAGTTGAACCTCAGGTGGACTGGAAGACCAGAACTCTAAGTGAGCTTCTAAGGGCAGAGGCCTTGTCCCTTCTTCAGTTTGAACAGTCAGGAATGCAGCCATTGTGGATTGAATGAGAAGGCTGGCTTCCTCACTCTATCCCAGCGATTCTCCATTGGGGGTGGTTTTGCCCGCCCCCCCCCCCCCCAAGGGGACCTTTGGTCACATCTGGACAGGGTTTGTCACAGTCGGGGGTGTGGGGTGGTTGGGGAGGATGCAGCTGGCATCTAGTCAGTAGTGGCCGGGGATGCAGCTGAACGTCACATAACACACAGAAAAGCCCCTCACAGAGACTCATCCTGCCCCAGAGGGCAGTGGTGCCAAGATTGAGAAGCGCTGCTTTTGTTTTTTTTTTAAGGAATTACTGGGGATTGAACCCAGAACCTTGTACATGGGAAGCAGGCGCTCAGCCACTTGAGCTACATCCGCTTCCAAAAAAACCACTGTTCTAACCAAAAGCAGGGAAGTTAACTCCTCTGATCCTTGGTTTCCTAACTTGTAAAGGAATGATGAGTCTGCCTCAGGTTTGTCCAGATCAAACAGAGCAAGGTGTCTATAAGAGCTGCTCAGCAAATGCTAAAATTTCTCCTGCCTTGATTGATGAATAGGTTTGGGGAGATTAATTTTGGTGAGTGGCCTCTTAAACAACTTCTAATTTCAAGGCTTTACATATTTTTTCTGAGAGGTGAAGGGGATGCACAGAAAACCTATATAGTACCTTTTATAATTAGGTAATGCTTTATTTAGTTATGATTTTGACTCTACTTTGGTTTGGGTTTGGAGTATTTCATGCTTTGTAACTAGCAGTATCCAAAAAAAATATTGACATCTGGATTAAAAATTTTGCTTACTAATCAGTGAGTTTAAACCTTAATTTTATTTTTTAGCCTGTTAAGTACATTTTAAGTATTATCTACCCACTCTCAGATTCTGTAGCAATAAAGATAAGCACTTTTACTGTTCTTTGAAATTGAGACTGAAATGGTTTCTTTTGGAAAATGCTAGACATTCTGTGTCTGTAATGCCATTTCCCTTTTTATCTATAAAATTCTAGCAGACAGCCTCCCTTGATTCCGCCTCAGATTTACTTATTAGGGTCTTCATTAAGTGGCTCTCTTTTGCTTGTAAAGTACCTTTTTACGATCTTTTCTAAGGTGTGAATATTACCACCAGCTCCTTAACTCATGCTAGGACGGGACACCTGCGTTTTCAGTTCTAATGCTATTTCCTTGGAGATCCATTCATTCCATTTATAGCTTTACCACGGTCAGAGTCCGCTTGCATGTACATAGTTCTGTGTATTCTCATTTGTAGAGAGTTGTTGGAGTCTTTTGCTGCTCTTTAGGGATGTGCTTTTGTTGCCCTATACCTTAATTTCCCAACTGTAACATGGAAATAAGAGTAAAGCTGCTTGAGTTTAGCAAACTATGTATTAGCCCTTTTCTAATGTGTCCTTTATTGATAACAGCTGAAATTCAGAAATTTTGTTCTTCTCATTTTAAACATTAAACTAAGATTATTTAAAAACATACCGTATGTTAAATAGCTGGTTAGGAAAATTAAATAGCTTTTGAGGAAAACCCCTTAAAATGGAAAATAATGTATAAGTCATAGAGTGCATTTTGTGGCAGCAGCCAAAGGATTCTCATTCACTTTATACCTGTAAGATTCAGAATTGGGCAGCTTTTAATGATACCAATGTATGTGATGATAAACTGCTTTTAGGGGCTTGCATGACTCCTCATTGTACCTGTTGCCATTTATGCACAAGTAGCGGAGCATGTCATGGAGTTTGGTTGATCATAGCCTGTAAAATTAAGCCCACCTATTATAACTGCATTCTGAAATGAATGTTCTTGGTCAGATGGAAGTATTAGGAGAAGGACGAAGGAATCAACTGTTAAACTTTTCCCCCTGATTATAATATGACTAGGAAAATAATTGTTGCTAGTTGAAGGCTTTAAAAACTAGTAGTCGCATGTTTACTGAAAAGTAATTTAACAAAAGGGACAGGTTTAAAAAATATGTAGATTGTATGATTACCCCGAGCCCATCATTGTACCAAATTTCTGTCAGGATCTGACATATCAGTCAATGGAATATTATTATGTCCACTTTTTAACTGATCAAAAAATGCTAAATTCTTTCAGATGTGGTGATATAATCCAGGTGTAATTGTTCAGCTGTTGGATGTAAATCCAATTATAGAGGAAAAGATTTGCTTTACTTTCAGAGGTTTTTCTAAAATCTCCTTTGAACTTTTCAATTGAAATAGCTTTACACTTATAGTGTAGAATTTTTGTATACCCTTCACCCAGTTTCCCATAAAGTTACCCATAGCACATTTATCAAAACCAGGAAATTAAAATTGATAAAATATCCATCTTTCTATGTAAATTAAAAGCCATGAGTTAACTGATGTTGCCAATTCCAGTCCCCACACCTTCTAGCCCATCCTAGCCTTTTCCATTTTCTAGCCTTTTTCCTTTCCTTGTTACTTCTCTAAAAATGAGAAATATGGTTTTATCTACAGTACATTTATTTGTTCAACCTTGATACACACAAAAGTAACTTCAGAATTGCTAACGCATGACTCTTTGAGAAACACAATTTTCAAATAGAGTACAGTATTTGTCTTTAGCTTACAGTATATGTTCAAAAATCTGTTTTCCAAAGTTAGGCCCTTTTCTTCCTTGTATGGTTATGTTATTCAATTTTGATATAATTAAGTTCATTTATTACTGTTTGCTTTCTGTTTTGGGTTTTTCCGACATCCTGGGGTCGTTTTAATTATTTTTTAAATCTTTTTGAAGTAAATGGTTGACCATATATCTATAATGGAGATGTCATCTTGGAAGGACTGGGTTTGCTTAGTTCCCTGGTAAGGTGTGGCTGTAATTGTTTTGCCTGATAGGAGCTACCTGGAAAGGAGGAGCTGTGCTCCAGTGGTCATTCTCTTGGGATTGCTTATTTGGTTCCTTACGGGCTTTCAGTTCTACATCTTCTACACTTGGGAATTTATTCCAGCTGTGGTCTAGTAACTCTAAGTGCTTAAAATAAGCTCTTCCTAACTAATTTTTTATTTTTCTTTGTTATAGTTGCATAATTGTTGACCCAAAGTCACCTATAGATAATTCTCTTATTTGCAGATCATGTCCTTTACTTTTTGTTTTTGAGATGTAATTCACATACCATAAAATTCACCATTTTAAAGTATACAATTCAGTGATTTTTATGATATTCAAAGGTTGTGCATTGGTCACTACTGTCTACATTTTCATCATCTCCAAAAGAAACCCCAGGTCCATTAGCAGTCACTCCCTGTTCCTCCTTTCCTCCATCTCCTGACAACTGCTAATCCACTTACTGTCTCTATGGATTTATTTATTCTGGACATTTCATGTAAGTGAATCATACGATGATAGACCTTTTGTGCCTGGCTTCTTTTACTTAGCATAATGTTTTCCAGGTTCATCCATGTTGTGGTATTTACCAGTAGTTCATTTGTATTTTTGCCTGAATAATACTCCATTGTGTTGATGCAACACATATTGTTTTTCCGTTCTTCAGTTGATGGACATTGGATTGTTTGTACTTTTTGGGTATTACGAATAATGCTGCTGTGAACATTCATGTACAAGTTTTTGTGTGAACATGCTTTCGATATCTTGGGTGTATAGCTACAAGTGGAATTGTTAGATCATATGGGTAATTATATGTCTAACTTATCAAGGAACTGCCACAGTGGCTGCTCCATTTTAAATTCCCACCAGTAATGTATGAGGAATCCAGTGTCTCTATGTCCTGTCCAACACTTATTTTCCATTTAAAAAAAACCAAAAAACCGCTTTTTATTGTTGTAACATATGTAAAACTCAATTTCCTGTTTTAACTATTTTCAAGTGTAGGACTCAATGGAGTTTATCTACAATGTTGTGCTACTGTTCTCATAGTGGTTTGAATTTACATTTTCCTTAATGACTAATAATGTCAATGGATCTTCTCATGTGCTGTTGGACATTGGCATAGCGTCTTTGGAGAAGTCTATTCAAACCCTTAGCCCCTTTTGTAATTTGGTTATTTGACTTTTTTACTGTTGAGTTGCAAGAGTTCTTTATATATTCTCTAAATATTAGACCTTTATTTTATATAATTTGCAAATATTTCTCCCATTCTGTGGGTTTTTACTTTCTTGGGGTGTCCTTTGACTTTCACAGTTTCAAATTTTGAAGCCCAGTTTATCTAATTTTTTTCTTCTGTTTGTGCTTTAGATTTCATATGTAAGAAACCATTGCCAAATCCAAAGTCATGAAGATTTAAACCTATGTTTTCTTCTAGAAATTTTATGGTTTAGTTGTCACATTTGGGTTTTTGGTCCAGTTTGCATTAATTTTTGTATATGGTGTGAGGTGGGAATCCAGCTTCATTCTTTAGCAGGTGGAAATCCAGTCATCCCAAGCGAAGATTGTTCTTTCCTCACTGAATGGCTGGCGACTTGTTGAAGACCAGCTGCCCATAGCAGTGAGGGTTTATCCTGAGCTGTCAGTTCTGCCCCACTAGTCTGTATATACGTCTGTCCCTGTGCCAGTGCAGTACAATCCTGTCTTGAACACTGTTGCTTTTGTAATAAGTTTTGAAACTGGAAGTGTGAGACCTTCCACTTTGTACTTTTTCAAGATTGTTTTGGCTATTCATGGTCCCTAGCATTTCTATGTGAAATTTAGGATCAGTTTGTCCATTTCTGTTAAAAAAAAAAAAAAAAAAAAAAGTTGGAATTTTCATAGGGATTTCATTCACTTGTCCTTTCCTTTTGAGGCTATAATATTCCTATGTAGGTACAAATATAAGAATATCTTTTTGAGCATTTGGGTGCCACCTTATTCTAGGTAACTATCCAAACTGGTTTTAAAAGCTTGAGTTAATCATAATTCTATTCCTCCTCCAAGAAAAACTTCTTGGGGGGAAAAGATGGATTATTCAATAAATGTTACAGAGACAGCTAGAGAACTCTCAGGAAAAAATTATAAAGCTGGAATGGGTTTTTAAAAAACTAAGCATGAGACGAAACTCCAAAACCATAATGGAAAAGACTGAAAAATTTGATCATAAAAATTTTTAAAAAGAAAAAAATAAAATCCCATAAAGGCAGTAGACAAACTGCAAACCAATGATAAAAATAATTGAAATAAATGACAAAGGGCTGCTGTCCTACAGAAGGCTTTTTAAATCTGTAAGAAACAGCCCATAACCTGTAGAGAAAAAAGAGCAAAAGGACATGAACAAGGAGTTCACAGAAATAGATGGCCAAAAGATATTTGAAAAGATTCTCAACCTCTGTAATAAAGAAATGCAAATTAAAACAAAATAACCATTTCCCACTCATCAGATTGGCAAAACTTTAAAAGTGTGATGATGCCTAGCCTTGGCTAGATGGCAGGGCAAATAGGATCTCCTGACTGTTGCAAGGTGATTGTGTTCTTTGAGGGCAATTTAGTAATTGCTATCAGAATAAAAATACACACACCCAGCAGTTCCCCTTCCAGAAATGTATCCTATATTTGTACTTGTACCAGCAGACAGAGAGGTTTGTATGAGGGTGTTCCCTGCAGCACCATTTATATAGCGAAGGCAGGAACTGACCCACATATGTTATCAAGAGGGCTAGTTAAAAAAAAAAGAAAATTAAAAAATAAAAAAATCAACAAAAAAGAGGGCTACTTTAATGCCAGTACTACTTACAGTGAAATGTCCTGGAGCCATTAAAGAGAAAGAGGCGGAGCAGCATGTGTGGTGAAATAGGAAGAGGGTGTATTGAGTGTGTGTGTGTGGGGAGTTGTAGTTATTGTGTGGTTCCATTTATTAAAAAACCTCCCAAAACTTATACAATAGACCTGCATAGAAAACGTCTGGTAGTATACATGGAAACATTTAACAGAAGTTATTTCTGGGTAATATTATTGGGGAGATGGGCTTGTTAAATTAAACCCTTTCTTATTACTTGACGTTTCCTTTTTAAAAATCATTAAAAAGGACTTAGCATAATTAAAATTCCATTTGGAATAAGAGGTTTATTTTTTTCTGTCAATTTGATTATTTTGTGTTTAATCCCTGTTGGTCTCCAGAGGTAAATGCTTATTTTTTTTTGGATATTTTTATTGCTGTATTGAAAATGGGTTAGAATTGCCACTTGGATACAAATATTTAATAACATTTAGAACTTTCTGTTTCATTCCTAAGCATTGTGAGTGCAGGGGAAAATATGATTTATCTTTTGAGAGGTGTGATTGTGTTAGTTTTTAATTTATCGAATGAATATTTAATTGCTGGTCTGCACTGAAGCCTCCCTGTGCCATTGTTGTTTGGGTCCATGCTGCCTTAAAAGAGGGCTACGAATTCACTGCCAGGGACCTCAGTATCACAGGCAATGAAGAAGGCACTTGGGTTTCCCAGGGCCTTGCCAGACCATTCCTACAATGTTAGGGTAAGAGGAAACTGACTTTTCCCTCCTAAAATCCCCAGCATGGTCTGGAAAGTTTCTGGTGATTAGGAACATTCCTTTTTAATCTGGTAATACTGGCTCTGTCCTTAATGTAGAGAGAATGTCCTGTTTCTTATAATGGTTCTAAAGTATTTGAAGGTACTTACTATGTTCGTTCTTTATAAACCTTTATTGAAATCCAATTAGCGGTTAGATACTGCCTTTCATAAGTTTCTTTCCAGGCCAAATACTCGTAACTCTTCCTTCCACCAGTCTCTCTCAGACTGTGTTTCCAGAAATGTCACTCTAGTTTGCCATGCTGCAGAGCAGGCGGTAAGGATGCTCTGAGTGGAGTAGAGCCTCAGGTGTAGTTGGGTGGTGTAGAGTACTCTGGGCCTATTTCCTCCCATAATGCAGCTGAAGATGGTTTCTACCCTTTCAGCAATTAGATTTACACTGAATAATTTTACAGCCCTTTAAATGGTGCTTGACCTCAACTTATCCATGTGCTTATCTGAATTGTTTTTCTAGAGCCTTATCTGGTACTTTACTAGAAGGTTTTTACATTTATCTCTAATAAGAATATGCTTACATAGGTGATTTTGTAAATGTGATAAGCTCTAGTTCATTGTGATAAGCTCACTTGACTTTTGTTTTGGTTGTGAGGCAAGGTGGCCACTTTTCCCCAACCTTGAGTTGATGTCATCTTTAATTAGCATTGTCTGAGTTGTTGATAAAATATTAAACAGTGTAGAGCCTAGTGGCTCACTGTACTTGGTGGTACTGAGATGTTAATCCTGTTGGCTCACCTAGTCAGAATCCACCCATGTGTTGTTTTAGTTAAGTGACAAAATCATCTGCTGTATTTATTTGAGATTTTTTGGTGAGTGTGAGAGGCAGAGAAGGGAGGGTGGGGAGAAGTTCTTTGTACCAGCGTTATTTTTTGTTTTATAAAGAAGCTTTTGTTCTTAGAAGTTTTTAAATCTAGGTTTACCATACTAAAATTAGTTCCTCTGAACTTGATTTACTTGGAAGTTTTTGGATTACCTGATTAGTTTAAAGTCAGTGTAATTATTAAGAGGGTTTTAGAGTTAGATCTTGGGTTCAGTTCCTGGCTCTTATCTCTGATTATGTTTTTATCTTGGGCAAGTTATTTGATTTCTGTGATCTTTAATTTTCTTATCTATACAATAGGAAAAGTAATAATACCCCCTTCAAAGGGTTCTTTTATTAAAATTTTAAAAATTGTGCTAACATATAGACAACACATAATTTCCCTTTTTCTCGTGTGTGTAATTCAGCGATACTGATTACACTCACACTGTTGTTCCTCCATCACCGCCATCCATCACCCCTAACAGAAACTGCTCATCCAGCAATGATGCCCTATTGGCCAGTCCCCCGCCTCCCTGCCAGCCCTGGTAACCTGTAACCTGCCTTCTGTCTCTATGAGTTTGCCTATTTCATCTAAGTGGAATCTTACGGTATTTGCTCTTTTATTGTGTCTGGCTTATTTCACTTAGCATATTTTCAAGGGTCATCCATGGTGTAGCATGTATCAGAATTGGATTCCTTTTTATGACTGATTAATACTCCATTGTGTCTATATGCCACATTTAAAAAATCCATTTATTTGTTGATGGACACTTGGATTACTTCCACCTTTTGGCTGTTGTGAATAATGCTGCTATGGACATTGGGATACAAGTATCTAGTTAATTTCCTATTTTTAATATTTTGGGTATATAAATTGCAGGTAATTCTATGTTTAACTTTATGAGGAACCACCAGACTGTTTGCACAGTGCTGTACCGTTTTTTTTTTTTTTTTTTTTAAGATTTTATTTATTTATTCATTTATCCCCCCCTTGCTGCTTGTGCTCGCTGGGTCAGCTAACCACGCCGTGCGGGCGGGCTTGCCTTCACCAGGAGGCCCCGGGAACCGAACCCGGGGCCTCCCATATGGTAAACGGGAGCCCTACTGATTGAGCCACAGCCGCTTCCCTGCTGTACCGTTTTAAATTCCTACCAGTGATGTACTAGTGTTCCTGTTTCTCCTCATCCTCGCCAATACTTGCCTTTTCCATTTTTTAAAGCTAATAGCTAGGGGAGCGAATGTAGCTGAAGCATTTGAGCGCCTGCTTCCCACATAGGAGGTCCTGGGTTCAGTCCTTGGTGCCTTCTAAAAACAAGAAAACACACAACAAGCAAAACAAACGGAAAAAAAACCAACTCAGGGTCGCTGATGTGGTTCAGTGGTTGGGGCGCCCGCTTCCTGGGTTCAATCGCTGGCCTTAGTACCTCAAAAAACAACAGCAACAATAAAAAACAACCAAAAAACCTAATAGCTATCCTGAGTGTGAAGTGTTGACTCAGAGTCTTTTCATTGCCTTTTTGTTTTACCTTCCACCTCCTTTTCCCAGGGTATCCTTTAGGCATGGGAACTTGGCTTTCAACAGAAAGAAGCCCAATTATTCACGAACAAGTATAAGGACACCCAGATATTTTGCAGTTATTTATAATACAGAGAAAACTGAACATTAGCACCTTACATTGTTGTGGAACATTTGTTACAGACTATGAAAGAACATGGTCAGACTCTCACCACTATTATGGTCTATAGCGTACGCTTGGTGTGTTTTTTCCATACACCCTTATTAGCACCCTGTATTAGTATTGTCCATTTGTTATAGCTCATGAGAGAACACTCTCATATTTGTCCTGTTAGCCACAGCCCATCTTCCACCACGTGGGTCACTGTGTTATACAGTCCCGTGCCTTGCACAATCCATCCAAAGCGTACACTCAGTGGCTCTCACTTTCATCACAGAGCTGTGCAGTCATTGCCTTAGTAAAAAAATATGGAACGTGTCAGGAATTTGTGTGTCATCTTTTTGCAGGGGCCGTGCTAATCTCTGTATTGTTCCAATTTTAGTATATGTGCTGCAAAGTGAGCACAATTCATTCTTTATTATGGAATGAACAGTTTTAGTTTAGGTACATGGTGCTTAGTTGAAACAATTAAGGAAGAAGTCTGATTGCTTGGATTATTTATTTATCCTTTTATTTATTTAACCAACAGTTATTGAGCACCAACTCTTGAGCTAGGCATGGTCAACATTGGTTTGTGGGACCAGCAGTTCTTGTAGCCATGGAGATTATTTTGTAGTGGAGGATAAGAGACATGCCAACAATATATTTGGAGGAGCTGTGATGACCTGAGCAGCTAGGCTGTGAGGAGTTGGGAGTTTCAGGGGGTCCTAGAGAGGCTCGTAGAAGGAGTAGGGCCTGGAGGCCTAGGGAATGTGGGGGCAGGGTGCCCCGGTCCTCTGGCCTCCAGAGGTGTGCTGCGGGTGCCTAGGCAGAGGGACTGTGTGGTAGGCGTCTTTCCCCAGGCCACTGGCTGAGAGTTGGACTTTATATTTAGCCAGACATGTCTAAGGCTTTGAGTAAATGTAAGTCCAGTTGTGACTACTAGATGAACGAGTTGTATATCCTACCAATAATAGGGGGTTAGTCATCCTTTTATGTGGAGGGTGGCATTATTAGAGCATGGAAAGCAAACTCTTATTTATGACAAATAGCAAAATATTTAAGTATAGCTAATAGGGCTATTGTGGTCTTAAGGTGATATTCCTTTTAGAGACAGTCATGGAGTGAGTGTTTAAAGTGATTTAGGATCTATGGTTTCCTGAGGGACGGACACAGATTCTCATTGCTTGATGGAGTTAAATCAAAGTTTTGATTTGTATTTTTAATCTCTTTTTCTTTGCTTTTCACAAGCATTGTGTATTATTACAGTACTAGTTACTTTGCCTTGGAAGGGAAATAGCCGGTGTCAAAGCAGGTAGAATTCAAGTTGGCTGACTAACAAGTAGTGGACTATCTGAATCTTCGATGACTTGCTCTGTGTGACTTCTCAGTTCTCTCTATAGTTTTATTGTCCGTATACAAAAAAGTGGCATTTTCTTCTCTGCTTTCTTATTCATGTTAGGGATTGGTTTTTCTAAACAGGACTTGTTAGTCATTGTGCATTGATCAGGAATTCATTTCCCTGATTTCTTCTTTGGGGAGTTAAGGTTAACAGAAGCAAGCATTGAGGAGTAGATTCTATGAAGAATGAACATACATACTTGTTCAAAGAGCGTTATTATTATTATTATTATTATTATTATTTTAACTTTATTTTGTACATTTAATAATTGAGAATATAAACAATTAAAAACTAAAAAGTAAACACAGATGAATAAATATATACATTTCTCAATTAAATGTAATGGATACATATAAGTTTTTTTTTGAATCAAACAATATGTTACACAATATATTTGGTTCATAGTAACACATTCAGACAGTATTTGTCGTTTTGTGTCTGGCTTGCTTCACTCAACATAATGTCCTCCAGGTTCATCCATATTGCCAGGGGATAAATAAATAAAAATAAATCTTAAAAAAAAAAAATACAGGAGCTAGGAGATATACTTGCCAAAAAAGCTAGAAGTGAACCTGATCACACCCCTAGACCTGTGGTTCTAAACCCAGCTGCACGTTAAAATCACATGGGGAACTCTAAAAAATTCCTGCAGCCAGAACCCCAGCCCAATTAAATCAGAATCCCCAGGGACAGCAGTGTGAGGATGGGTGGGTCCCAGAATCTTTTTTAAAATCTCCCCAAATGATAATGTACAGCCGGGGTTGAGAACCCTGTTGTAGGCCTATCCATCAGTTTATAGGAAATACAGGAGATAAACGAACATATTGAACTACTTTAACAAGGAAGCATTCAACAAAATCTAGGTTTTGGGAAATTCTACAGGACAACCAACCTGGTTTTTGTCAACAAATACTACAAGGAAAAAGAAGAGAGGCATTTTTAGATTAAGAGATATATCAGGAAGATGGCAGACTAGTAAGACACAGGAATCTCTTCTCTTCAAAAGCAACAAAAAGACTCAAATACCTAGGAGTTAATTTCACCAAAGAAGTATGGGACCTATATGCAGAAAACTAAAAAACAATGCTAAAAGAAACTTAAAAAGACCTAAACAAAGGGAAAGACATTCTGTGTTCATGGATTGGAATAATAAATATCGTGAAGATGTCAATCTTACCTAAACTGATCTATAGATTCAGTGCAATACCAATCAAAATCCCAACAGCTTACTTTACAGAATTAGAGAAGACAATTACCAAATTCATCTGGAAGGGTAAGTGCACCCGAATAGCCAAAAGCATTCTAAAAAAGGAGAGCAATGTGGGAGGAATTTCACTACCTGACCTTGAAACATATTACAAAGCTACAGTGGTCAAAACAGCATGGTACTGGCATAAAGATAGACACATCGATCAGTGGAATAGAATTGAGAACCCAGAAATATACCCTCACCTATACAGTCAACTGGTTTTTTTTTTTTTTAAAGCTTTTTTTTTTTTATTTTTTATTTTTTTTTAGATTTTATTTTATTTATTCATTTATCCCCCCCCTGCTGCTTGTGCTCGCCCGGGTCAGCCAACCACGCCGTGCGGGCGGGCCTGCCCCCACCAGGAGGCCCCAGGAACCGAACCCGGGGCCTCCCATATGGCAAACGGGAGCCCTACTGATTGAGCCACAGCCGCCTCCCAGTCAACTGGTTTTTGACAAGCCAAGCCCATGCTGATGGGAAAAAACAGTCTCTTCAACAAATGGTGTTGGGAGAACTGGATATCTATAACCAAAAGAATGAAAGAGGACCCCTATCTCACCCCCTCTACAAGAATCAACTCAAAATGGATCAAAGATCTAAATATAAAAGCCAGGATGATAAAACTACTAGAAGAAAATGTAGGGAAACGTCTTCAAGACCTTGTAGTAGGTGGTGGTTTCTTGGACCTTACACCCAAAGCACGTGCAACAAAAGAAAAAGTAGATAAACTAAACACTTTTGCACCTCACAAGATTTTGTCAGAAGGGTGAAAAGGCCAACTCAATGGGAAAAAATATTTGGAAATCACATATCTGATAAGGGTTTAATATCCAGGATATATAAAGAGATGTTACAACTCAACAATAAAAAGACAAACGACCCAATTAAAAAATGGGCCAAAGACTTGAATAGACATTTCTCCAAAGAAGAAATACAAATGGCAAAAAAACACATGAAGAAATGCTCAACATCACTCATGATTAGGGAGATGCAAATCAAAACTACAATGAGATATCATTTCACACCTATCAGAATGGCCACTATTAAAAAGACAGAGAACTACAAGTGTTGGAGAGGATGTGGAGAGATAGGAACACTTCTTCACTGTTGGTGGGAATGCAGGATGGTACAGACACTGTGGAGGACTGTTTGGCAGTTCCTAAAGAAGCTGAATATAGACTTGCCCCATGAGCCTGCAATACCACTACTGGGTATATACCCAGAAGAACTGAGAGCAGTGACATGAACAGACATCTGCACACCGATGTTCATAGCCACATTATTCACCATTGCCAAAAGTTGGAAACAACCCAGGTGTCCATCAACAGACGAATGGATAAACAAACTGTGGTCTACTCACATGATGGAATATTATGTAGCTGTAAGAAGAAATGAAGTCTTAAAGCATATGGCAACATGGATGAACCTGGAGGACATGTTGAGTGAAGCAAGCCAGACACAAAACGACAAATACTGTCTGAATGTGTTACTATGAACCAAATATATTGTGTAACATATTGTTACTCTTACCATAAATAGTGCTGGAAAAACTGCTTGGGGAGAAAACCGAGTTGTCCTCAGTAAGAAGTAGGGCTTTCAAAGCATCTTAAAAACAACAGAAATCATATAAAAGCCTCTGGACATCAAAAAAACACCACAGAAAAAGCTGGAGGTAAATTATTTGAAATAAATGAAAGATGAACAAAAGATTAATATTTGTAGCAGTTTGGCAGTTTGATGAAGTTATGAATTCCAAAAATAGATTTTGGATTATGCTTGTAAACTGCTCTGTTAATCTGGGAATTATTAAGTTATGATCAGGGCGTTGACTGGGCCCTAAGGGGTGGGGTCTTGAAGATAAAAGACAAGGCAAAGGGTATGTTGGACCAGTTTTGAGTTTGAGTTTGAGTTGGAGCTCCGGGAAGTAGCGTACAGAGGAGCTTCGTCATGAGGAGAGAGAGAAAGCCCTGGGAAGAGAAGCCAGCCATTTGCCTGATAGTCTATAGCTGGCTCTGTGGCACAAAGCAAGCCTGAGCCCAGAGAGAGGCAAGCCCCGGGAAGAGGGACCCAAGAAGCTTGAACCCTGGCAAATGTTGGCAGCTGTCTTGCTCCAACATGTGGCAACAGACTTTGGTGAAGGAAGAAACTTATGATTTATGGCCTGGTAACTGTAAGCTTCTTCCCCAAATAAACACCCTTTATAAAGACCAACAGATTACTGGTATTTTGCATTAGCACCCCTTTGGCTGACTAATACAATATTCTTAATATATAAAGAACTAGAAATTAGTGAGGAAAAAAGAACAGCTCAAAAAATGGTGAAAGAGCAAGAAAAGACCAAAGAAACTTGGAGGAAAAAAGTGAACGTTCACTAATATAAAAAAAATGTACATTAAAACAATGACATATCACTTTACCTATTAAAGTGGTAAAAAAAAAAATACCCAGCACAGGTAAAGATGTGGGCACTCTCATAGATTGCTTGAGTGAAAGAGCAAATTGGCAATACAAAGCAGTGTTCTTTCAAATAGTTATATCCTTTGATCCAGTAATTCCACTGGCGTTGGAGTAGTCTCTTAAGGAAATAACCAGGGATATAAACAAAGATTCACAAGAATCTTCATCAACAGCATGGATAAAAAGAAAAAATTACAAATGACAAGGTCCAACCATGGGGGATTAGTAAAATAAATAATGGCTCATTTATCCACTGGAATGCTGGGAATCCATGAAATGTTTTAATAACATGGGAAAATAGTGTAATAGTAAGTGAAGCATGGATGTAAAAGTGCACTGAATGCTTCACCCAGTAACATCAGATTAAGTTAAAAGGTAGAAAATTCTAGCAGTTGCTTCCCCCGCTCTCGCAGTGCCCCCTCTCTGTTCCAAGCCTTGCTCCCCACTCTGAAGCCCTGCTTGGAAACTTCTTGTCTTTTCTTTCATTAACATCACTTCCTCAGCAAAGCCTTCCTTGTGACCTGTCACATCCCCTGGTTGTGCGTTCTTATGGCCCCTGCAGACCTGTGGACGTCTCTTTCCTCCTGTGATAGTTGGCATTTTCCATTTCTCGGTCGCCTCGTGGGCCCTCACCACTATTTCCTTCCCCCCAGGCTGTTTTTGCTCACTATTAAATCCCAAGGGCTCTGGCACGGGGTTGGATTGTGTGAACTAGTAAATGAATGAATATATTAAAATATTCTTTTGAGCCATATAACTAATGGCCCATTTGAGCTGGTAAATCTCTTTATATAACCGTTGCTTTGAAAGAAAATAACATTAAAATTTCAATAATTCCCATATTTTAAATTGACATAGAATCTAGCAAGCATAAATACAATTGAAATTGCTGCTTTTTGCCGAGAATTTACTGCGCTGTAGTCTCCTGCTGTTGTAGAAATCCCATCAGTGGATTCATCTTTATCAGGTGGCCACCCATTCTCTGCCAGAACACATCTAGCACTCTGCTCTAATCCAGAAGCTGGCCTGCTGTGGTTCCCTCCCTTTGATTTTGTGCTGCCCTTTTTCACGACCCTTCTGTGTCTTCACCTTTATTAAATGAAAAAGTCTCATTTCCTTCTCAATACCTTCAGCTCTTTCAGGCTCATGAAAGGCCCCTCTTGTGTAACTTTACGTAAAGTGTGTTCCAGTGTAGACCCTCTCTAGGTACCAAGTACCAAAAAATTACATTTATTTTAATTTTTAATTTTTATTGTAGTAACATATTCAATGTCAAATTTCCCATTTTAACCATATTCAAGTATATAATTCAGTGGTATTAATTACATTCACCATGTTTTTCTACCCTCACCACTGTCCATTATAAAAACCTTTCTATTGCCCCAAACAGAAACTGCCCATTAAGCATTAACTCTCCATTCCCTACTCTGGCTCTGATAATCTGTAATCTACTTTCTGTCTCTGTGAGTTTGCTTATTCTAGTTAATGTCTGATCTCACTTATATGAAATCTTTGTCCTTTTGTGTGTCTGGCTTATTTCAGTCAATGTGATGTCTTCAAAGTTCATCTGTATAGCATGTATCAGAAACTTTATTCCTTTTTATGGCTGAATAATATTCCATTGTGTGTATGTGTCACACTTTTTTTTCTATTTTTTAAATCTATCCATCTGTTGATGGGTTCTTGGATTTCTTCCACTTTTTGACTATGAACAATGGTATACAAATACCTGTTTGAGTCTCTGCTTTCAATTCCTTTGGGTATATACCTTGAAGTGGGATTGCCAGGTCATGTGGTAATTGCATGGTTATCTTTCTGAAGAACTGCCAAACTGTTTAACATAGCTGGTGCCCCATTTTACATCCACACTGACACTGTATATGAGGGATGCTGTTTCTCCACATCCTTGCCAGCACTTGTTATTTCCTGATTTTTAATAATAACCCTTACATTCTAGTAGAAGATGTATCAACTGCGTGTCATGGTTACCACCATCTCTGTGACGGACTTGTTTGTTCACAGCCCCTTTTTTAACCTGTTCATCTTTTGCTTGTCAGGTCTCTCTTGCTTCTCTTTTTCTCCCTAGTTTGAAAATAGCCTTTTAAGTCTGACATGCTATCGTGGTGCTTCTGCAGTAGAGTAGCCAGGTGTCCTTTTTGGATAGGTAACAAAGGAACTGACCAGGGAGAGTAGTTAAAATGGAGAAAGTTTAGCTGTTCCTTGTCCCTTGTTCTCAACATAATGAGTTTAGAGGCTTATGACTGTGTGTAATCATCAGGATCTGCTAGACAGGACTTCTGTTGTACTTTTTTTACCCTTATGTTCGTGGAAAAATAACATCTTTTTTTATTTTATGGGAAAATTATTTTGTGTTGTAGCTGATGATATTAGAACTGGTTTGATTTTTGAAATGTACTTTCTGGAAAAATAGCACATGGTTAGTAATGAAATCATCTTACTTTTGCTTATTATTAGTGTGAAAATACTTGTTTTTTAACTGTGGAAAATAACTTGCTGTGAATATTCATATTTTCACTTATTATTCGGCCTGCGTTAGAGTTATTTGGTATGTTAAAAATATTTTTCCTTTGGTGTTATTTCCTAGGTTGCACGTTTTCAAAAAATACCTAATGGTGAAAATGAGACAATGATTCCTGTATTGACATCAAAAAAAGCAAGTGAATTACCAGTCAGTGAAGTTGCAAGCATTCTCCAAGTAAGTGCTTGGTGGAGAAGGGAAAAAAGCTAGTAAAATCAGTCACCTAGATTCTGTAGGTCAGTGCTGTCCAGTAGAACTTTATGTGATGATAGGAATGTTCTGTTCTGTACTGTCCAATACAGCGGCCACTGAAATGTAGCTGTTTCATGCCTGTTGTGCAGTTGAAATGTGGCTAGTGTGACAGAGGAGCTGAATTTAATTTTATTTACCTTTAACTTAATTTACATAGTAAAAGTGGCTAGTGGCTATCTGGTTGGATGTGCAGCTCTAAGTCATTGGTATTGCCAGGAACTATTAGGGCTGTTTAAGGTAGTTGGATTAGGGAAAAATCGGTTTAATTATTAACATAAATACGGTTAGGAGTTTTACCTCTTTTTAAAAATAAGTGTTTTCTAAGGTAAGTAAAAGCTAAGTACAAGTTCAGAACTGCAAATATATTTTAATTCCTTATGTAATCTAATCTCTTCATAGTTTTAAAAAATTCAGTCTAATGAAACATGAAAAAAATGTGTTTGTGAGTTTTTTTTGAATATTTATACTCTCAAGTTTTTATTGTGATAACATATATACAACATAGAATTTTCCATTTTAACCACTTTCACGTATACAATTCAGTGTATTAATTATATTCATGATGTTGTGCTACCATCACCACCATCCAGTACCAAAACTTTTCCATCATTCCAAACAGAAACCCAGTATCTATTAAGCATTGGCTTCATATTCTCCACCCTCATCCTCACCCTTGGTATATTGTGTTGTTAAAACCGTTTATTTTTAATATATTTAAATACATATTTAAGTTTTGAATGACTCCATGATTGAATTCTAATATAAAGCTTTTATCCAGAGAAACTAATTATTTTGGGGATGCAGCATATTTCACTCTTTAATGATAGTTATAGTAGTAAATCATGAGACTTACGTATGTAGGTGTTACTCATTAAATATAGAATGTCCCAAGAACCAATTCATCTTACTTTATGATTTTGAGTAATTTAGGAAGCAAAAATAATGCAAGAGCCAAAGTGATACCAACCTCAGGGTTTCGGTAGGCTCAGAGAACAGAGTAGGCATTTATGGCCCATTGAATGTTCTTTTGGAGAAACTAATTTAGAAAACAGCCTAACAGCAATGACAACAACTTATAAAATTTGTCAATATTTGCTTTTCTGTAAGCCTTGTGGCATGTTTGTATTGTACTTCTTCTCATAAAAAAACACAAGTTTTTTGTTTGTTAAACTCTTGTTGCTTACATTAAAAAAAAAAACAAAAAACTTTATTGAGGTATAATTTTACATACAATAAAATGCCCCTGTTTTATGTGTACAGTTTTTGTCTTCACAAATGTATTTACCTGTGTGACCACCACCACAATTAAGATAGTGCGTTTTTATCACCCCAGGAGCCCCCTGGTCCCTGTGCAGTTAATTTCCCAACTGCTGATGGCCCAGGCAATCTCTGATCTGCTTTATGTCACCATAGATTAGTTTTGAGTGTTATAAAATTTTCAGTAGATAGGATCATAAACTATATACTCTTTTGTGTTTTTCTTCTTTTGCTCCGTGCTTACATTTACAATAACTTTCATGTGTAAAATCTAATAGGCTGATCTTCAGAATGGTCTAAACAAATGCGAAGTTAGTCATAGGCGAGCCTTCCATGGCTGGAATGAGTTTGATATCAGTGAAGATGAGCCACTGTGGAAGAAGTATATTTCTCAGGTGAGATAATTTTTGTTCCTTCCTCTGCTGCGTAATATACACGAATTTTTGTTAAAAATTTTACCTTGGGATAAGATACTGTTTTACCAAATGTTTCACCAAGAAAAACATACTAATGTCCCACAGAAGTGGTGGCAGGAACTGTATTCAAACCCAGGGCACTCTACTTAGGTTTATGGCCTGTCAGCCTAGTTGGGTTTTGCTAGAGCAGTGGTTTTCAGTCTTCTCTGTGCATTAGGATCTCTTGTGGGGGTGCTGAAACAGTGCTGAAGCCCGGGTCCTGTGTCCAGAGGTTCTGATTGACTTGGTCTGGGCGGGCCTTGGCCTTGCATTTGTCAGGAGCTCCTCACACGATCCTGGGGTGAGGCAGGGGTGGAACGACTGTGCCAGGAAGTGAAGCAGGGTGGTGGCACCTGACGTCCAGGTTATGGCATCTAGGTGTTGCGGCTCTTGGCTGGGACATGTTCTTTGTAGCCCAGTTACTTTGCGACTCTGTCAGACTTCGCGATTGGCGCAGCTTTGGCAGAGGAACAGGTTGTGGCATCAGAGCTCTGACATTTGGGGAGCAGGATGTCCAACTGGAAGAATTTGAGGTGACTTGGTGCTTGGTCACTTAACTGCTGCCTGATGGTTGATGCTAGAAAAATATCAGGGAAACCAGTCTTGAAAATCTTCAGCTTCTCCTGTGGAAGGGGTACTACTGTGTGTTCGTCACTCTGTCTGGAGGCTTGTTCCTGTGGTGTGTGGATCAACCACAGAATTGTAATCTACATGAATTTACTTACTTGAGAAATGTTTGAATCTTATAATTTAGGTGTTCTGCTGTGTTTAACCTAAATCTTTAGCTTAAAATCATTTCCCCCTTTTTTGCCTCAGTAGAAATTCATAAATAATATTTATTAATCTATTAAACATATATGTGTACTATAAGTAATTAGTAAATTCTTAGTTTTAAGTATTGATATTTAATTCCTTCTTCCAAAAAGGAGCTTTTCAGTGTACTTAAGCATAAACAATATTTAGTGTAAACAATAAATTGAAAAGATATATAAGCAAATTGTACTCATAGTTTTTTTATCTTGCCATTCATGCAGAGCAGTGTTGAATTGCCGTTTGCTTCTCCTTGCAGTTTAAGAACCCCCTCATCATGCTGCTGCTGGCTTCTGCGGTCATCAGTGTCTTAATGCGTCAGTTTGACGATGCTGTTAGCATCACCGTGGTAAGGAGATTGCACGGTTTTAGACCGTTGGTTAATCACATAAACTGAGATTGGGTTTTATTTGGAAAATGAATTCAGAAATACTTTAATGGTTCTTCAGAGTTTTTTTGTTAATATGCAAATTCTGCTTTTAGTTACTAATTTCCAGGTCTGTGATTGGCACATGTGAAAATTATTTAACAATTTGAAATTTGGATAGGTAGAAAATATTTTATAATAATTATCCAGTTAAATTTTCAGTTTTCTTTTTACTTTCCAATTGAGAGTATATTTTCACTAATTGTGAACTGAAGTCTGCCATGTGAAATTAAAAGTAATCTTTTACAATGCTCACTGCATTTTATTCTTTTATTCTTTCTAGCTAGTGCATTCTAGCTTTCATTAATTTCATCTTTTTTTTTCCCTTGCTCGTTTCCTTGTGGTGTAAAAATTTGTAACAAGTGCAAGCATTCATTAAAGGATGTATGGTTATGCTTAAGAAATTCATATACAGCAGCAATTCTCAGTGATGCTTGCAGACTCTCAGGAGTCTCTCAGACCCTTCAGGGTTTGTGTGAGGTTGAAACTGCTTCCATAATACTAAAATGTCAGTTGTCTTTTCACTGTGTTGACATTTGCATCAGTGGTAAAAAAGCAATAGACAGTAAAACTGTTAGGGCCTTAGTGTTAAGGCAGTGAGGCACTTTACTCTAGTACCTGTTGTTTTCTGTCATCGTTTCTCTTAAGAATGTTCCTGATACAGCAGCAAAAATTAATTTTATTAAATCAATACCCTTGATCGCATGCCTCTCTTTAGTATTCTGTGTGATGATGTGTAAAGCGCTTGTACATATTGAAGTAAAATGGTTGCTTCAAGTAAAGATAGTTGTTTAAGCTGTGAGCTGAACCTAGTTACTAGTTAAAAGAGTGACTGAGACAAACTAGTTATTAAGACATGGGTAATTGGCAAACTTTTTTTTAAAGTATGTGGAGTGAGCCTGTCACTTCACGGAAAACAACTGACAGAATTTGTTGCCAATGATAAAATTCAAGCTTTTCAGCTACAGTTAGATTTTAGGAAATTTTTGTGTACCACTGTGAGTTGGATAGTTTCTTAGTACTTGTATTAGTCAGCCAAAGGGGTGCTGATGCAAAGTACCAGAAATCTGTTGGCTTTTATAAAGGGTATTTATTTGGGGTAGGAGCTTACAGTTAGTTACCAGGCCATAAAGCATAAGTTACTTCCCTCACCAAAGCCTGTGGCCACGTGTTGGAGCAAGATGGCCACCGACGTCTGTAAGGGTCCAGCCTCCCTCTTCCTTCTAAGACTCCATGGTCCCAGCTTCCTCCAGTATCAGCTGTAGGCTGGGACAAGTCTCGTCTCTCTCCCGGGGCTCCTTTTTCTCTGGGCTCAGCTGCTCTGCCCTCTCCACAAGGTCAGCTGTAGACTCTCAGTCCCCCTCTCTTCCCGGGGCCATTGCTGTGTCTGTGGAGCCATATCTACTCCTCTGTTCTTCTCCTGTTTGTTTACTTCCCAGGGCTCCAGGATCAAAACTCCAGCTAACTCCTGTGCCTTGTTTCCTCTGAGTCCCAGCCCACCAAGGGGTGGACACTCAACATCCTACCGACGTGGCCCAATCAAAGCCTTAATCATTTTTCAATCAAGTAAAAGTGAAACCTTTGAGGATGATACAATCTAACACAGCCAGAGGAACAGACCAGTGTAAACACACATAATCCAGTATCTATTTTTGGAATTCATAAACAATACCAAACTGCTACAGGACTTAAGTCTTTTCTGATTAGATCAGTAGTGATAACAGATTCTTTTTGCTATTATGAAATATGACAACATTTGGAAGGTTTTAATAGCCCAGTGTACCAATATTTTCCAGATATTAATGTTATAAAATCTTCATTGGTAAAAGAGCCGTACAAAATACAAGATAGATCAATGGATTTTATTTTTACACAAATCAGTTTTATTGATACATATTAATAAAGCATACAGTTTACCCAAAATGTCCAATCAGTGGTATTCAGTATAATCACATAGTTTTGCATTCATCACTTCAGTCAGTATTACGGCATTTTCATTATTTCAATAATAATAAAAAACAGACAGAAACAGAATTCTTCATTTCTCAATCTCTCTGTGCCTCCCCTGCTGTACATAGCTGCGATTTCTGGCTATTGTACAATTATTAAATGGTTTTATTGAGATATAGTCACATACCATATGGTCTATCTAAAGTGTATATAATCATTGGCTATTAGTATAATCACAATGAGATCAATGGATTTTAATGTAATGCGTTTTGAGAAGTTCATTAATAAGTTTCAGATTCTACATTGCAGATTATCTTTAAGAAGCTAATACTTGTTGAATTTTGGTGTAGTCAGCTAAGAATAATACAACTATTGAAAAAGCTATTAAAATATTTTTCTCCATCTGCTTATTTGTGTGAGGCTGCATTTTACTCTATAAACAACATACTACAATAGATTGAATGGAGAAGCAGTTATCAGAATCCAGCTTTCTATTAAGCCAGAAAATAAAGATATTTAGAAAAACTTAAAACATTGGCAATTTTCTCACAAACTTAAAAAAAATATGTAATTTTCATGAAAAACACTTGTGTTAACATGTAATAGGCTTATTATTTTTTAGATAAATTCACAAGGAGAAATTAAAACTTAGTAACTGAGATCAATCTAAGGAGGAAATCGGGAGGAAAATTCCATTTTCAATAGCAACAAAAAGACTCAAATACCTAGGAGTTAATTTAACCAAAGAAGTACAGGACCTATATGCAGAAAATTACAAAATAATGCTAAAAGAAATTTAAAAAGACCTAAACAAAGGGAAAGACATTCTGTGTTCATGGATTGGAATAATAAATATCGTGAAGATGTCAATCTTGCCCAAACTGATTGATAGATTCAATGCAATACCAATCAAAATCCCAACAGCTTACTTTACAGAATTAGAGAAGGCAATTACCAAATTCATTTGGAAGGGTAAGTGCACCCTAATAGCCAAAAGTATTCTAAAAAAGAAGAGCAATGTGGGAGGAATTTCATTGCCTGACCTTGAAACATATTACAAAGCTACAGTGGTCAAAACAGCATGGTACTGGCATAAAGACAGACACATCGATCAGAGGAACAGAATTGAGAACCCAGAAATATACCCTCACCTATACAGTCAACTGGTTTTTGACAAGCCTACCAAGCCCATGCTAATGGGAAAAAACAGTCTCTTCAACAAATGGTGTTGGGAGAACTGGATATCTATAACCAAAAGAATAAAAGAGGACCCCTATCTCACCCCCTATACAAGAATCAACTCAAAATGGCTCAAAGATCTAAATATAAAAAAGCCAGGATCATAAAACTACTAGAAGAAAATGTAGGGAAACGTCTCCAAGACCTTGTAGTAGGTGGTGGTTTCTTGGACCTCACACCCAAAGCACGTGCAACAAAAGAAAAAGTAGATAAATGGGACCTCCTCAAAATTTAACACTTTTGCATCTCTCAGGACTTTGTCAAAAGGGTGAAAAGGCAGCCAACTCAATGGGAAAAAATATTTGGAAATCACATATCTGATAAGGGTTTAATATCCAGGATATATAAAGAGATGTTACAACTCAACAATAAAAAGAGAAATGACCCAATTAAAAAATGGGCCAAAGACTTGAATAGACATTTATCCAAAGATAAATACAAATGGCAAAAAAACACATGATTTCAACATCACTCATGGTTAGGGAAATGCAAATCAAAACTACAATGAGATATCATTTCACACCTATCAGAATGGCCACTGTTAAAAAGACAGAGAACTACAAGTGTTGGAGAGGATGTGGAGAGATAGGAACACTTCTTCACTGTTGGTGGGAATGCAGGATGGTACAGCCACTGTGGAGGACTGTTTGGCAGTTCCTAAAGAAGTTGAATAGACTTGCCACGTGACCCTGCAATACCACTACTGGGTATATACCCAGAAGAACTGAGAGCAGTGACACGAACAGACATCTGCACACCGATGTTCATAGCCACATTATTCACCATTGCCAAAAGTTGGAAACAACCCAGGTGTCTATCAACAGATGAATGGATAAACAAACTGTGGTCTACTCACATGATGGAATATTATGTAGCCGTAAGAAGAAATGAAGTTGTAAAGCATATGGCAACATGGATGAACCTGGAGGACATTATGTTGAGCAAAGCAAGCCAGACACAAAAGGACAAATACTGTATGAATGCGTTACTATGAACCAAATATATTGTGTAATATATTGTTTGATTAAAAAAAAAAAACCTTAGTAACTGTGTAAGTATATAGTATGGTAAATATCAGAATATGTAATCCACATAAAGAAAAGCTCTTTGTGGTTCTCTGTTTATAAGTGTACAAAGTGGTTTTGATATAAAAAAGTTGAGAAACTGTCTTAGGGAAGACAAAGCACTGTTAACCTGTCAGTTTCTTTTCCTCTAGGCCTCTGGGCAAATTGTTTTTATGCCCAGCTGTTCTCTAGGCTTAGGATCTGGTGCCTTAGGAATGCAGATAGAGTCAGAAGAATAAAATGTGGTTAATAGTTATTTCTCAAGTTGATGTCTGATGTAAAAGGCTGTCTCTCTGTTCTGTTTAGGCGATACTCATCGTGGTGACAGTTGCCTTTGTTCAGGTGAGCAGTTAACCTATTTTGTCAACAGGGAAGTGGTATTCTAATTAACTGCTTTAAAAATATTAAGGTGACTCAGGTGATATCTCTAGCCACTGTGGGTTGGTTATGTCCCTTAGAACATTTTGTTCTTTATATTTTCAGATAATTTTAGGTACAAATAGCCCTCCAGGGAAATTTGAGGGATTAATTTGATTGCTTTGATTTAGCAGTAGGGTGAAAAAAAATCTCATTTTTAATTTGATATAGTGTTAAGGATAGCTGAAGCAGATAGAAACAAAAAGCACAGTAAAGAAAAACAATCAGCAATAGGTTTTTATATTTTTCCAATTAGAAAATTTCAGTCAGGGTTTATAATTCTTATGAATCTATTTTGCTTTAATAGCTATTAGAGCTAAGGCTAGAAGAAACAAAACAGAGTGTAGAGTTAAAAGGGCAGTAACCTGCAGATCTCTGTGACTGATCTCCCTACAGAATGGTTTACTTGTTTACTGAATTTCTTTTTTTCCTAATTTCATTTGAGTCTTTTTTAAGGAGGTACCAAGGATTGAACCCAGGACCTTGTACATTGGAAGCAGGGGCTCAACCACTGAGCTACATCCACTCCCTTGAGTCTTTTTTTGAGACCAAATGCTTCTTACCACCCTTGGTGACTTTTTTTTTAAATCTTCATTTCTCCACAATAGGAATGTTCAGATCTGGTTCATACTTTCTATTTAGCTTAGCCATTGAAATAGTAAATAAAACATATGAAAAGGAACCTCTTTAAAAAATGCGTGTGAATAATGTGGAAATAATGTCAGGATTTTTATTAACGCCTGTGGACATAAATTAACATGTAGGCTTAGTTTTTTTTTTTTTCTTTTTTCTTTTACCGGGAGGTCCTGGGGATCGAACCCAGGTCCCTCCATATGGAAGACGGACACCCAACCATTTGAGCCACATCCATCCCCCATAGGCTTAGTTTTAAGTTTATTTAAATAATGATAACTTCTGTAATTTAAAAACAATGTTTGAGAATATTGGTAGGTCGCTTTTTATTAGCTAAAAGTTTTAAAACATGGTTAATAAGAGTAGAAGAATGATTCTAGTCTAGGGAAAAAGTGAAATACTGTCATGTGATCTGGAAGTTCATGCTCTTTTGAAGCTTGACTTTGAGTGGTCATGGGTATTCTCTCATCCACAATTTTTCCCTTGGAATTTTCCATCAGTATCCTAGCCTCCTTCAGTAATCTTTGATTTTGCAGGTTAGTAGTTTGATAGTAACCCAATGGAGAAAGCTAGTTGGAATCAGATCATTTGCAGCAAGTTTGTGAGGTCCATCAGAAGACCACCAGGGATCTTGTTTCTAGGGCCCCTTTGCTGTTAGGTGGAAACCACGGACCCCTTACTTAGTCCACTCTATACTGTGTATTATTTAATAAATATGTTACACCCTCACCAACATGTCCCCACAAGAATAATGCTTTTTGAATTTAAATTCAAGCTCCTGGACCCCTTGTTAAGAGCCCCTGGTCTAGGGAATCCTCCTGCTTTATAATGGGCAGAAGTTGCCTGGGGCAGGTGAAGCTAGTTTGTCTCACACAGGTCATTTCTGAATGGGCCTTGTTCAGGCACCTGTTGGAAGCCAGGTGAGTGGCGTGACCCGCTGGGCTGTACCTGGAGCGCTTGCAGCTTTAATAACTTTTCAGGTGGGTGGGTGCCCTTCTGCATAAGGGTTCCTAGGTTGGCACTACATATGGAAGGCTACAGTAGCTTGTTCTCGGGGAAAGGAGAGCCTCTACCCTCAGGAAGTCCACAAAGCTGTGATTGTGATGTAGTCAAGGTGGGATTTTCACAGGGATAGCTTGTTAGACCCTTTGACAATGCAGTGGTGAAGACCATCTGCTAAATATCCCGTAGTTTCTTTTGTGGAAAACTCAAGACATGTACGAAGGGCCCAGTTTCGAATTGGTAGGTCTGGTTTCTGAGACGGATGTCATCCTTTCCCCTAAATATGCCTGTGAAACCAACAGAATAGTTTATAAACAGCAATTTAAAAACCTTTATAAAGGATACTCTTTACTATCATTTGAATCATAATGCTTTATCAAAAAACTCTTTAACAAAAATTTAGCAAAAGTTCTTAATGCTTTATTATTTTTAAAATATTTGTGTTTTTACCTAGGAAGAGGAGAGTACTTTTTTATATCCTTTCTATGTTTACATCTGCCTGTCTTTTTCTAATCCCCATCCCTCAACCCTCCTGATCATACAAATAGCTAATTGTTTTAAGTAGACATATAGTGATGCCACTCCATAATAAATTTGAAAAACAAAAACAAAAACAAAAAACAACCAAAAACCTTGTTCTTTAGAAATGGCCATCAGGATAAGTAGTCCTTTGTTTTTAGTGGCGTGGTAAGTGGTCATTTTGATGTAGAGTTATCTTTGTAATTGTAGGGAACAGATACTAAGAAATAAGAAAGGGAAGGGAAAGCTTGGACAGGCAGCTTCTGTGTCATTATTATTAGGACATAGAATTGGTGAGTATTTTCCTAGTCTTCAGTGGATTTTTTGGGGAAAAGCTTCCAAATACCTTATTATCTTTGGTGTGATTAGAAATTGTCATGTAAATTTTGTATTTATAGATTTTCTTTACTCATACATTTATTCCTCTTGTCTAAGTAGAGACTGATATAGTTGTAAGTTAGTCTTATATAGCTTTGCTTTGTTTTTTTTTAAGTACCTGGACCCGGGATTGAACCCGGGACCTCGTGTGGGAAGCCGGCGCTCAACCACTGAGCCACATTGGCACCCCTGAGTTAGTTTTTTCATTTATTTGCTTGTGTCTTTTTTTTTTTTAGGAGGTTCTGGGACCAAACCCGGGACCTCCCTTGTGGGAAGCAGGCGCTCAATCGCTTGAGCCACATCTACTCCCCTTTGCATTATCTATTTGAAAAAGTTTGTGATAGGTGTGAGATTTTGACTAGTGGAGAATGTCTTTGGTTATATAGATGGAAGACGACTGGAGCATCACAGTTTGGGATCCTGAGAATTTTCTCTTTGAGATAATTCAGGTGATGGGAAAAGTATATGTCAGCTTACGGCCAGCCACATCTCACTCCTTGTTTTAACTTACGTTTTTTCCACGTAAACTTATTCTATAAACCATTGCACTTAGCAAGGACTTAAATCCTCAAAACAAATGTTGCTTGCAGTTAATTGTCTTTGACTTCTTTTGTCTTTAAACACTAAGCATAAAATTATATTAATTATGAGGCTCAATGATTTCATCTTTTAATGACTCAAAATTATATACTCTTTAGATACACTCTTCACTTTTCTTTGTTTTTTTATAAACTTAAGTTTGCACAATGACTATTAAAATGTAAAATTAGGGATTTCAGTGATCAAAATTACTTATCACTACATTAATAAGAGACAGCATTTTATGGGTAGAAATATAAGCACAGAAAAAAAGAAGATAATAGTGGCAATTTAAAAACGATTGAGATTAATGTTTCTATGTTTCTATGTTTCTCATGGAATATGTTCATAAGGAAATGCATAATTACATTTCTTTATAAATATTTTTTCTTAATATGAAGCTCTGCTTTTTCTTTGAATAGGAATATCGTTCAGAAAAGTCTCTCGAAGAATTGAGTAAACTTGTGCCACCAGAATGCCACTGGTAAGTTTTTGATATGGATTTCTATCGTTGTAAAACTGGAAGTGGACTGTCATTATAAGAACTTTGAGATTCTTCAGACATGGATTTGTTCAGCACTTTTTTTTTTTTTTTTTAAATATGTGCACGTATGTGCTAAGCACCTTCCCCAGTGCAATGATGAACAGAGCCAGATGATTCAGAAGCTTGCTTCTGTTTTCACCTTTCACATTTGAACAACTAGTCAGTGATAGAAAGTGATTTTCTATCCCTCTGAGCATCTTAATTACAAAGTGCACAAAAGCTATCTTTTTCTTGATTCTTGTATTTGACTTACCTCTTGGAAAGTGGTAGTGATGGAATGTGTTTTCTCTCAGGCAAATCCACTAGAAAGAACTCTTTTGAATGAGTGGCATGGCTTTCCTCTTTCAGCCAGGGTTGTTTCTGTTTGGTGTTACAGTGTACGTGAAGGAAAATTGGAGCACACGCTTGCACGAGACTTGGTCCCAGGTGACACAGTTTGCCTTTCTGTTGGAGATAGAGTTCCTGCTGATTTACGCTTATTTGAGGTAAGTTTGGCAATCTGTTTTTGAGGAGTGAAAACACTTGGATATAGGCCAGAAGATGACCAGTGGCAGTTTTAGGATTAACGTTTGATTTTCTAGTTTAACTAGTGGTGTAAGTTGTCTTAGCTTCCTGGGGCTGTCATGACAAAAGCACCACGACATGGTGACTTGCAGCAACAGGAAGTTACTGTCTCAGTGCTCTGGAGGCCACAAACCTGAGACCAGGGTGCTGGCAGGCCTGTGCTTCCTCTAAAACCAGAAGGAGTCCTTCCCTGCCCGCCAAGCCCCCGGTGCTTGCGGCTGTATCACTGTCTTCTGCCTCCACCTTCACATGGCCTCCTTCCTCATGTGTCTTTTTTTCCTTAAGAGGACACCAGTCATATTTCATTAAGGGTCTGCCATATTCTAGTATGATCTTAACTCATTCCACCTGCAGTGGCTATTCCCGAATAATGTCACATTTTGAGGTACTGGGTGTTAGGATTTCAGCCTATCTTTTGGGGGGGACACACAATTCAACCCATAGCATGTGAACATGTTTTGTTTATTTTAAACATCTAGTTTCATTTGTTCGTATGCTTTTACAGATCAGTATTGATAACTTAGGGAATTCTGTATGTTTTTTTTTTTTTTACTTGCTGGAGTCTTTTCTCCAAGCCAGAGAAGTGACAAGATGTACTGACGGCAGTGACCTTTCGAGTCAGGAGCCTGGGAGGTGCTGGGAGAGGTAGGGTAGTAAAACATCAAGGGATTCAGCTGTGGGCATATCTTCCTTTCTTTTTCTTTGTTGTCGTCTTTTTTTAGCTCAGGGTTTTAATTCTAATTTTTAACAGTCTGGGAGTAGAAGTACCACTGGCCAATTGTAGATAATCAGTAGATTGGTCAGTGACTTGAGATGAAGCAGTCTTACATTTTGCCTTTGTGAAAATAGAGCTCATTTTCCATATTGTTCAGGTAAAGTCTGTACATCAGTATTTGAACAAATAACCCTTTATTAGAGAGAACACTGTCAGATGAAAACTTTTTTGTTGGAAATATTAAACTTCTCTCAGCTATAACTTTGTAACTAAGCAAGGTTTTCTTTCGCTTGGCGTTCTAAATGAGTAATCCCCTGACGGGTTCTTTGGTGGTTTATTTCCTTAGGGTAGGCCCATCCCTGCCTTTGAGAGCCATCTTCAGGATCTAGACACTGGCTACAGCTGCCTTTTATTTTATTTTATTTTATTTTATTTTATTTTATTTTATTATTATTTTTTTTTACCAGGAGGTCCCAGGGATCGAACCCCGGTCCCTCCATATGGGAGACGGACGCCCAACCAGTTGAGCCACATCCGACCCCCTGCCTTTTATTTTAAACCCAGTTTGGTTTTCATTTTCTTTTGGCTTTTACAATGGGTAAAAGCCTTTGTAAAATTAGCTTACAAGCTTACAGCTCTGAGACTGTGAAAATGCCCACTTAAGGCATCATCAAGCAATGCTTTCTTCCCAAAGACCAGCTGCTGGCGGTCCTGGACTCCTCTCTCACCTGGCAAGGCACGTGGCGCATCTGCTGGTCTTGCCCTCATCTTCCTTAGACCCAGTTAACTCTCGATTATCAGATCGTTTTAACCTGGCCAGAAAGGTTACTCCATTAGTAGTCATGGTCTGCCTGGACCACTCAGAAGAAGCCAGTTGGCCTACCGTAGAGAACACACTTCCTTACAGGGTAGTAGTTTGCCTCCAGGAGTAGATTTTGGTATTCTCAGTGCTTGTTGCTTCCTGCTCCCCAGTTCCAAGGGAACATGTAGTGGCCATGACAGAGCAGGCACAGATTTCTGTGGCCCCTGCCCACGTTCAGGGCGCAGAGGTACCTCTCTTGGCCATAGGTCCCATCTGTGAGGCTCGTGCTCTTGTGCAGTCTTTTAAGAACCACCAGCAGGAAGCTTCCTCCACGCTCCATTGGCAGAGCCTTCTGACTTCCTGGATTACATTTACTCAGTGAGAAACTTCACATTCTGGCAAAACCTGGCTTGCGAATCTGGTTTGGTTTGCTGTGTTTTTCAAAAAATGATCTTTTCAAATATTTGATGGAATATAAGCATGTAGTGATATTTTAAATTTACTTATGTTGGTAACAAAGTTAATTCAGGCAAAATAGAATCAGTCTATAGTATGAAGCCATTCAGCCAATATTCAGTAAAATTTTGAGGACCACCTAGCCTGTAGGCTTCAGGGCTGAGAAGTAACGAAGAAACAGTTTTTGCCCTGTACTGAGAGAGACGCCAACTAGCAAAGAACTGCACTCGGAGAGTAAAACGTGTGCTGCTCATGAAAGGATATGAATTAGCTGTGTGAGTCTAGGCAAGCCACTTATGCCTCCGTGTTCACACTGAGGCTTGGGCATCCCAACCCTTAGACAGCACTGGAACCATCTGGTTCTGAATTCCTGTCTGGGGTGGGGCCCAGACTGCATTCTTATCAGCTCTTAGACCATGCCAGGAGTGCTGGTCTGCCCACCACATTTAAATATTGAAAAAAAAAAAAAATTAACTGCTTTAAAAAAATATATTTTATTTAAGGATATTGTTCATAAATGAACATACATAAACAGTAAGTATATAGTAAAAATTGTGAACTTACAAAACAAACATGCACATCATCATACGCGGTTCACATATATCACCCCACTACCAACACCTTGCACTGTTGTGAAACATTTGTTACAAACTATGAAAGATTAACAGCTTTCAGCTTTTTTGAGATATAATTTTTATACCATACAATTCACGTGATCAATGTGTACCATTCATTGGTTTTCAGTATACTCACAGAGTTGTGGAACCATCACCACAAAATCATTGTAGAACATTTTTATAACTCCCAAGAGAAAACCTTTACCCCTTAGCATTCACTCCTCATTTCTACTTTCCAGCACCTGGCAGCCCTGGGGGTGCTGATGCAAAGAACCAGAAGTCTATTGTGTAAAATATTGTTTGATTCACAAAACAAAAAACAAAACAACAAAATTTTACATGTATCCATTACATTTAATTGAGAAATGTATATATTCATCTGTGTTTACTTTTTAGTTTTTAATTGCTTATGTTTTCAATTATTAAATGTACAAAATAAAGTTTAAAAAAAAAAAAAAAAGAACCAGAAGTCTGTTGGCTTTTATAAAGGGTATTTATTGGGGTAGAAGCTTAAGTTATAAGGCCCTAAGGAGTTCTCTTCTTTTCCATGTGTCGTCTTGAGTGAATGTCTGTTTATATAGGCCCACCAGGGGGCTGGGATTTAACCTCAGTCATGCCTTACTGACCTTGTTGGATCAAAATCCCTAAACTGATTTTATCAAGTAAACTTAAAATCTTTGAATTTAATACAATTCAAAGGGTATCACACTCAGAGGAACAGGCCAGTTTACAAACATCATCTTTCTTTTTTGGGGAATTCAAATATAATATCAAACTTCCACAGCCACTAATTAACTTTATCTTTTTTGCCTATTCCAAATATTTCATGGAAATGGAATCATATAATGTGTAGTCTTTTGTATCTGGCTTCTTTCCGTTACCATAATGTTTTCAAGGTTTATCCATATTATAGCATGTATCATTCCTTTTTATTGTTGAATAATAGTCTCTTGTATGGATATATGCCCCATTTTATTTAACTGTTCATCGGTTGATGGACATTTGGCTTATTTCCACTCTTTGGCAATTGTAAATAATGCTGCTGTGAACATTTATGTGCAAATTTTTATGTGGACATGATTTATTGTGTATACCTAGGAGTGGAATTGCCAAATCATATGGTAATTCTATGTTTAACTTCTGGAGGAACTACCAGACTGTTTTCCAAAGCAGCTACACTTTACGTTTCCACCAGCACTGTAGTCTCCCATGGGTCCTTAAGTTCCTTAGTTGTCTTAATGGTCATAGTGGCCAAGCCCCTGAAAAAGGCTGTGGTGATGCCCCTACAGCTGATTCAGGAGCAGGCAGCATCCCTACATGCCAAGATCCATATCCTGAGGAAGAGGCTGGCAGGGGAAGCGGATTCCTTGGGTGCCTCAGAGCAGCTTGAGCAGAAGGCTGAGGACTGTCATGGGCGCCAAAAATTCTTGGACTTGCCCAGCCTGAGATCTGCGCAGCCTGCAGCAAATTGGCCAGAAGGCCCAGCTCATCCGGAGCGCCACGCCCTTCAGCCAGGTGGATGGCCTTTCCGGAAACGGGGAATCGTTCCTGAAGGCGACATCTTGGCCTAGCCGGAGCCACCGCTGGGGCCCCTCCTGACTGCCGTCTCCTCTGCTCACTTCCTGCTTGTTTTATCCTTGTATAACTGTGTAAATAGAGTTTTTACTCCAGAATTTTTATTTTTATTTTTTTAATTTTTAATTTTTTAAGGAGGCAGCAAGGATTGAACCTGGGACCTCGTACATGGGAAGTAGATGCTCAACCACTGAGCTACATTTTAAAAAATGTAGCATCTACAAACAAAGCACTGCTGCTTCCACATACTGCAACCCACAGGAAAAGCAAGCTCAAAGCAGCCGATGGAATGTTAGCTTGGGGTTGGCGGTGGCCCCTAAGTCTCCTCATCCACATGGGTCTTAGATTCTCCTCAGAAAAGCTCCCATCCAGGGGTGTGTGTGTGCCATGCCCTCTGGAAATCAAACTGAGGAAAACCCTGAAGTGGGAACTGTGGACATGGCTGTTCACCCCCTGTGGATCCCCAGCACCAGGCGTTGCAAGAGAACCCCCGTTTACAAAGTAGGCTAATGGTCCACTGCTCGAACACAGAACACGTTTATATTTGTGATTGATTTATTATAAGAATTTTTTATGTATTCTAGTTACTAGACCCTTATGAGATACATGATTTGCAAATATCTTATTCCATTCAGTGGGTTGTCTCTTCACTTTCTTGATATTATCCTTTGATACACAAATGTTTTTAATTTTGATAAAGTACAATTGATTTTTCTTTTGTTGCTTGTATTTTTGGTGTTCCAAGATTCTATTGCCACATCCAAGGTAATAAAAGATTTACCATATGTTTTCTTGTAAGAGTTATATAGTTTTATAGCTCTTAAATTTAGGTTGTCGGTCCATTTTGAGTTAATTTTTTTCTATGGTGTGAGGGTCTACCTTCATTCTTTTGCCTGTGGATACCAGTTGTCCCAGCACCACTTGTTGAAAAGACTCCTCTTTCCCTATTGGGTAGTCTTGGCACCTTTGTTGAAAATCAGTGGCCATAGATGTAGGTAGGGGTTTATTTCTGGACTCAGTTTTATTTCATTGGTCTCTACACCTGTCCTAAGGCCCATACCACACTACCATAATCTTTTTTTTTTTAAATCCATTTTCTTCTTAGATGGTCCATTGCTATTGCTAACAACTCAGATACTGGTGTTTGTGGGTGTGTTCAGCAGAAAGGGGAAGATGTTCTTTCTTTCAGGAATTCAGAAGCTGTAGTCTGTTAAAACCACAATCTAATTTTAGAACATTGTTTCACCTCAGAAAGAAACCCCGTACCCATTAGGAGTCAACCCCCAATCTCTTCCCCACCCCTCAGCCTTAGGCAGCCATTCAGTTACTCTCTTTTTATAGAACATTTTATATGAACAGAATTATGCAGTATGTGGCCTTTGGTGTTTGGCTTCAAATTTTTTATCAACGAATTTTCTACACTAGCCGAGGGTTTCCAGTTGTAGCCCTGGTCTAAATGAAGAGAAGTTGGCTTGCATACGGAAATGTATTTGCCTTTCCTTAAGCCTATGTCTGGGATAGATTTTCAAGTCGTGTTGAATGGGGTGGATTATATCCACTTTTATTTTGGAGCTGCAGTCTCAGGTCAGAAAGCCAATATAGTTTGATTGGTTTATGTAACAGGATGAGATCTACTGAATTAAAGTGTCTGGGCAATATAAGGGGTTATTGCTATCATTTCAGTAGTTTTTAGAATAGAAATGTTTTCGGTACTTATATTCAAAATGCTTCTTTTATTTTATCTAAACATCAATAATAATACCAAACTCTCTTGATTACTGTAGCTTCGTAGTAAGTTTTAAAATCAGGAAGTATAAATCATCTGATTTTTTTCTTGTTTTTCAAGATTATTTTGTCTATTCAGGGCCTCTTGCACATTTCATATGAATTTTAGGTTTGTGTTTTCCATTTCTGGCGTTTCATCTTTAGATTACTTTGGGTGGTGTTACCAGCTTAACAATATTAAGTCGTCCATTTCACGTACATGGGATGTTTTTCCATTTACGTAGGTCGTCCTTAGTTTCTTTCAGCAATTTTTTGTCATTTTCAGCGGACAAATATTTTTGTCCCCTTGGTTAACTTCATTCTTAGGTATTTTATTCTTTTGGATGCTATTGTAAATAGATTTGTTTACTTAATTTCCTTTCTTGATTGTTCATTTTTTTTTTAGTGTATAAAACACAACTGGTTTTTTTTTAAAAAACAATTTATTGAAGTATATCATTTGTACATGAACATACATAAGCAATAAATATATAGTAGAAGTTGTGAACTTAAAAAACAAATGTGCATATCATCATCATATAGGGCTTGCACACAACACCCCACCACCAGCACCTACTTGCATTGTTGTGAAACATTTGTAACAAATTATGAAAGAGCATTGTTAAAGTATCACTACTAACTATAGTCCATATCTTACATTTGATGTACTTTTCCGCCAACCTCCCTATTTTTTTTGTTCACAAACCATATAATTTATCTGAAGTGTACAGTCAGTGGCATTTGGGATAATCACCGAATTGTGCATTCATTACTTCAATCAATATTAGAGTGTTTTCATATACTTCAAAAAAACCAAAAAACAAAACAAAACACAACAACCAAACCAAACCACTATTATACCCATGTTAGTACTGCTAATTACAAATTCTTTGATGTGCGTTCACCATTTCTATTCATGTCCAAACATTTGCA
Source organism: Tolypeutes matacus (assembly GCA_026826555.1). Lineage (NCBI taxonomy): Eukaryota > Metazoa > Chordata > Mammalia > Cingulata > Chlamyphoridae > Tolypeutes > Tolypeutes matacus. Next base: position 1,563,747 of record JAKSZT010029748.1, on the reverse strand, counting down.
AACAACTTTTTACCAATTCCGCACAGATTATACCTCATCTTTCCATTTTCTAACCACATTCTAGTCTCTTGTGACTTATATTCTAGCTGTTAACTCCGTGAATTAGCTCATTATATTTAGTTTATAATAGCGAAATCATATAATATGTTTCCGTTTCTGCCTGGCTTGCTTCACTCAACATGATGTCCTCCAGGTTCATCCATGTAGTCATATGCTTCACGTCTTCATTTCGTCTTACAGCTGAATAGTATTCCATCCTGTGTGTATACCACAGTTTGTTTAGCCATTCGTCAGTTGATGGGCACCTGTGTTGTTTCCATCTTTTGGCAATGGTGATAAATTTGGTAATTGACTTTCCTCCTTCTGTAAAGTAAGCTGTTAGGATTTTGATTGGTATTACATTGAGTCCATAAATCAATTTGGGTAGAATCAACATCTTGACGATGTTTAGTCTTCCAGTCCATGAAAACGGAATGTCCTTCTGTTTGTTTATGAATTATTTGATTTCTTTTAGCAGTATTTTGTAGTTTTCCAAATATAGATCCTTTGCATTCCTGGTTGAATTAATTCCTGGGTATTTCAGTCTTTTTGTTGCTATTGTAAATGGAATTTTTTTTCTTGATTTTCTCCTCAGCATGCTCATTACTAGTGTATAGAAATGTTACTGATTTTTTTTTTCTCATTTATTTTTTAAATTTAGTGACGTATATCATACATAAACATACATAAACAATAAGTGTATAGTAATAGTTGTGAACTTGGAAAACAAACATGCATAACATCATACGGCTCTCATACCTCACCCTACCACCAATACCTTGCATTGTTGTGAAACATTTTAACTAATGGTGAAAAAGTATCCTCAAAATATTACTGTTAACCAAAGTATCTTACATTTGGTATATTTTTCCCCCAACTCACCCTATTATTATTATTATTATTATTATTATTATTATTATTATTTTTATATCATTTATACATGAACGTACATAAACAATAAGTGTATAGTGAAAGTTGTAAACTTACAAAGCAAACATGCATAACATCATACAGGGGCCCATACATCAATCCACCACCAACACTTTGCAAATGTTGTGAGACATTTGTTATAAATTAAGAAAGAATATCATCAAAATCTTACTACTAACCATAGTCCTTATCTTTCATTTGGTGTATTTTTCCCCCAAACCACTCTATTATTTTTTAAATATATTTTTATGACAGAAGTTGTAAACTTACAAAACAATTATGCACATGTGCAGAATTCTCATACAGCATGCCTCTATCAATACATCACACATTGGTGGAACAATTGTTACAGATTATGAGATAATATCATCAGATTATTACCAGGTACATAGCGTACATTTGGCACACTTTTTCCATACTCCCTCATTATAAACAAAGTACATCTTTGGCATAGGTGTATGATTATTACATTATTACTGTTAACCAAAGTCCATCAGTCACTCCAATTGTATATTTCCCATGCTTCTCCACATTCTCATCACCCTGCAGTAGTGATGTAAATCTGCTCTAGCTCAAAAAGGACACCCTTTCATCTGTCCCATCAACCACAATTCTCATCCACCTCTGGGTTTACTGTGTTATTCAGTTCCTAGATTATTCTCTAGCTTTCTGTCAACTGGCATTTATATCCCTAGCCACATTCCTATTTATAAACCAGCTATAATGTGTTACCACATTCCTATTTATAACTCACTATAATGTGTTACCCTCAACTCTATACATTTCTACACTTTTACAGTAAAGTTAATTAAAACTTCTACATGCATTAAACATCAGTAGTCCATCTCAGTCCTCCTCGTATCTCCTTTAAGTATCCATCACCTACCACCAGGTCTTGAAGATATTTTCTTATATTTTCTTTTAGAAGCTTTATGGTTTTTGCTTTTATATTTAGGGTTTTGATCCATTTTAAGTTACTTTTTGTATAAGGTGTGAGATATGGGCCCTCTTTCTTTCTTTTGGCTATGGATATTCAGTTTTCTCAGCACCATTTGTTGAATGCAGTGTTCTGCCCAAGCTGGGTGGATTTGACAGGCTAATAAAAAATCACTTGACCGTAGATGTGAGGGTCTGTTTCTGAACCATCAGTCCGGTTCCATTCATCTGTGTGTCTGTCTTTATGCCAGTACTATGCTGTTTTTAATCACCGTAGCTAGGTAATATGATTTAAAGTCTGGAAGTGAGAGTCCTTCAACTTCGCTTTTCCTTTTTAAGATGTTTCTGGCTATTCAGGACGTCTTACCCTACCGAATGAATTTGCTAATCATGTTTTCCATTTATTTAATGGGAATAAAAAAATTTATTATGTGTTCATCATTCATAACAAATGTATCACACTAATGAAAGATATTGTTAATGGGGAAAAGTGTGGTAGGGGGAGGGGTACAATATATGGGAATCCCCTATATTTTCAATGTAACATTTATGTAATCCAAAGCTTCTTTAAAAATAAAAAAAAAAAAAAGAAGAAGAAAAAAAAGGTTTGCTGGACTTTGTAAGATTCCTTCTCTACCTTAATCGAGATGATCATGGGTTTTTTCCTCCTTTGATTTGTTAATACAATGTATTTCATTAATTGATTTTCTTATGTTGAAGCACCCTTGCATACCAGGAATAAAACTCTCTTGCTTGTGATGTATACTTCTTTCAATATGCTTTTGAATTTGATTTGCAAGTATTTTGTTGAGAATTCTTGCATCTATGTTTCATTAGTGAGTTTGGTCTGTAATTTTCTTTTCTTATAGTATCTTTATCTGGCTTTGGTTTTAGGGTGATGATGGCTTCATAAAATGTTGGGTAATTTTTCCTCCTTTTCTGTTTTTTGGAAGAGTTTAAATAGGATTGGTATTAATTTTTCTCAAAATGTTTGGTAGAATTCAAGAACTCACCTGTGAAGCCATTTGGTCCTGGACTTTCTTTGTTGGAAGACTTTTTGATGACTCATTCAACATCTTTACTTGTGGTTGGCTTGTTGAGTTCCTGTATTTCTTGTTGAGTCAATGTAGTTTTTTTGTTCCCAGTTTCTTTAATTCTGGTCTAATCTTTGTGATTTCTTTCCTTCTGCTTGCTTTGGGAGTGGTTTGCTGTTCTTTTTCTTGTTTCTACAGTTTAGTTAGAGCTTTGATTTTAGCTCTTTCTTGTTTTTTAATATAGGTATCTAGGACTAAATTTCCCTCTCAGCGCTGCCTTCCCAGTTTCCCATAAGTTTTGATAAATTGTGTTTTTGCTTTCATTCGTTTCTAAATATCTACTAAATTAGAAGTCTAATTTCTTCTTTGACCCATTGATTATTTAGGAGTGTGTTGTTTAGTCTCCATTATTTGCAAATTTTCCCCTTTCCTGCCTATTACTGATTTAAATTTACATTTTATATAAATGGAATCATACAATATGTAGTATTTTGTGTCTGGTTTCTTTCACTTACCATGTTTTTTGTTGTTTAATAACATGTTGTAGTATTAACATACGTATGTTCAAAGAATAACAATCATATATGCAGTTTTACCCATATTCATATTTCACATGTGGTTTTGTTATGGTATGCAGCCCCATCTTAAATTTTTAAGCTTTCCATCAATAGTAATATGCATGACCTTAGACTTTCCCTTTAAACCACTTTCATACTTACATAATAGTATCGCTAGTTACAGACATTATGTTGGGCTTTCATCTTTTCTGTTCATTTCCAAAGATTAACATAGATCCTTTTTACCAATTGTGCACAAGTTACCCCTCTATTCTCCAAACTCATACTATTTTCTGGTGACCCATATTCAAGTTAACTCCACGAGTTTACACAATATAGGTAGTTCATAGTCATGCAGTCATACAGTATTTGTCCTTTTGTGTCTGACTTGCTTCACTCAACATAATACAGTTTGTTTATACCTTCATCGGTTGGTGGACACCTGGTTTGTTTCCAGCCTTTGGCCATTATGTTTAACACCACTATGACCATCGGTGTGCAGATACTGTTTATGTCACTGCTCTAAATGCCATACCAAGTAGTCGCAATGCAGGGTCACGTGGCAAGTCTATATTCAACTTCCTTAGGAACTGCCAGACAGTCCTCCACAGTGGCTGTACCATCCTGCATTCCCACCAACAGGGAAGAAGTGTTCCTATCTCTCCACATCCTCTCCAACACTTGTAGTTCTCTGTCTTTTTAATAGTGGCCATTCTGATAGGTGTGAAATGATATCTTATTGTAGTTTTGATTTGCATTTCCCTAATCCTGAGTGATGTTGAGCATTTCTTCGTGTTTTTTTGCCATTTGTATTTCTTCTTCGGAGAAATGTCTATTCAAGTCTTTGGCCCATTTTTAAATCAGGTCGATTGTCTTTTTTTTTTTTTTTAACTTTATTTTGTACATTTAATAATTGAAAACATAAACAATTAAAAACTAAAAAGTAAACACAGATGAATAAATATATACATTTCTCAATTAAATGTAATGGATACATGTAAAAATTTTTTTTTTTAAATCAAACAATATATTACACAATATATTTGGTTCATAGTAATGCATTCATACAGTATTTGTCTTTTTGTGTCTGGCTTGCTTCACTCAACATAATGTCCTCCAGGTTCATCCATGTTGCCATATGCTTTATGACTTCATTTCTTCTTACAGCTGCATAATATTCCATCGTGTGAATAGACCACAGTTTGTTTATCCACTCATCTGTTGATGGACACCTGGGTTGTTTCCAGCTTTTGGCAATGGTGAATAATGTGGCTGTGAACATTGGTGTGCAGATGTCTGTTCGTGTCACTGCTCTCAGTTCTTCTGGGTATATACCCAGTAGTGGTATTGCAGGGTCACGTGGCAAGTCTATATTCAACTTCTTTAGGAACTGCCAAACAGTCCTCCACAGTGGCTGTACCATCCTGCATTCCCACCAACAGTGAAGAAGTGTTCCTATCTCTCCA
>JAKSZT010029748.1:1534164-1556217 GCA_026826555.1 Tolypeutes matacus | reverse complement strand
TTTTCTAGTTTCTCTAGTTGTTGTTTAGTTAAATCTTGGAGTTCTTTTTTCTTTTTTAATATAGGCATTTAGGGCTATAAATTTCCCTTGCAAGACTGCCATCACTGTATCCCATAAGTTTTGATATGTTGTGTTCTCATTTTCATTTGTCTCAATATATTTGCTGATTTCACTTGCAATTTCTTCTTTGACCCACTGATTATTTAGGATTGTGTTGTTCAGCCTCTGCACATTTGCAAATTTACTTTTTTCCTGTCTATTATTGATTTCCAGTTTCATTCCATTATGTTCTGAGAAGGTGCTTTGTATAATTTCAATCTTTTTATATTTATTGGGAGCTGCATTGTGCCCTAACATTTGGTCTATCCTGGAGAAAGATCCATGGGCACTTGAGAAGAATGTGTAACCTGCTGAGTTTGGATGCCATGTTCTGTATGTCTGTTAGATCTAACTTTTCTCTCTTCTTTTTTCTGTATTCAGGTCTAACTTTTCTCTCTTCAGTTTCAGCTCTTCTGTTTTCTGTATCACTTATTTTTTCTTCTATCATTTCGAATCTGCTGTTGTGTGCCTGTAATGTGTTTTTGAGCTTGCCTATTGTGTCTTTCATCCCCACGAGCTCTGTTCAGGTTTTGCTATTCAGGTTTTCAAATTCTTCTTTGTGCTCGTTCAGTGTCGTCTTGATGTCCTTTATCTCTTTTTCCATAGTGTTCTACAACTCATTAATTTGCTTTTGGAAATTGGCTTGCATCTTGTTGATCAGTTTTCTCAAATCCTTTATGTCTACTGAGGGTTTGGTATATTCCTTTTCTTGGTTAATTTCTTCTATTTTCTTAGTGTGGCTAGTAATTTTTTGCTGATGTCTAGGCATCTGATAAGGATGGTGACTTTACTCTGATGTTCAATTTTTTTCTCTTTTGAAGGGATTTAGTGGTAGGAGCCTGTGTTTTACTGCTGTTCTTTGATTCTTGTTTCAGCTTGTTCCGATTCTTTAGGATTGTCCCTATTAGTTGGACAAAACTGGGCCCTGGACCCCATAGTGGATTGCAGATCACTTCCTAGGGTCTTTGCGACGGAGGCTGTCATGTCTGGAAAAATTCTCTCTTACTTATTTAATATTTACTCACATGCACTTTCTTGGTCCTCCAGCAGATGGTTCTCTGTGGCTGCCCACTCAATAACCAGTCCTGGTCAGTATAGAGGGAGATTGAGAGGGTCGGATCTCCTTAGTTCCTTGATGGCTCCCAGGGCAAACAATGATGCAGCCCGACACAGCCTGAAAGGGCTCCTGGGACATAGCAGACCAAATTTGTGAGTCAAAAGCTGAGTCAGCCTTAGGCCGTGTCCCTTTCTCTTCCCTCTCCTGGCAGGTGGCTCTCTGGGGACCCTGAGGCCTGAGAATTCAGAAATGTTTATAGTGTGGGGGAAGGCTCTGGCTGTTGCAGCTGCCATTTTTTAAATCACAGTTTTGCCATCCTTTTTCTTTTTCTTTGTCCTTCTCTCTTCTGGGCAGCGTCAAGCCTTCCCCTGGTGTCCTAATCCTTAGAAGAATTTTTTCCCTCCCTGTTTCTGCCTGTCCGCTAGCTCGTTTTCTGGGAGAGTAGAGAGTCCCATTTCTTTCTAGTCTACCATCTTCCCAGAAGTGTCCTGGATCCTTTTAATGTTTGGCATTCGGCATTCTGAATTTTGTGTGTCTTGGGGTAGGTCAATTTGGATTTATTTTAATTGGAGTACACTGCCCTTCCTGGACACGTTTATTCATGTCTTTCATTAGAGTTGGGATTTTTTTCGGCCATTATTTCCTCAAATATTCTTTCTGCCCCTTTTTCCTTCTCTTCTACTTCTGGAACTCCCATAACACGTATGTTGGTGTGTTTTGTGCTGTCATTCAACTCCCTAGGCCCCTGCTCATTTTTTCTATTCTTTTCTCTCTATTGTTCTCCCTTTTCAATTTTAGTTGTTCTTTCCTTAGCAGTGCTGATTGTTTCTTTCATGATTTAAAATATGCTGTTTTTTTCCTATGTGGTATTTTTAATTTCACTTATAGTGTCTTTCATTCCCATAAGCTGTTATTTTTCTATCCAAGATTTAAAATTTTTCTTTTTTCTCACCCAGTGTCATCTTAATTTCTTTAGCTATGTTTTTCTTCTACTCCATCATTTGATTTAGGAGATTGTATGAACCTCATTGATCTGCTGTTTCAAGTCCTGTGTCTCATCTGGAGCTTTGAATTGTTCCTTTGTGTGAGTCATTTCTTCCTTTTTCTGAGTATGGCTTGTAATTTTTTGCTGATGTCTAGGCAACTGATTCTGATGCTGAGTTTACTCAGATTTTCATTTTTTTCCTCTTGTCTTGGGATTTACTGCTAAGTGGGTGTTTGCTTCCACTGTTTCCTGACTCTTGGCTCATCTTCTAGATATGGAGGATTGACCCTGTTTAACTGCTCAAACCGGGATAAGGGCCCAGTGGATAAGGGTGCAGGTCACTTCCCAAGGGTCTTGGAGAGGGTGGCTGGAAAGGCACTTGAATCTTTTAGCAATTTATTATTTTTCCATGTTCATGTGCTTTTCTGGCCTGGCCAGCAGATGGCGATCTTCGGCAGAGCTCTCAGCTCAGACCCCAGGTGCTGGGGGGATGTGCTCAGTGTAACTGTCTGGGTGGCGTCTCGCGTTCCCCTGGTGTCCTGAGCCCCAGAACAGCCCTCCAGACAGACTCTCTGTCTTCTAGCTATTTTTTTCTGGGTGAAAAGTGATCCCTCTGCATCTCCAATCATACTTCTTCCCTATTGGCCTACAGCTGGGTTTTATTAATTTTTACCCTGGAACTCTGCTGAATTAGTCAATTATTAGTAATTTTTCTGTGGATTCTTGGGTATTTTCTCTATTTAGCATCATGACATCCGCAAATTGCAATAGTTTTACTTCTTCCTTTCCTATTTGGATGGCTTTTATTTCTTTTTCTTGCTAATTGCTGTGGCTGAAACTTTCTTGGACGGTTTTGAGAGTGGCCATCCGTGTCTTATTTCCTGATTTGAGGTGTAAAACTTTCAGTATTTCAGGAGTATGTTATTACGTTTGTTTTTTTTATAATTGCCCTTTATCATGTTGGAAATTTCCCCTTCTATTCCTAGTTTTCTGAGCGTGTTTATCATGAAGGGTGCAGGATTTTGTGAATGCCTTTTCTGTGTCACTTGAGCCGATCGTGCATTTCCCTTCATTTTGTTAATATGTTCTATTACATTGGTTTTCTTTTGTTGAACCGCCCTTCCATTCCTGAGATAAATTCAGCCTGGTCATGGTATATAATTCTTTTAATATGCTGATGTATTTGGTTTGCTAGTATTTTTTTTTTGAAGATATTTGCACCTGTATTCATGAGGGATATTGGTCTGCGATTTTTTTGTGATGTGTCTTTGTCTGGCTTTTGGTTCAGGATAATGCTGGCCTCATAGAATGAGTTGAGAAGTGTTCCCTCCTTTTGTATTTTTTTTTGTGTAAGAGTTTGAAATTTATGTTAATACTTTAAATGATTGGTAGAAATTACCAGTAAAGTCACTGTTTTTGGACTTTTGTTTTTTGGGAGTTTTTTGATCATTGATTCAGTCTGTTTACTTATCATTGCTTTTTGATTTTCTGTTCTTCTTGAGTCATTTTAGGTAATTTATGTGTTTCTTGGAATGTGTTTCACCTAGGTTACCTAATTTGGAATGAAGTTTTTCATAGTATGCTCTTAAATTTCTTTTTATTTCTATAAGGTTGGTTGTATTTAATATCCCCACTTTAATTTCTGATTTTAGTAATTTGTTCTTTTTTCTTTTGGTCCATCTAGCTAAAATTCTTAAATTTTATTGATCTTTCCTAAGAACCAACTTTTGGTTTCCTGGATTTTCTCTATTGTTTTCCTATTCTTTATTTCATTCATCTGCTCTAATATTTATTATTTACTTCTTGCTCCTCACTTTGAGTTTAGTTTTCTTTTTCTAGTTCTTTTGGGTAAATTGTTAGGTTATTGATTTGATATCTCATTTATTTTTCTTCTCAGTGTTTAGAGCTACAAATTTCTCGTTCAGCACTGATTTTGCTGTCGCACGTAAATTTTGGTGTGATGTGTTTTTGTTTTCATTTTTCTCTTAAGTATTTTCTAATTTCCCCCCCCTTTTTTTTTCTTTGACCGATTGGTTATTTAAGAGTGTGTGCCTTCTGATCTCCAGGGTTTTCACAGTAAAATCAGTTGTTACTTTTATTGAGGATTCCTGGTACTTGATGGGTCACCTCTCTCTCTCTGCTGTCAAGATTCTCTCTGTCTTTTGCTTTTGATGGTTTAAGTATAATATATCTTGATATGAATCTGTTTTATTTTCTGCTTGGAGTTCATTCAGATTTTTGGATTGTAGATTCATGTCTTCAAATTTGACATGTTTTTCATCTCCCCCCCCCCAAATATTCTTTCTGCCCTTTTCTTTCTCATTTCCTTTTGGTCCTCTCATAATGCATATGTCAGTATCCTGGGTAATTTCCTTAGGTCCCTTGGGCTTTTTTCATTTTTCTTTACTCATTTTTCTTTCTGCTCCTCAGACTGGATAATTTCAGTTATCCTGTCTTCACGTTCACTGGTTCTTTCTTCTGTTTGCTGAAATCTATTGTCGAACGCTTCTAATAAATTTTTCATTGCAATTCATGTACCTTTTAATTCCAGAATTTCTAATTGGAGCCTAATTATAATTTCCACTTCTTTATTGATATTTTATATTTGTTCATATATCCTTTTTCTGGTTTCCTTTTTTCTTTGTATATGGTCTCATTTAGTTCTTTAAGCATATAGATGACAGGTGATTTAAGTCTGTGTAGTAAGCCCCATGTCTAGCTTCCTCAGGGATAGCTTCTCTCAAATTATCTTTTTCCCTTTGAATGGACCATACTTTCCTGGGTTTTGTTTTTTTTTTTTTTTTTTTTTTTGGTATGTCTTTTAATTTTTTTGTTGAAACTGGATATTTTGAATATTATGTGGTATCTAGAAATCACATTCTCCTCCTTCCCCAGGATTTGGTATTGTTGTATGAGGCCTCAGTCTTCCATATGTGTAGTGACTTGCAAAATTATTTTGCAGAGAATATATTTCTTGTCATGTGTGACCCTGATGTCTGTTCCATTTACTCAGTGGAAGGCTGATGACCTGACAAGAAGCTTTAACTGCCTCAAGCCAAAATGCACAAAACAAAATAGACTGCTGTCTTGGTATTTGTGGGTTGGTTCTGAACTGGAGCATTCCGTCGATGCCAAGTCAGGATCCTTAAAACTCTGCCTTAACTTTCACTCACCACTTGCAATAAGCCCACAGATTTGTCAGATGGGCACAACTAAGGTCTTCTGAGCTCTCTTCTGAACACATATCTGTTTGTGGACGTTTGCATTGTGCGCCTCCATGTTTCCTGGTATCCGAGCTGTCCCTTTTGCACTCTTACTCATCCATTACATTTCCTGGAGTTTTGAGTCTGTCTGCTGCTTGTCCCTCTCCACTGTGCCTTGTCCCAGGTGGGCAGAGTTAGCTTATGTCTGTAAATATTTGAGAAATATTTCACCTGTGCTGAGAAAGCCATACTAGGCTGAGCATAGGAAGTGAAACAAAGGTCACGCTCTGTGCTTATTCCCTGAACTGCCAGACAGGTCAAAACACAAAACCACAGTATTTGAAGAACAAGGTCTCTGCTAGCCCTCCGGCACCAGGCCCATTCCCATGCTCATACCCAGGGTTGTTGCCCCAGGGAGTGGGGATGGTAGGCAGGCAATTGATAAATGCCTCATTTGCTGTTTTCAGTCAACCTTTCCTTCATTAAGAACTTCCCTGGTTATGGCAAACTTTTGACTAGATTCCAGAGTTTTAGAAAAGTTGAATCACTCTGTTTTTGTCAGTTTGTTTCTGAGTAGGGACCAATTATATGAGCAGCGTACTCTGCCATTTCTCCTGAGTTCTAAATGTTAATATTAGCTTTGTGTAATACATAGTTTTAAAGTTATTTTTAGTATGATCTTTTTTATTGGTAATTTCGACAGATCAATTTGTTGATGCCCCTATTGTGATTTCTTTTTCTCTTGCTTTTAAAAGTTACTGAGTTACTAAAGTTTACACACAGATTTGGAAAAAATAATTTATAAACATCTTTGTTCATGGAGATTTTAAATTAACTCTTGAAAGAATTTGATTAGTGTTTGATATGTGATATATTTGTGCAATTTAGAAACATTTCTATCACTAAAAAATGATTTAATTAAATGTATTTGACTTGGGAGAAGATGAACATTGTATAATGATATTAGCATTATACAAGTCAAAAAATCACTTCAAAGATATGTAGAGCACAGGCAGTGTTTGTTCTTAGATAATACAAGGTTGAGCTGCTTTGTTGTTGCCTGATTTTTATAATTCAGTGCTTAAAAACAATGAGCTGAGGAATGCTATTCATGTTTAAAATGCTGTAGAATTAAGTTGAATTAAAAAAAGGTTAGAGAAACGTAATGAGACTTGAGTTAGTGTCATTTTAAATTAAACATTCTCATTTCTTGTTGGGAGGAAAGGACTGTTTCAAAAGTAGAACCATTTTTTGAATTTTGGTTTGTTTTAGTTGTCATAGTGAAATATCCTAGAAATCACTGTTAACTGAATGCTGGTCTTTACATTATTGACAAATTGATCAAGTTGAATCTGTGTGCCTGATTTAGAAAGTTGACAATTCATGCATGGATTTTTGAAGAGATAGTAGCAATTTCGTGTAACTTTTTCAGTAATATGTAACTTTTGATTGGCTGTGCTTTGAGTATAAGCTAAATCTCATGAGGAAATTTTAATTATGTTTTCCATTATTTTGATAAGCAGTAATCGGAATCTTAGTTTTTGAGAGCAGAAATAAGAAATTTTATCATAATCAGGTATCTCCAGATGAATATTTTCAAGTTATTTTCTGGGGAAAGAAATCCATTTCTAATTTGCCTTTTTTTTTTTTTTTAAAGCAGTTTTATTGAGATATATGCTGCAGTCCTGCCAAAGTGTATTCTAATTTGCTTATTAATGACTTAATTTTAATTCTGTAGAGGTGATTGGCTCAGCAGCATACTGTATAGTAAGCTGTTCTTTAAGAACTTATTTATAGCTGCCACTTGTTTCATATTTAGCTTAATTTTTAAACACTCATTTATTTCCCTTTTTAGGGAACCTTTTTGACTTTTGCATATGCTTTTTTTCTGCTTGGTGTTTTTAGAAGAATAATCCTGTGAATTTTTCAGTCTTTTTATTCTGAAGGTGTTAAATATTCAGATTGTAGATTATATATGAATATTGATCCTTAATGATATTCTGATTTTTGAGCCCTGTCATTACTTTTTCATACTTCTACTATTTTTTTTTTTTTAAAGATTTATTTATTTACTTTATCCATTTTAAACCCCCCCTTCCCCATTTGCTGTTTCATGTCCATTCGCTGGGCAATTCTCTGTGTCTGTTTCCTGCCATCTCTTCTCATCCTCCTCTTCCAGTCTTCACCAGGATTCGATCCTGGAGACCTCCGATGTAGGAGAGAGGTGTTCTGCCACCTGCGCCACCTCAGCTCCTGGCTTCTGGAGCTTTCGGAGCATCTCGTCTTGTCTCTCCCCTGTTACGTCATCATCTTGCTGCACGGCTCCCGGGGCCCGACGGCTCAGCGGCACACAGAGCCTGGCAGCCCATGCGCCTTCTATATATATATATATATATTTTATTTTACCGGGAGGTCCCGGGGTTCAAACCCAGGTCCCTCCATATGGCAGATGGACACCCAACCGTGTGAGCCACATCCGCCCCCCCATACTTCTACTATTGTATTGAGGAAAAATAAGGAGAAAGTAAAATTCACCCTATGCATTAGCTGCTCTTCTGAAGGTTTAATGTTTAAACCTGGCTAGGAGACATGGGGCTGATTCTTTGATCGTATTTTATAATACATATGGTAATAACTGCCAAACTGTGTTCCACAGTGAGTGCACTGTTTTACTTTACCACCAGCAATGAATGCATGTTCCTATTTCTCTGCGTCCTAACACTTGCAATTTGCTTTTTTTTTTTTTTTTTTTTTTTAATAGTAACCATTCTGGTGGGCATGAAATGGTATCTCATTGTAGTTTTGATTTGTAACACCCTATCTGCTAGTGATGTTGAGCATCTTTTCATGTGCTTTTTAGCTATTTGTGTGTCCTCTCTGGAGAAATGTCTATTCAAGTCTTTTGCTGAGTTTATAATTGGGTTGTCTTTTTGTCATTGAGTTGTAGGATTTTTTTTCTTAAATTTTGCATATTAAACCCTTATTGGGTATGTGGTTTCTTTGAGTAGGTTGTCTTTTCACTTTTGTGATAAAATTTTTGATTTTGAGGAGGTCCCATTTATCTATTTTTTACTTTTGTTGCTTGTACTTTGGGTGTAAAGTTTAAGAAACTATTGCCTAACACAAGGTGCTGAAGATGCTTCCTTACATTTTCTTCTAGGAATTTTATAATTCTGGTTCTTATATTTAGGTCTTTGATCCTCTTTGAGTTAATTTTTGTATATGGTGTGAGATTTGGGTCTTCCTTCATTCTTTTGCATATGAATATCCAGTTCTCCCAGCACCATTTGTTGAAGGCTGTTCTTTCCCAATTGAGTAGACTTGGCAGCCTTGTCAAATATCATTTGGCTAGAGTTATAAGGGTCCATTTCTGAACTCTCAGTTAGATTCCATTGGCCTTTATATCTAGCCTTATTACCATGCTGTTTTTACCACAGTAGCTTTGTAATAAGTTTTAAAATAAGGAAGTGTGAGTCCTCCAACTTTGTTCTTCTTTTCCAAGATGTTTTTGGCTATTCGGAGCCCCTTACCCTTCCAAATAAATTTGATAATTGGCTCTTCCATTTCTGCAAAGTAGGCTGTTGGAAATTTGACTGGGATTGCATTTAACCTGTAAATCATTTTGGGAAGATTTGACATCTTAACAATATTTAGTCTTCTAATCTATGAACACTGAATCCCCTTCCATTTATCAATTTAGGTTGTCTTTGATTTCTTTTAGCAATGTTTTGTAGTTTTCTGTCTACGAGTTCTTTACATCCTTGGTTAGATTTATTCCTAGGTATTTGATTCTTTTAGTTGCTGTTGTAAATGGAATTTTTTTCTTGATTTCCTCCTGAGATTGCTTATTACTCGTGTATGGAAGCGCTACTCATTTTTCCTCCAGATGATGTTGACTCTCGCTAAAGTTTGAGAACCACTGTATAGAGTTTCATTTTTTACCCTTTTTAAATGCGGTTAACAATTGTTTTTCCTGATTTCATCCTCAGATTCCTCATTACTGTGAATTGCAGTGTATAGAAACATTACTGATTTTTGTGTGTTAATATTGTACCCTGCCACTTTGCTGAATTCATGTATTAGCTCTAGTAACTTTGTTGTAGATTTTTCTGGACTTTGTCTATATAGGATCATGTCTTCTGCCAATAGTAAAAGTTTTACTTCTTTCTTTCCAATTTGAATGTCTTTTATTTCATTTTCTTGCCTAATTACTCTGGTTAGAACTTCAGTGCAATGTTGGATCACAGTAGTGATAGTGGGCATCCTTGTCTTGTTCCAGATTTTAGAGGGACAATTTTCAGTCGTTCACCTTTGAGTATGATGGTGGCTGTGGGTTTTTCATATGCCCTTTATTATGTTAAGGAAATTTCCTTCTTTCCTATTTTTCAAAGAGATTTATTAAGAAAGGATGCTGGATTTTGTCAAATGCCTTTTCTGTGTCCATTGAGATGGGTCATGCGTTTTCTCTCTTGCTAATATGATGTATGGCATTAATTAATTTTCTTATGTTGAACTATCCTTCATACCTGGATAAATCCCTCTTGATCATGGTGTATAATTCTTTTAATGTTCTTTTGGATTCGATTTGCCAGTATTTTGTTCAGGATTTTTTTCATCTATATTTATGAGAGCAATTGGGCTTTATCTGGCTTTGCTGTCAGTTGTTATCTTGTTAGTTGTAATTGGTCTGTTGAGATCTATTTCTGGTAGAGTCAGTGTAGGTTGTTTATGTGTTTCTAGGAATTTGTTCATTTCTTCTAGGTTGTCTGATTTGTTGGCATACAGTTGTCATAGTGTCTTCTTATACTTTTTCATTTCTGCATGGTCATTAGTTATGTCTTCCATCTTATTTCTGATTTCATTTGTGTCTTCTCTCCTTTTTTTGTCAGTGTAGCTAATGGTTTGTCAATTTTATTGATCTTTCTGTAGAATCAACTTTTGGTTTTGTTAATGCTCCCTCTTTTAAAATTCTCAATTTCATTTGTTTCTGCTCTTATCTTTGTTATTTTTTTCCTTCTGCATGTGTTGGGGTTAATTTGCTTTTTTGTTGTTGTTGTTGTTTTTTATTTCCTTGTAGTGTGCAGCTATATCTTTGATTTCACCTCTTTCTTTTTTACTGTAAGCATTTAGGGCTGTAAATTTCCCTCTTATCCTTGCCTTTGCTGTATCCCATACGTTTTTATATGGTGTGTTCTTGTTTTAATTGGTCTCAAGGCATTTACTGATTTCCCTTGTATTTTCTTACTTCCAAATATTCATGTATTTTCCAGTTTTCTGCCTGCTATTGATTTCCAGCTTCTTTACATTTTTGTCAGAGCGGATGCTTTGTTTAATTTGTCTTTTTAAATTTATTGAGACTTGTTTTGTGATCCAGTCATGTGGACTATCCTGGAGAATGTTCCATGAGCAATTGAGAAGAAGGTGTATCCTGCTCTTTTGGGGTACAGTGTTCTACTGTACTATGTCTGTTAGCTGTAGTTCATTTATCATATTTTCAAGTTCTCTGTTTCCTTATTGATGTTCTGTCCAGATATTCTGTCTATTGATGAGAGTGGTATGTTGAAGTCTCCAACTGTTATTGTAGAGGCTTGTATTTCTCCCTTCAGTTTTGCCAGTCTTTAACTTTGGCACTTGATTTTCTGATCACTATGTGTCTCTGAGTATGTCTATTAGGGTTTATTCTGTTTGGAGTATGTTGTACTTATTGGACATGTACGTTATGTTTTTCATAAGAGCTGGGAAATTTTTAGCCAGTATTCCCTCAGATAGTTTTCCTCTTCCTTTTCCCTTCTCTTCTCCTTCTGGATCACCCATGCTGCATATGTTTGCTTTATGCTGATCCACAGATCCCGAGACATGCTTATTTCCCCTTTTCTTTTCTCTGCTCTTCTCACAATATTATTTCTATTGTCCTGTCTTCTAGTTCACTGATTCTTTATTCTGCCTGTTCAGATCTGCTGTTTTATGCCTCTAGTGTATTTTAAATTCCCATTGTTATGCTTTCCATCCCTATAATTTTTGTTTCTTTTTATGCTTTCAAATTCTTCTTTATGCTCACACATTGTCCTCTTAATAGCCTTTACTATATATCCATATTTTCCTTCCTCTCCTCACATTGATTTAGATTTGTTTGAACTTCTTTGATTAGTTGTTCCAAATTCTGAAGTTTTAATTTGTTCCCTTGACTGAGCCATATCTTCCTGTTTCTTAGTATGGCTTGTCATTTTTTACTGATGTTTGGGCATATGATTATCTTGAAGAGTTAAAACTGAAGGTCCATATATCCCTTTTGTCTAGGGTTTTATTGTTGATTGGTTTTGTGTTAAGGCTCTTCTTTGATGCTTGGTCCAACTTGTTCTGTACCTTTAGAGTAGCCTGTGCACAACTGTTCGTATTTCCTCAGCTCTTCTTCATCTGATTCTTTCCCTGATTATACAATCAATTTTTTAAGATCGCACTTTTTGTGCAATTGTTTCACCTTTAGGAGAGATCTTCCTTTCTTATGTTCCTTCTCCCGGTATCTTGATCTGTTCTGTTTTTGTGCAGAATTTTCTTCCCAGCTCTTATGATTGTTTAAATTCTTTTTCTTACTCAGTACCCCCTTTTCCTTACAGTTTTCAGTTCTTGGGCCCATACTGTCCAAGAACTGTTCACTCTCTCCACCCTACCCGACCCTGCTTTTTTTTTTTTTTTTTTTTTTAACCTGTGAGACTTTTCTTTCTCTGGTTTCTTCCCCTTTAGGGTATCCCACCCCAGGCCCCAGATGGGGCCACTACAAAAATTTCTTGTTTTGCATTTAGGTGGTCCATGGATCAGAACCTGAATTGAGTGTGTGCAGCTCTCCTGCAGTCTGTTTTTCCTCCTCCTTCCCTGGTAGCCCTTTATGTATGCACTCTGCCTCAGCGCTCCTGCCCTGCCCTGGGCCTCTGCTGAGCTGGCTCCTTGTGCCTGGACATATGTGGGGTTCCAACCTGCTGCTTTAAGTTTCACCATTTTAAGAGAAAGAATTCTGTAGGTGTATGCAAATATTTGCTTTAAAAATATTATTGGATATCTTTTCTAATAGCCCCCAATTACAAGTGATTCTGATTTTTGTAATAAGCATTAAAGAGGAATTTCCTAAATAAAGTGAACCCCATGCTGACTTACAATTCAGAACAATATATACATTTTACATAATTTTGCTTTATATGTTATACCTTTCTTCTCCCAGAAGTAGTTAGAAAACTGGGGGGTGGGAGAAATAGTTACCGATTTGCAAATTCGTTCTCTTATTAAGGGGATCTGAAGTTAATATGTCAAGGTGTGGATTTCATGTCCCTATCTTGCTATCTGTCCCCATCATGTTGGGTGCTTTACTTGACCTTTCAGAGTGTCTGCAATGCAAGGATGATAATCATAGTTCCTGCCTCACAGGGGTTGTTAGTAGAGGTCAATGTGTTAACCCAGCATAGGTGTGTGTTGCAGCATATTGCCTAGTGGGCAGTAATCAGTGAAATGGTTGATGATTGCTTTCAGTATGAGCGTCATCTTTGAAGAAGGCTTATCTTGAGCTTTTTTTCTGATCAGTGGTAATCGGCGTGTCTCTGTGAAAAGTCAGTGTGGTCATAAAGTGAATGTGAAGAGAAAAGCCAAATGCGTGCGCCCCTTTCGTAAAGAAGACTGACCTTGCAGCATTGTGTAGGTGCTTAGCTTAAGTGCCTGCTCACCCAGCGTGTCCCCACAGCCCTGCACCCAGGAGACGCCCGCTGCCCGAGAAAAGAGCAGCAGCATCTTATCAGGACTGTTTCCCCCTCTCTGGCATTATATTATACATACTTGGTCATTTTTATCTTATTTTTCATCAGTTCCTCATAAGCATGAAAGTTCTGAAAGCAAGAACATGGTTTTTTTTTACTGCTAACTCCGACTGTGTCTTACAGGAAATAGGTACTGTTATATTAGAAACACTAGTGAAGGTTTGTTGAATAATAAATGAATGAATAGTATGGATCAAACAGTTGAAACAGTTTTTTTTTTAAAAGAGATTGGGAGGAAGAAGAATCCATGAACCAAGTTTTAAGAACTATTTCTGTGAGATAATTTCAGGTATTTATGCTTATAAGGAAATGACCATTCAAAATATGTAATTCAGCACTCCCACTCTCCCTCCCATAAAAAAGAAAGGAAAAAGAGCATTTAAAGTTAGAGTACTCTGAATGTAGTGCCACCCTGTTGAGGGCATCCACAGTGGTGTTACTGAAGGTTTTGAGAAGCAAGTAGTTCAGGAAGCTGTTAAACTCTGACTTAACTAGTAGTTCCAAAGCCTATTTGGCCACAGTACTCCCCCTCCCCTCTCCATGTGTGTATTTATGTATGCGTCAACCCATTCATCGCATCCCTCGAGGACTGCTGATGTCTCTGGGAACTGTCGTTCTGCGGGCCATGCTCTGAGAAACAAAGCCCAGCTCACATCTGCAGTGTTTTCACTTATAAAATGATCTTTCTTTGCACCCTTAGGTAGGTGGTTTCTTAATTGTATGAGTAGTGAAACCCTCAGAACTGAACTCTGTTACAGAGTTGGAAGATATTGTGATAAACATAATTATATACATTTTTGAGTCTTGTTAGCTTTCATTTTGAATAAATGCAGAGATGTTTAGTAAGAAGAATTTCATGAAAACTGAGCTCAAATGATGAAATTATTTCTTTCTCAATACTTTTTTAAACTTTTATTCACACATCTCCTTCATCGTGTTTTGTTTTAATCTCCCAAACACATTTATAGAACTTCAGGGCATGACAAAATTAGGACATCAAATTTTATCAGAGTTGAGTTTTCCCTAGATAGAGACTGAATCTCAGCTAGTGTTGTCTTTTCCCTAATTGTGTTTGAAATGTAGCCTAATATAGTTTCATGGTACAGCATTCTGCTTTGCACATCTTAGATTTTGTTGATTTAAGTTCATTTTTAAAATGGTTGGACTTACTTGGGTTTTCTGTTTTAGAGTAATTATTGTTGAGTTGTAACATCTCTTTATATATCCTGGATATTAAACCCCTACTGGATATGTGATTTCCAAATATTTTTTCCCATTGAGTTGGCTGCCTTTTCACCCTTCTGACAAAGTCCTGTGAGGTGCAAAGGTGTTGAATTTTGAGGAGGTCCCATTTATCTACTTTTCCTTTTGTTGCACGTGCTTTGGGTGTGAGGTGCAAGAAACCACCACCTACTACAAGGTCTTGAAGATGTTTCCCTACATTTTCTTCTAGTAGTTTTATGGTCCTGGCTTTTATATTTAGATCTTTGATCCATTTTGAGTTGATTCTTGTATAGGGGGTGAGATAGGGTCCTCTTTCATTCTTTTGGTTATAGATATCCAGTTCTCCCAACACTGTTTGTTGAAGAGACTGTTTTTTCCCCATTAGCGTGGGCTTGGTAGGTTTGTCAAAAACCAGTTGGCTATAAAGGTGAGGGTTTATTTCTGGGTTTTCAATTCTATTCCAATGATCGATGTTTCTATCTTTATGCCAGTGCCATGCTGTTTTGACCACTGTAGCTTTATAATATGTTTCAAGGTCAGGCAATGAAATTTCTCCCATGTCGCTCTTGTTTTTTAGTATGCCTTTGGCTATTAGGGTGCACTTTCCCTTCTAAATGAATTTGGTAATTGCCTTTTCTATTTCTATATTTAGGCTACTGGAATTTTGATTGGTATTGCATTGAATCTATAAATCAGTTTGGGTAGAATTGATAGCTTTACAATATTTAGTCTTCCAGTCCATGAACACATTTGTTTAGTTCTTTCTATAAAATTTCTTTTAGCATTGTTTTGTAGTTTTCTGAATATAGGTCCTGTACTTAACTTGGTTTGATTCCTAGGTATTTAAATCTTTTCGTTGCTATTGTAAATGATTTTTTTCCCCTGATTTCCTCCTCAGATTGTTCAATACTAGTATTCAGAAACATTACTGATTTTTCCCTGTTCATCTTGTGTCCTGCCACTATGCAGAACTTATTAGTTCAGGTAGCTTTGTCGTAGATATTTCAGAATTTTCTAAATACAGGATCATGTCATTTGGAAATGGTGAGGTTTACTTGCTCTAGCCATCTAGCACAATGTTCAGTAATGGTGGTGACAGTGGGCATCCTTGTCTTGTTCTCGATCTTAAAGGGAAAGCTTTCAGCCTCTCCTCACTGAGTTGGCTCTGAGCTTTTCATACATGCCTTTTATCATATTGAGGATTTTTCCTTCTATTCCTATCTTACAAAGTATTTTTATCAAGAAAGGATGCTGGATTTTGTCAAATGCCTTGCCTGCGTTGATTGAAATGACTGTGGTTTTTCCCTTCACTTTGTTAAGGTGGTGTATTAGTTGATTGATTTTATGTTGAACCACCTGGTTATGAGCCATTGAGATGTTAAATGAAGGTCAGACAATTTTTAAACTTGAACTTCTGGAATGCTTTATATTCTCCAAGGCTGTGGATCTTTCCATTGACGAGTCCAGCCTGACAGGAGAGACCACTCCTTGTTCTAAGGTGACAGCTCCTCAGCCAGCTGCAACTAATGGAGACCTGGCATCAAGAAGTAACATTGCCTTCATGGGAACCTTGGTCAGATGTGGCAAAGCAAAGGTAATTTTTTTTCTTGTTTTCAAAAAAAAGCAGTTTCTTGGTTTTCAACCGTTTTCTCACTGTTTTTGCTTATTTTCTGTGGTTTTTCAACATATATGTAAAAAGAACAAAAAACAACAGAATTGAAGTACCTAACCCATGACAGGTATTTTTGAAACTGGGGAGAAGTTGTGTTCCTGAAGTATGACCTGTCCATAGTTATCCCGTTTACCAGATAATGTATCCTTTAGAAACATAGTCATCAGTACCTGTTGCTTTTTAAAGGTAGAAACAGTGGTTCATGGTTCTTTTCATTTTTGGGTAATGAAATTTTCTTTACTGGCCTATGAATGTTCTGGCTACATATTGTTCACCTACTTGATTGTAATATTCCACCAATATAGGTGGCACAATTAGACAGCATTTAGAGAGGAAAGAAACTACATTAAGTGTCTGTTTTGAATATAGGACATTCAGATTTCAGAAGTGTTAAAATAGATTAAAAATAGGCCTCAGAATTGAGGCAATATTAAGTTTAATGACGTTTGCTTCCAAGATTTCCATGAAAAGGGGTACATACTAATACCTATGGTAACATCAAAAAGTAAGTTTAATAAGGAGACCATGGATGTGTATATGAGAAATCTCCATTGTGGTCAAGACTGTGAAGAAAGGTAATGAAGGGTTTTTTAAATTGAGAGAGGTAATTTCATGTAAATGTAAATATATTTTCCCTTTTTTCACCTAGGGTATTGTCATTGGAACAGGAGAAAATTCTGAATTTGGAGAGGTTTTTAAAATGATGCAAGCAGAAGAAGTGAGTACTTAATTTGTTAATGATATATGAATTTCAAATCTGAAATTCTCTATTGTAAGCAGAGAGAAAGAGAGTGTTATTGGTGGGTTACCTCTTGTACTTTGAGAACCATATGTTGTTCAGAATATCACTCATTCTTCTCTGTTTAGACACACAAGGAAAAAAGATGATTACCAAGTAAAATAGTCAGAAAAATATTCTTGATTAAGTATGTTGTTTATTTAAAATACTTTCTGATACATAGGAAAATAGAAGTTACATTCAGCAAATGTCTTATTCCCAAAAAATCATCAGGATTTCTCAAGTAACCTGATAAGACTCCTATATATGATTTGTGTGAAAAATCATTCCAGATAGCTTGGTAGTGAAGGGATGATTAAAAGGGGGCGGAGGGGTGGAAGATGGCTTGCACAGTAAATTAGGGTTACTAGTATGTTGTAGACACAGTGAAGGAAATGGTTGGAAAACCAAGTAACGAGACAGCTGATGGTGTGATTTCCTGGAGCAGCTGGTTGGATGAGCATGTATTTATTTTCAACCAGAAACATAGGGAGATCTGGCATTTTCACATACACAGGCTCTTTAACATTGGAACCTTTTTGCCTTCCTTGCTTGTGACCTTGAGCATTGCTTAGTATCTCTTAGTCCCAGTTGTGGTAGTTACCTCACGGGCGAGTTGTGTGGTAAATTGAGACCTTGATATGTCAAGCACACGCAGAGTCCCTGGGGCCTGGTAAAGCTTGGAATTTTACTTATTATAATAACCACAGCTGACATTGATTTCCCTGGCATTTTGGATGGTTTTACCTATATCATTTTTGAACATTTGAATTTTTTATGTAGACTTTTGCATTTACTTATATTAAAATGATGTTTTCACACTAATTTTGGTGACACTGTTCTCCAATTTGTCAAGGCACCAAAAACCCCTCTTCAGAAGAGCATGGACCTCTTAGGAAAACAACTTTCTTTTTACTCCTTTGGTATAATAGGTAAGAAAAGAGTAGTGAGTATCTATATCTCATATTTTTATTTCAGTAGGAATGGGAAGGAGTGTTATTCTAGTCCTGTTTTATTTATTTTATTTATGTTATTTTAATTATAATTTTTTCCCTATAAAACTAACACCAGTTATTGTGCTTTATACAAAGAAAAAATAAAACTCATAATTCCTATAACACAATAATTTAGTATTTGTTCTTTTAGTTTTCAACAGAAATGTATCAGTATTTATGGTAAAATAATTTTTTATTTTATATATCTTATCATAAACATCTTGTCATTAGATAAATGCTCACCTAAAACAAATGTAAAGGTTGTATTCATTGTGTGAATATATATATGTGTATATATAGTCAGATCTTTTAAACATTTAGCTTGTTTGATTTTTTTTGCTCATGTACATACTTCTTCATTGCAGGTATCTTTGTATAAATACCTTTCATTTCTTTACAATAAATTCTTAGTGAAATTATTGGGTTAAAAGGTATGCCACTTTTAAATTTTTGGCATATTTTTTAATGCTTCTGCTTCATATTGCCAAATATACCGTTCAACAGCAGGGTAAGAACGCTTCTCTTTTAGCAGCTTTGCCTACTTTTGCGTGTGATTACTAACTTACCTGGTGAACAGAAAAGCTTTTTTATGGTCTACCAATCTATCTCTTTTGTTGTTTTGTGGCTTGAGTCTTACTCTGGTAAGAGGTCTTGATATATACGACATTAATCCTTTTGTCTCTTACGTTACAGATATCTTTTCCATTTCTATATTGCTCATGAGGGATATGTAATAAACTTGGTGGGGTGGAAGTGATGCGTGTAGTTGGAACTGCCTCTTGCCCTGAGATTCTGACAGGTCCCTTCTCCCGAGAATCTCCGCGACTATGGGCTTTGTCTTTGTTCTGCTCATAAAGTCTCTGTGACCCTTATGCTTATAAGAACCTTTATGTAACCATTGTTGTAGTGCTTAATTTTTAAAAATTTTGACCCTTAATATTTCTGTTGTTATAGAACATGGCTTGCAGTAGAGTTAGAACTTTGTTACTCAAAATTAGTTATCCCAGTGCCATTAATTCTATAATAAATTCTTTATTCACCCAGTTTAAATGATCTTTATCATACATTAAACACTTGAATCTATTTCTTAAAGTCTTTTCTGCTTTTCTTTTAATTCTATTTTAACTATTATAACATTTTTAAAGCAGTATTTCTGGATGCAGTTTCAGTGAAATAATTCCATAAACGTGATTTTTACCAAAGCCTACAGTGAAAGTAGGATGGTAATTAGCTCTTATTTCACTGGTATGGATACTCTCATTGCTCCCTTCATTTGATCCTTTGTATTAATTTTCTAGAATTTGGTACTTTGGAGGGAATTCTGACCAATTAAATCTTTCTAATTTGTACTAACAGTGTACCATAAAACTATCTCATTTAGTGATAAAAATCTTTCAACTTTTTGACAACCTGGCTTTATTTTACTGTAGTACATTTGATACATTTTTTAATTGTCAGGCTGTTACACGAAGTGGGACTTCAGTGGTCAGGATCTAGATCAGGAATCACCACTTAAAAAAAAAATGTTTTTTAAAAATAAAGGACAGTATTTTAGGCTTGTGGCCCGTATGGTCTTTGTTTATAATACTTGACTGCTCTCAGTATGTAAGCAGCCATGGACAATATGTAAATGAATGAGCCTGGCTATTTTCCAGCAAGATAGGAGGCCCACAGAATGTGGTTTGTCCACCCATGGTCTAATTCATTGGCCATAATTTCTTTTTTCAGGGTGGTATTGAGATTACAATCTGGGTCATGATTTTGTAGTTGTACAGAGATAAAGGCAAACTTGTTTTAAATATCCATATTGATTTAGAATATAATCTTGAGGTTGCATTATTTTATTAAACCTCTGATAGTGTGTTTTCTTGTTCCTGACAAGTCTGGTAGTGCACTCTTTGCTCCCCATTCTTTTTAAAAGTAAAGGTTAAAACAGGAGGCATGGAATCATTCATATGGTTTATGTTAATCGACTTTATTTTTAAATGCCAAGAAAGTAGTAAGTTTTAAATGTTAATGCAGTTTTAGATATCATAAGTAAGGTGTCTCATTCTTTGAGCCAAGTCCTGAGTGCTTTATATTTTGTATGAAAAGTAAAGTTCCAGGGCTCATTTTTACAAAGTTGATAGTAGATAGAAGACCTATATGTCTTATGTTGCCTTCTTTTTTCTGATTGTATGAAATTTTTTTTTTATACTGGAAGACTGTCTGATATTACTGTTTTAAGGATTGAGTGGGGACAGTGGACACAAAAGGTAAAATTTTGTGTGTGCGCATGTACACATGCAGTGCTAACTTTAATGTCCCCTGCTGAATAGATTGTAAAATACATTGTAATAATGATCTTATATGACTTCCCTTTCATATTAAGAGATCTTTTGGATACCCCAAACGCCATATACTCCATCCCCTTTTCACCTTGTTCATTTTAGACAAAAGAGTCAAATGGCTGTTTGGTTCTGTTTCAGGTATCATCATGCTGGTTGGCTGGTTACTAGGAAAAGATATCCTGGAAATGTTTACTATTAGTGTAAGGTAAGTTCTAGTTATTTATAAGCAGAAGTCTGTTTTGTCTTTCTTACTTCTCTGATAGGCAGAGCTTATGTTTCATTAGGCTAATCATTATTTTATGGAGCACATAAGAGTATAAATAGTTCAATAGTCATATATTGAAATGAACGAAAACTCATTCATGTGGCAGTGGAGAAAAACCACACCTGACGTCTGGGATTATCAACCCAATAGTATGTTCTTAAATATAAATAAACGATTAAGGATTGCCAAATGAAAACTAGTGTTGTGAAAGAGAAAGACTGAAATATACTAACTAATCTCAGAGGAAACAGAAAAATTCTATTAATAGAAGAAAAATTAAAAATAAACAGGGAAGTGGCTGTGGCTCAATCGATAGGGCTCCCATTTACCATATGGGAGACCCCGAGTTCGATTCCCGGGGCCTCCTGGTGAAGACAAGCCAGCCCGCGCGGTGCGGTGAGCTGATGCAGCAGGACGACCCAGCAAAGGGAGACAAGCAGACACAGAAAAACGCACAGCAAATGGACACAGCGAGCACAGCAAGGGGGGATAAATAAATAAATAAATAAAATCTTAAAAATAAATACATAAATAAATAAATAAAATAAAATAAAACAAACAAAACACTTTAGTGATTTGTCCCTGATAGTGGGACAGATTGCTTTAGAATATATAACAAAACAAAAACAAAAGACTTTAGAAATTAACGGTATGATTGCTGAACATAAAAATTCAGTTGAATTAAAAATTCTGTAATACCGAGTTCTAGAGGTCTCCCAAAAAATAGAGTAAAAGTCACAGAAGAATAATTCAGGAAATAACCACACCTAACTAATAGAAGTTTCAAAAGAGAGATAAAAGGAAATTATCTAAGAAATAATACATGAATATGTTCTTGAGCTGTGATGAGAGGTCTTTTGTTAGAAAGGTTTCACCACATGTCAAGAAGAATGAAAAAACCTCCAACCTAGAAACAACATTGTGAAACTAAAAACCATCAGGTCATCTACAAAGGATGGATAATTGGAGTGACATCAAGTTTGTCGTTAGCAACTGCCATTCCCACCCCGGTGCCTTTTCAGATTCTAAATATTCCATCTCATAGACTTTCATAGACCACATGTGACATCTATGTCCTGAACACAGCGGGGAAGTTTTAGGCAGACAGTCCCAGCAGCAGCCCATGCAGCAGTTCAGTTCATATGCGAGGAGAAGAGACCAATACTGCGAGTGCAGAAACAGCCCTGTGTTGAAATGCCTCGTGGCACACAGGATGAGTCACCTCTCCCGGGAAGGGCAGAGCTATGACTTCCTAGTGCAGAGACAGTTTATCAGGCAGGGGCCCCTTTATTATAAGCCGTGTTTCCTCTCAACTTAGTTGACATCCTACAATTACCAGGTCTGTGGGAGACTAGAGCTAGAGAGTTAAGGAAAAAGCAGAAGAGTGAAAGGATTTGGTTAACCCATCATCAGTAGTAAAGTGGGATAACATTAGAAGACAGTGGGGCAGGGCTCAGATTAGGAGGGAAAATGATTGTAAATCTACAAGTCTCTGCCCAGCCAAAGTATCAATCCAATTAATTATTATTATTATTATTATTTTAAAGATTTATTTTTATTAATTTATCGCGGCGCCCCGGGCGGGGGGGGGGGGGGGAGGGTGTCCATTTGCTGTGCATTTTTCTGTGTCTGCTTGTCTCCCTTTG
>JAKSZT010029748.1:1478823-1534064 GCA_026826555.1 Tolypeutes matacus | reverse complement strand
CCCCCCCCCCCCCGCGCTGCTTGTGCTCATTGTGTCCATTTGCTGTGCATTTTTCTGTGTCTGCTTGTCTCCCTTTGTTGGGTCATCTTGCTCACTGCGCCATGTGGGCCAGCTTGCCTTCACCAGGAGGCCCTGGGAAGTGAACCCAGGGCCTCCCATATGGTAAATGGGAGCCTAACCAATTGAGCCACAGCTGCTTCCCCCAATTAATTATGAATAGGTAATCAGGTACTCAGAAAATTTGTCTCCTGCCTAAGATTGAGTGAATTCCAGCAAAACAAAGGTGAAAGAAAGCAAGATGATCATACCTGGCCTGTAAGAAATGGTGGAACTGACCTTGGCATCTACAGAAAAGAAATAGTGGATGATAGCTCTGTAGTAGGCCAGGAAATAATTGTTCAAGTGTGCTAACTTCAGTGGGTTTCAAGAAGAAGAATGGAGTGTATTATAAGGAATAAGAACTTAAAAAAGGATTTGTGATGTGGGGAAGGAGTATTTTTTCCCCCTTCAGGAGAAATCAGTGCATTTTAAAACTCTTGGCTTAAATCTATATGAAAAAGACTTAGATTAAATATGAAATAAACTGAACATGGGGCATAGTTTGGGATATCAATACTCAGTATCTTATTTATTGGACCCAATTTTAGTGGTTTTATAATTTTTGTTTGTTTTTGAGCAGTTCTAACATTTGGGTAAACAAAATGTATATAAGCACAATGGAATATTATTCAGCCTTGTACAAAAGAAAGGAATGAATTTTTGATACATGCGACAACATGGATGAACCTTGAAGACATCATGTTGAGTGAAGCCAGGCACTAACGGACAACTATTTTATCATCTCACTGATATGAAATAGGTAGAATAAGCTTACTCATAGAGTCAGAATCTTGAATATAGGATTATTGGGATGAGGTAGGCATCGGGAATTAAGGAGTTTATGCTTAAATTGTGCAGTTTCTATTCGGGATGATGGAAAAGTTTTGGTAGTAGAAGGAGGTGCTGGTAGCACAATACTGTGAATGTATTAACACCACTGAATTATATATTTGAATGTGTTTAAAGGGAAAATTTTAGGTTATATCTGTTACTAGAATAAACATTTTTTATAAAGATTTACAGATCATGAAACAAAAGGAAAATTTACTGATTCTTTTTAAATAGAAAAAAAAATGTATTCTATTTTCTAATTACTATATGGGTCCATTGGACCCTTTTATAAATCTAAGATACATTATGGGACCTTTTGTAACCTTATTTTTCCTATGAAAACTTGAAACTTTTTGCTATTTCATCACACTAGGAATTACTTTAACATTCATTCTCAATTGTGGTAAATGAGAGTAAAACAAAAAGAAAATGGAAGAATGTTGGAATGACTGAGATGGTTGATGTAATAATAAAATAATCACTATTCCATCATCCTTTAGTTTTCATATAAAAACACTAGAGGCACCATCTTTGTAGTCTTTTTTTTTTTTTTTTTTAAATTAAAGCTTTCAATGAACAAAGTTGAGAATTCAGAATTTTTATTTTCCAACATAATATGAGGCAAAGAGAAAAACTGACAGAGAAGACCTCACAATTAATAAGCAAATTAGGAAATGAATGTGTGCTCTCATGATGGGGGTGAAATATTAGACTATGATTCTTTGGATGGTGATACCATATATTTTCTCAAACTGATCAATTGATAAATGAACAGTTTACTTTTAAGGGCAAAAAGGAAATGGGTATTCTCTTATAGTTAGTTTTTCTATAGGAAGGAATTCATAATGTTTTCTGAAAAGAATCTGGACATCCGTTTTTGTTAATAGTATGTATTTATCAAAATTCATTTGATATGGTTGTAAGCAGACAAATGCTAAAGATTGGTGTGAATATAAATGTGATTAAACGGAAATAGATGTAGAAATGAATTAAGTATGGTATAGAATAGGATATCATTGTTAACAAGCTAGATTATGTGAAAGAAAGAGTGATAGAAACTGGGGTGTAAAGGATAGGAGTGCTTATATATCCTGTCCTTGTGTCTGTAGCAGAGTCAAGAAAATCACCTGAAATGCAACAAGAAAGAGACTTAAGTCCCTTTAGAATACGAAGGGAAAACAGTGAATAATTTAGTTTTTATTGTGGTAGAATACATATAACATAAAATTAGCCATTTTAAAGTGTACATTTCAGTGGCATTACATATATTCACACCCATCACCACGTTCTGGTTCCAGAGCCTTTCATCATCCCAGAAGGAAGCCCCTGTCATCAAGCGGTCACTCCATTCCCATCTCTTCAGCCCTGTCCATCACTAATCTGCTTTCTCTATGGATTTGCCTATTCTGCATATTCATATAAATGGAATCAGACAATATGTGTCCTTTTGTGTCTGGCTTCTTTCCTTTAGCATAATGTTTTCCAGAGTCATCCATCTTATAGCATTCATCAGTACTTCATTCCTTTTTATGGCTGAATAACATGCCATTGTGTGGATGTATCACGTTTTGTTTATCTGTTCATGTGTTGATGGACACAGGCTTGTTTCTACTTTCTGGATGTGTGGAAGCTGCTGCTAAGAACATGAGCATTCAGGTATCTGTTTGAACCCGTTTTCAGTTCTTTTGGGTATATATCCAGGAGTGCAATTGTTGGGTCACGTGGTAATTCTATGTTTAACCTTGAGGGAAGTCCCAGACTATTTTCTGCAGTGGCTGCGCCATTTTACATTCTCACCCATCAGTGTGAAAGGGCTCCAATTTTCCACATCTTCCTCAACAATTATTTATTTATTTAATTAATTGGGAAAAACAAAAATTATGGCCACCCTAGTGGGTATGAAGTGGTATCTCATTGTGGCTTTAATTTGCATTTCTCTGATGTCTGATGATCAGGATCTTTTCATGTGCCAGTTGGCTATTTGTATATCTTTGGAGAAATGTTTATCAAGCCCCCCACCCCTTTTTTTTTTTTGGAGGTTCTGGGTCTGGGGATTGAACTTGGGACCTTGTATGTGGGAAGCAGGTGCTCAACTGCTCGAGCCACATCTGCTCCCTCTTTGCCCATTTTTAAATTGGATTGTTTATCGTTTTGTTGAGTTGTAGGAATATTTTAATATATTCTGGACACTACACCCTTATAAGATAAATGATGTCCAAATATTTCCTCCCATGCCATAGACTGCCTTTTCCAGTCTCTTGATAGTGCTCTTTGATGCACAGAAATTTCCCGGTTTATTTTTTTGGTAGTTGGTGCTGTTGATGTTAAATTGAGGAACCGTTGCCAGTTGCTTTCTAGGCCATGAAGATTTACTCCTTCCACTAACTTTATAGTTTCAGCTCTTAAATTTAGGTCTTTTTTTTTTTTTTTTTTTTTATCGGGAGGTCCCGGGGATCAAACCTGGGTCCCTCCATATGGGAGACAGACGCCCAACCATTTGAGCCACATCCATCCCCTTAAATTTAGGTCTTTGAGCCACTTCTTGTTTATTTTTTGTACATGGTGTGAGGTATAAGGGTCCAGCTTTGTTCTTTTGCATGTGGACATCTAGTTGTCCCTCTTGGCTGTAAAGACTGTTCTTTCCTCATTGGATAGTCTTGGCACCCTTGTAGAAGGTCAGTTATCTGTAGCACATGTGTCTATTCCTATGTCCTTATTCCATTACTGTACTGTTTTGGTTCTTGTTAGCGCTGTAGTACGTTTTGAGATTGTGAAGTGTAAGTCCTACAACTTGGTTCTTCTTTTCCAGAATTGTTTTGACT
Organism: Tolypeutes matacus; assembly: GCA_026826555.1. NCBI lineage: Eukaryota > Metazoa > Chordata > Mammalia > Cingulata > Chlamyphoridae > Tolypeutes > Tolypeutes matacus. The sequence continues at coordinate 1,530,312 of JAKSZT010029748.1, read as the reverse complement.
ATTAGAATTTCCATATAATTCCATCTGAATTTTAGGATCAGCTTTTTTGTTTCTGAGAAAAAAGGCTTTGGGATTTTGATAGGGATTGCATTGCATCACTTTGGGGGAGTTCCTAATATATTCTTTTTGGTGATATTGTATATGCAGTTGTTTTCTTAATTTACTTTCAGATTGTTCATTGCTAGTGTATAGAAATACATTTGATTTTTGCATGTTGATCCTGTATCATGGTTCTTTGTTGAATTGGTTTATTAGCTCTAGGTTTCCTTTTGTGGATTCTTTGGACTTTTCTATGTATAAGATCATACCATCTGCTAATAAAGTTTTACTTATTCCTTTCCAGTTTGTAAGCCTTTTATCTCTTTTTCTTGGCTAATTGCTCTGGCAAAACTAACAGTACAGTGTTAAATAGCAGTGGTGAAAGTAGGCATTCTTGTCTTCTTTCTGATCTTAGCAGGAAAGCTTTCAGTCTGTCACCATTGAGTGAGATGTCAGCTGTGGTTTTTCATAAATACTCTTGTCAGGTCAAGGAAGTCTAAAAGTGAAAGAATTTTAACAGGATCAACTATTGGGAGAGGAGATGGTGGTTGCCCATTTAGTGATTTCTATCTATCATCCTATCCTAGTCCTGGGGTAGGAGGGAGGGCGGAGTTTGACATCCTCTAAAGGAGGTAAGTTAGGAAATAATAATTATAAGCATCTTTCGTCTTACGGAAGTAACTGCTGGGAGAGCTGGAACCAAATGTTTAAAAGTGTTTTAGGGCATCAGTGGGGAGGGATATAGAAAGCATTTGTACATTTGTTTCTTTTTATTAAAATCCTCTGTGTCTTTTAAAAAAAATGATGTGTATATGTTAGTTTGATTTTTGGAAAATAATGGTAGGCATTCTTTAATGGTGAACCATTACTCATGGTTTAGGTATAATGTCAGGTTCAGAGATAAACTTTTTCAGATTCATTATAAAATTGCTGTCCTAAAAATTGTGCATTTTTATTTATTAATATATTGAATTTCTGATTTTCTTTTCAGTTAAATTGCTCACTTTTACAATTCGCGAGGGAATAATAAAGTGTTGGATTCTGTACTTTATAATTAAGTGAATTTTAACATGTATGTTTTGTGATATTTTCCTTTCATAAAACCCAAGTCTGATGTAAGAGTTAAAAACCTATAGACTTGCAGATCTGGGAAGTGCAGTTTATACCTGTCTTCCTTCTTGAATGTGTACAGGGGCTGAAGTGATTTTATAAAGGTTTTTTGGGTCATGCTTATTTTCCAAGTAACAGGCAAGATGGTTTTCTGAGACCCACACTCATGCCGTCTTCTCAATAGAAGAGGTCCCCGACAGAAAGGGACCTTTTTCCTGGATCACTGTAGTAGAAACGAGCCAGTCCCCAGTGGGCGCACTGGAGTCAGACGCCCGTCTCTGAAGGGGTCATACACCCACAGCTGGGGAGGGGGGAGTTGGGGGCAAGAGCTTCTGCATCTGAACCATGTGAAGGAAAAAGGGTTCCACTGAATGAAGACAGGGTATGAGCAGTGAAGATGAAAGATCATCAATGTCGGTAGGGTAGTAGAGTGAGATAAGCCTGGGGTTTAAATTCTGCCCTGCTCTGGGCTTTGTGATTAAATTCAATTTCTGTGACTCTTGTTTTCTTTTTTTTGTAAATTAGTTCAGGTTGGGATCTAATCTATGGGGCTTTTGAGAGACTGTAGTGAGATGCAATGGTGGTGATAAATAATACAGCCAATATTTACTAAACACTATGTATCACTGAACAAAATGCATTTCATGCTTTGTCATGTAACAACCCTCGCATTAAATCCTCTCATGTAGATGTTATTGTTATCCATCTCTTACAGATGAGGTAAGTAAACTCCCAAGGTGGAGGAGTAAGTAGACTGGGGTCACACAGGTGAAAACGAGCAGAGCCAGCAGGTACAAACCCAGGCAGTAGGACTTCAGAACCTGCGTTACTGTTGTGCTTAGCCTGGCAGCCAGTAGGTGTGCATAAAGATTAATCTCTGTCTCCATTCCTGTTGAGGAGGCCATTTGTGAAGTCCAGTGACAGTACTCATTTTGCATTTTTCCCCCTCTTATTTTAAGTAGTGCTTAAATAAGCACTCAGGCTGGTGCTGCGGGCACCCTCTAGTTTGCACTCTCACTCTCTGAACGTCCTCTTGCAGCCTGGCGGTAGCAGCGATCCCCGAAGGCCTTCCCATTGTAGTCACAGTGACTCTCGCCCTTGGTGTGATGAGAATGGTGAAGAAAAGGGCCATTGTGAAAAAGCTGCCTATTGTGGAGACTCTGGGTAAGTCTGCCTTAACGTGCATGTGTTAGGCCCTCAGTAGCCCTTTTTGGGTTTGAGAATTTTTGTCTTGTGCTCGCTGGGTCAGCTAACCACGCCGTGCGGGCGGGCTTGCCTTCACCAGGAGGCCCCGGGAACCGAACCCAGGGCCTCCCATATGGTAAACGGGAGCCCTACTGATTGAGCCACAGCCGCTTCCCATATATATAATTTTTTTTTTTTTTTATTTTACCGGGAGGTCCCGGGGATCGAACCCAGGTCCCTCCATATGGCAGACGGACACCCAACCATTTGAGCCACTTTGCATATTGGTGTTTGGCTTATGGCAATGTTAGATATAGCTTTTACTACCAAAAAACGATTGAAAATGCATTTCACTCAGGACAGGGCACTTTAAGGGACATCTGTTTGCATCATGGACTGTTGTAATGATTAAATAATCTAAGAAAAAAAACCCATACAGCAAATGAAACCTAGGAATAAAATTAATAAAAATTTTTTCTGGCACATCTCAGGGAAGATAATTGATAATTACAGATTCTAGAATATCATACTTGAAATTGCTTATAAGAATAGTAAATATACAGTACTTCTATTGCTGTAACATAACTTTTTGTGTGTTGTAATGAAACTATTTTTTAAAATTTAGGGTATCCAGAAATGTGTTGAATTTAATTTCTAGTTTAATATCAAGAAGACAAAATACTTTGAGAAATCATTTCTAGTTTCAGAAACTCATTACCTTATTATGAAGCAAGTATAATGAGAGAAATTAATCTAAAATTATCATGTTTGGATTCCAGAATTCAGAAAAGCAAGACAGGATTCTAGAGTCTTTGATTTTCTTTCGCTGTGAACCTGTATTTCTCCCTCTGATTCTTTTGGTGACAAATAATGATTTATTCTTTAGGCTGCTGTAATGTGATTTGTTCAGATAAAACTGGAACGCTGACGAAGAATGAAATGACTGTTACTCATATATTTACTTCAGATGGTCTGCATGCTGAGGTACTCTATAGGGTTGTTTCCTTTTTTTTCAACAGCACTGATCCTTTGCTAAGAAACATGATATTTAACATTCCTAACGATTTCAGTGTCTTGCCTTCAAAAGGGCTGTAAATTAGTCAGCAGCAGAGATGTTTCCTTCCCATGTGATTATCCTAAGTCTTGGTCCACTCTCCTTCCACTTGTGGTCCCACAATCCAGAAAGTTTGGATCCTAATTGTCACCTCTTATTTACCCCTCTGTCTGTCTGTCTGTCTGTCTGTCTGTCTGTCTGTGTGTCTTGTCTTGCCTGTCCATCCATCCCCAAATATGACTGAATTTATCTTCTAAATAACTCTTCTAGCCATCTACTTCACGATTTCGTGGTCAGTCTCTTTAACCCAAGTTAACATCATCTCTCGCCTGACTTACTGATAAAGCCTCATGATTGGTCTTCCTACACCTAACCCTGACGTCCCCACGCTGTGCATTGGGAGAGATCTTTTTGAGCGTGTCTCTCCGTCAGTTAAGATGCTTAAGTGGCTTTCTATTCTGACCAGGATCTTGAATTGTGACTTCTCAAGGCCGTACATGTTGTAGCCCGTATTTCTCTCTTCAGCCTTATATACTCCCCTCCGCTATAAGCTGTAAGAGAGCAGGAACCAAGTTTCTTAGCACAGGGTCTCCCTCATAGTAATGAACACTTGTTCCAGGAATAAATGAATGAATGAATGAATGAATTTTGCAGATGATATATTTTAACATTTCTTAAGTGCATTTCACTGTGTGTGCATTGGTTCATCCTGAAGCTCGGTAAAGACGAGTTCCAGACTGACCTTATCTTGGCAGAATTTCTGGCTGGACTGTTCATTAACACTTCTTATGATAGGTACAATATTTTAAACTATGATTGCAATAGTTGACAAGGCAAAGTGTGCACTAGACAAATTGATAGACACTGTACTTGGGTTTATTTAATTTCATTATATGTGGTTCTTGAAATGAGTTGTTGACGTTTTGTCTGAGATGTGGTCACGTATGCCCACCCCTGTGTTGGTGAGTGTGCCCTTCCAGATGACTCAGTAGGGTGTTTGGGTCCAAATGTGGAAGGAAGGTCAGATGTTAAACCTGCATATGTTTTAAGTCCATTATTTTATATATCAGGCATGTGCCATTTGTTATTTTCTCTCTAAAACGGTCTTATTTTTATTGGGAAATTTAACTTTTGGTTGACTGTTTTTTTTTGTTTTGTTTTTTAAAGATTTATTTAATTTTTAAAAATGTATCCCTCCCCCTTGTTTTGTGCTCACTGCCTGCTTTCTATGTCTCTGTGTCTGCTCGTCTTCTCTTTAGGGAGGCACCAGGAACCGAACTTGGGACCTCCCATGTGGGAGAGAGGAGCTCAATTGCCTGAGCCACCTCAGCTCCCTGCTTTGTTGTGTCTCTCATTGTTTTTCCTCTTTGTGTCCCCTTGTTGTGTCATCTTGTTGCATCAGCTCGCCCTGCCTGCCCATTACCTCAGCTCACTGTCTTGCTCCTCTTCTTTAGGAGGCACTCGGAACTGAACCCGGGACCTCCCATGTGGTAGGCGGGAGCTCAGTCACTTGAGCCACATCCGCTTCCCTTGACTGGTTTGTTTTAGCAACATGGAATTAGGTATCTGGCTTGTCTCTTATCTCTGAATTCACCAGCACTGCCTTTTAGATTGGGCACGTAAATGCTTTGTTCAGGTAAGGGCTTAGGATCGATCCCCTAATGCCACTGAGCCTGCATATTTGCAAAAAGAAGCCCGCTTTTGTCTCGGGTGCAGGTTTGTGTTCAACATTAGATGTAGTAATGGATTTGAATTTTTTGCAAACCTGTAGTATGCTGTAAAATGTAAAGTTATATAAATTTAAGCTCCCTTATTCATGTGTAGAGGTTTTCATGGTTTATTTATCCTTTTTATAGTATCTTGTAAGTAGAAAACAACCCAGTATCTTTATAGGTTTATCATTGTGGTTAAAATTGGAATCCATATTCATTTAAATATTAAATCTTTTAAACAAATTAAACTGCTTTTCTATATATTTTAACAATGTCTTGATGTATGAAATGAAATGAATGCAACCCATCATAGTTTTTGGTTCCCGTAAATATTGCCGCATCTGTTGTTTTGTGTTACGGATCCCACTTCTCACTCCTCAGGTTACTGGAGTAGGCTATAATCAGTTTGGGGAGGTGATCGTTGATGGTGACGCTGTTCACGGATTCTATAACCCAGCTGTCAGCAGAATCGTCGAGGTGAGCATTTCATTCTCCAGGAAGGCGGCCTCTTCACGGCGGCTGGGCACCCGTGCGGGCTCATGGGCTGTGCTTTCTTCCAGGCAGGCTGTGTGTGCAATGACGCTGTCATTAGAAACAACACTCTGATGGGGAAGCCAACCGAAGGGGCCTTGGTTGCTCTTGCCATGAAGGTACGTCCCTGGGGGCTGTCTGGCCCCTCACGAGAGCGCGACAAGGCCATAGTTTCAGTATCACTGGTTTTCAGGTGTAGGGTGAAGAACACTCATGATATTTTGTTGTTTTACTGCCCGTCGGGGCCCCGTTTTATTTTTATGCAAATATAGAGCATAGAGCTTTTTTCAGTGTGACCTTATCCCTTACATGCATGACCCAAACTAATGAGCAGTGCATTATCTCTTATCAAGAAATGTTCTTGTCTTTAGTAATATTGAGGGCTTTGTGTGAAAAGTTTTATAAATGTGCATAATTGCTGATAGTTAGTCTGCTAAGTGACTTTTAAATGAGTGAAAGGCAACATTTAGTATTTCTATGTAAAGATATTATTTCTATGTAAAGATATCATGAGAAAATTGAGAAAATTTCCTGAGGACACTTTTCTTTTCCCAGTCTTCTTTTTCCTCCTTTATCAAATTCTCAAAATAAGTGTAAAGTTAGAATTTGTGTTAGGGGATGGATGTGCTGTTCTAGATGACTCTACCTGTCCCAGTTGATCTCCCTATCTCCTACCTACCTTTGATTTAATGAGACACCTAAAGCTCCAATCTGTCACCCCCTAAAAATAGAAAAGTAGGAGCAGGCTGAGAAAACTTTGAGACTTGTGTGAAGCATCATGCCTCTAAATGAGGTTGCTTGAAATGAGATCCAATATAGAATGTAGTTTATTATATCATATTTATATTTAATTTGGTAAAATAAAATTGATACTTTGAGAATGTATGTATTTCCTCAACAGAAAGCCACATGGCTTTATAATTTGGTCTCATTTTAACTAAAATAACATCATATAGCTTTTTAAAAGCTATTCAGGAGATGACTCAGCTAATAAGTATTTCCTGTTTTGCGCTTAATAAAGGATATTGGGTTCTTTGAAAGATAAAGTATGAAGCCACCTCTTTCTGGGCAGGTACCCCCCATTTTAGATGGGGAGTTAAGACTGACTTGCTTGAAATAAATAAAAGGCAGCCTAAGACAACAGACACTTAAGTTCTAAACATTAAACCACATATAAAACAATGCAAACTCAGAGCTGGGAGCTGGACTTTGAATGATCAGAAGCATTTAGATAGGAGGTAAACTGGAGAAAATGCTAGAATAAAAGCATAGAGGATAAATAAGCAGAGCCTGGGTTACTCTTAATGAGTTGACTAACCTGGATGAAATGAAAGGTGCATGAGTAGCCGAGTGTATTTTTAAATAGGCTGCATAGAATGGGTTTCTGGAGGGCCTTTGAAAGGTAGGAAGAAGAATCTGAACATGATTCAACAGATACCAGAAAGCATTAAATTGTAGGTTTATGAGTACTTTTTTTGTTTGTTTGTTTGTTTTTTTAAAGGAGGTGTTGGGGATTGAACCCAGGACCTTGTACACAAGAAGCAGGCAGCAGGCACTCAAGCATTTGAGCTTCGTCCGCTCCCCGTGAGACAGATTTGAGTCTCTAAGATAGAAGGAATTGAATTTAAAACTTGTATTATTATAAAAGTATGTGCTCCAAATTGGTCAGGTACCTGTATTTATTTGTACTTGGCCTTCTTCCAGAATTCGAGGCAATAGAGCTATAAATACCTGTGTTGAAGGTTTGGTCTGTCTGCAGTCCCAGGCAGCAAGTTTTTTTATGCCTTCGATTGTATTTACACACCCAAGCTTTTATGCTGAAAAATCTGTGCTGCTGTTCAGAGAAATACGTTGTTTGTATGTAAAAGTGTGTGTATACACACAGCAGTCACTATTCTGTCACTCTTTGGAACAATAATCTAAGTATGTCTAGCCCACTTAGCTACAAGTTGTGAACCTTGTGTTATTTGTTAAAGGGAAAAAAAGTCCTATATTGGTGAGATTTAACATTTTTTTTTCATGCCATACAGATGGGTCTTGATGGACTTCAACAGGACTATATCAGAAAAGCTGAATACCCTTTTAGCTCTGAGCAAAAGTGGATGGCTGTTAAGTGTGTACACCGAACGCAGCAGGTATCCATCTGTTTAAAGAATACATATGCTATATCCTGTGCAGCTTAGAGGACTGTATCCACCTTTAGATTTAAGCAAACATTGAACATAACAAAGTTCTATTGTTTTAAAGTGTGTGTAATTAATAGTATACTCATCCCTTGTTGTTTTCATGTTTGCTTTGATACTTCTTCTTTATAGAATCTCTGCATAGATATATCCAGTTTTGCTTTGTGAGCAAACATTCTTCCCTTAAATGAGTTGGAGCTTGGTCTTAGTTTCCTAGACCATGTCATATCAGGTTCTCTCAATTTGATTTTTGTTTGTGATGACAGTTCATTGTAAGTCTCTCTTTGTTGTCAGTCTTTGTTTTTTCACTGAAAAAATATATTATTTTCAGAACAAACCATACCACATTATTTTGTGGAAAAATAATACGTTAATATATAATTCATATTAGTTGACTCTTCTAATAAACTGGTAAAATGACATGCAACATTATATCCTACCACCTTGTTCCTGGGTGCTTTAGAAATTTTTACACTATTAGTTTTAAGTTATCTACAATATATAATTACACCACTCATAGTTGCCGTTACCAGCTTGAGTCTTAAGGTTAACGTTGCCCTTAAAATAAATATATTTAATCATTATTAGGAATTAATGATTGGTAATGTGTTTTCACCTGTGAGTAACCATTTTGAAACCAATTACATCTCTGCAGACAGGAATGAGAGGATTCTTCCATAAAAGTAGGAAAACAGCGTATTGGTTTTAAAATAAAGGCCAAGTGAGCAAACATTTTTATTGCAAATAGAGTCTGTCAGGCAAGTATTTCATGATGGGGAAAGAATGTCAGTCTAAGCTATAAAGAAACTTTTACAAATTTCTCGGAAGGAAAACAATTAGTAACAAACTCTAAAAATAAGATGCCTGTTATTTTGAACCTTGTAAGGTAGAGCTTCCAGAAATCACATTAGATTTAAATAATTTTCAGCTGGTGTCTCTTGACCCTGTAATTATACAGCAACAACACATATATGAGTTTATTATGTTTCACCATATTTTATAATCCATTACACAGTACTTCAAGATAATATGGCTCATGTGCTATTTAACAGTTTGACTTTTTGGCAGTTTTGAATCTTAACCTTACCAAAGTTACACATTGAAAGACTGAAACTTCTTAGTTGTGGGAGTTGGGGAAGAGCAGGCAGGACATAATTTTGGAAGCATTATGTGATTCTTCTTCCCATTTGATGGCCTGAAGACTCCTCCTTAAAAGACAAAACCAACCAAATGGACAAACCCAAACCCACTGGCCTGACTTGGGATCTAGAAGAGGACGGCCTGACACAGAGAAAACAAACTTACCAATTGCCAAAATGACAACTGAAAAATAAAAGATAAAAACCTATGGAGACAAAGTATGGGGCAGGCTCAGGGTGCCAGGTGCCGAAGGTGAGGACTAAAGTATAAGGCTGTAAAAAGAGGGGAGCAGGTTGACGTTCTGAATAAGGCATATTAGACCCCCCTAAATGCTTTACTCCTAGAAGCCACACCATTAGCAGTCTGTCACCCCTGTAGAATATCAGTGTCCTAGTTGGGAGATATGAATGGAAGGCAAGGTTGGAAAGGCAAGGTTGGACTTTACTGCAAATGGGGTTTAAGAGACGACTGTACTGAAGGGTGTGAGGCTCTAGGTCCTAAATCCCCTTGGCTCTTAGAACGCCTGCACTGGCATCTCGCTACACTTATTCCAAAGTCCGAAGATTGAAGAGTTCAGCTCTAGAGAAGCTGAATGATCCCAGGGAGAGCCCAGCAGTTCTTTGTTCTTTGGCAATGCTTGTCTACTCCCATTTCTTCATCCTTTTTGGCAAAGCTTGTCTACTCCTGAACTTCATTTCTTCATCCTACAGGTAGGCCCACCAGTTGATAAGCTGTGCCAAATGCCCGTGGAGCTTCTTGTCCTTTGTCTCTTTCCTGAATGTAAAATGGACAGGCAGGGTTAGCTAGATATTTGGGGAAAGTCTTCAGTGTGAAAGACACAGACCAACCAATCGAGAAAAGGATCTCAGAGGAACAAAGGCATTGCCAGGTGAACATTTCCAAAAATGAAAACTTGTAGGAGAATGTTTATCAAATAGAGTCAAGGAATCAATCAGAAAGTAGAATAAAAAGTCAAAGAGGAGGGTGCAGATGTGGCTCAAATGTAGGGCATCTGTCTCCCATATGGAGGGACCTGGGTTCGATTCCTGGGACCTCCCGGTAAAATAAAAATACAGAAGGTGCACGGTCTGCCAGGCCCTGTGCGCAGATGCGCCACCAGGCCCCGCCTCCAGGCCCCTCAAGTGGGTGAGCTTCCAGGCCCCCTGCGTGGGTGCACCACACGTAGCAAGATTAAGCAAGATTATGACGTAACAGGAGAGTGACACAGGGAGAACCAAGACGAGATGCACTGAGAAACCAGGAACTCAGGTGGCGCAGGTGGCAGAACACCTCTCTCCCACATTGGAGGTTCCCAGGATCGAATCCCGGTGAAGACAGGAGAAGGATGAGAAGAGAGGGCAGGAAATGGACCGAGAGAATTGCCCAGCGAATGGACACAAAACAGCAAACAGAGTGTGTGTGTGTGTTAGAATGGATAAAAGTAAGTAAGTAAATACTTAAAAAAAGAAAAAAGTCAAAGAGGTGGGCAATGTAAGAAATAAGGTAAGGAAATCAGAAACTAAACATCCACCTAATAGGTGGTAACAGGAAGAGAGAACAGAAAATGGGAAGATATTATCAAATACCACCAGAAAGTTTTCCAGAACTGAAAGACCTGGGCTTCTAGAATAAATGACCCACCAACTGCTCAACTCAACGAGTGTGTTAAAAATGTGTGTGGGTGAGGTATGGGGAGGAATGAAGGGATAAGGCCCATAACCAAGAAATTTGATAATACTTGGGAGAGCAAATTCTAAAAGCTCCCAGCAATTTGGGGTTGTAGATGGGTGCCAACAGTCACATACAAAGGTCCAGAATCAATGTAGCTTCTTTAAACTTTTCACCTACAACACTAGAGGCTGAAAGATAATGGAACAATGTGAGGGAATTTTATTCCTAGCTAAACTTACAAATATGATGATGGAATAAAGACTTTTTCAGACATTCCAAGCCTTAAAATGTGTATCCCACACAACCTTTCTTAGGTAGATACTGTTGGGCAGGTTTTCCCAAGATGAGAGAATAAACCAAGGAAAAGGAAGAGTTGGAATCCAGTGAGTCCCACTGCACGGCAGGGCTGAAAGGAACCCTCCGGATAGAGGTGAAGACAAGTGCCCAGACAGCAGCGGTACAGCAGGCCTACAAATCAGCCAACTCAGACTGGAAAAGAAAAGAGCAAGGCTCAAGGAGGGGCATCTCTAGTAAAAATATGGAAACAACGGACTACTTGCTCCTTTGATTGTGTAACAAAATATCATTGAGAAAGGTTTTATAGTTATATTGAAGAGTTTGGGACGAATGTTATAGGTGTTAGGTATAAAGAAAACAGACGAGAGAGGCAGGTATTAACTTCAGAAAGGACGGAACTTGTACAGGAAAGAGGGTTCATGTTTGAGGTGTTAGGATGGGTGATGGGAACAGCATCCCGTCCTTCCGTTTCTCCCCACCCATGGGCACCTGCTCACTGCAGCCGTGAGCGCGCCCAGCAGGTGACGCTCCGTCTCGGTGTGAACAGTCTGTCACAGCAAGGGCCATTTTCCATTTGGTGGTGATACAGGTACTTCTCTTACTTTATTGGCTAAACGAAATCATATTTGACTTCAAAGGGGAACAGGGAACTATATCCTACCATGTGCCTGCAAGGAAAACGGGACATTTGTAAATCACAGTGTTGACGAACATACATGGTTCAGCAGTGAGGAGTCATAATGTAACAACAGTACATTGACAAATAAGTTTTTTTTTTTTTTTAAATTGTGGGTACAAATCAAAATTTTCACAATACATACCAATATTTGTAAAACGATATATAATTATATATGCTTAGATTACTTAAATGTTAGACAAATAAGTTTTGACTTGACTTTATTAAGAAGGGAGAGGGAGAATAGGTAGTGAGAATTGCCAAATTTCCTTATGCCACATTAGACAATGTCTAAAATTGATGAAAGAAGAAAGAGTAGTATAAACACTTTTAAAAACATGAAGGGAAATATCAAGGAAAACAGCTAAACGAGTTTAAATTGGTTTGTCTCTATGAAATAGGTCTAGGTGTGAGGAGGGTTGGACAAGGTTCTCCAGGTTTTTCATTATAAGTAATTTTGTATATTATTTTACTCTGTTAAAAATTAAAAGTGTGATAATAATTACGAGGTGGTTATGAGAATTAAATTCTCTCTCTCTCTCTCTCTCTCTCTCACACACAACAGCTAATAGAGAGCCTGAACCATAGTTTGTGTGCTGATATTAGATTTCTTCCTTTTCCTATGAGAAAAGGAGATGCTGTGAGTCTCTCCCCCAAATCATCCGAGACTTCCTAATTTAGGGCTTATTTTATAGCATTGCCTTCAATGTGTGTATTGGGCGGTTAGTGCTGGAGGGGGAGCAGATGTGGTTTTCTCTAGAGGGGGCAAAATTCTGCCATCTGTCAGCCTTTGATGCTCAGGTACCACTCAAAGCTGTAGCCGTGAGCACTTTCACAGAGATGACGAGAAATGCTTGACACTTGTTTCTGGGCTCTAGTGATAGATGTGTTAAATTTAAATTGAATGTTTTTCCTCTTAGGACAGACCAGAGATTTGTTTTATGAAGGGTGCATATGAACAGGTGATTAAGTATTGTACTACGTACCACAGCAAAGGGCAAACCTTGACCCTTACCCAGCAACAGAGAGATCTGTACCAACAAGAGAAGGCACGGATGGGCTCAGCAGGACTCAGAGGTAATGCCATTTCAGACTTCCCTGGGTGGACAGGTAGCTTCTTTGATTACAAGTGGACTCACGCTTCACATCTCTTTTAGCCTGCCAAAGGGGTGCTGATGCAAAGTACCAGAAATGGGATGGCTTTTATAAAGGGGATTTATTTTTGGGGTAAAAGCTTACAGTTCCAATGCCGTGAAAAGACCAAACCAAGGCACCATCAGAGATGATTTCTACCAGAGTCAGCTGCTGTTGGTCCTGGTGTGTTGCTTTGTGGTGAAACAAGATGGCCACCAATCTCTGCCGAGGTTCAGCGTTCTCCTCTGGGCTCACCGTCTCCCTCCTCTTGAGCTGCTCCGTGGGCCCAGCCTCTTGGAGCTTTGTGCTTAAGCGATCCTCTCTTTTACATGGTAGGATCAAACATGGTGGCTTCCTTTTCCTGTGTCTATGTGAGTGAGTCTGTGTTTCCATTTATATTAGACCCAGCAAGGGGGCCAAGACTCAACTGATGTCATCCAATCAAAAGCCCTGAAGTGATCTTATCAAGTAATCTAATAAAAAACCCCTCAGTTGAATTTAATGCAGGCCAAGAGTATCACACCCAGAGGAATAGATTAGTTTACAAACAATATTTCTCTTTTGGGGATCCATAAAGTAATTTCAAATTGCCAGAACATTTGTTAAGAGTTATTTATATACTATAGAGAGCCAAAGTTACAAAAAGAAATGCCAGTTGTTGTTATGGAAAGAATGTAAGAATCTACACTATTGTTGGTATTAATGCTTTCATAACCACTCTATAGATTAATGTGACTTTTCTGAGGGTCATGTATGAAATTGATAGAGGCTTTGTATAATTACTTAATAGAGCCTTCTCTTTAATATTGAATTTTTCTGAAGACCTATAAAATGGAAAGATCAAGATTCATTAGCAGAACCACTTTCAGAGATGTCTGTTTTAAATTGACTTTAAAGCTTGACAAATCCATAATTTCTCCAGATAATTAATTGCATTTTCTAAAGAGTAAGTAGTTTCTCTTGAAAGTAGATGTATGTGGTTGCTATGTGAAGAAATTCTTCATTGCTCCTCACATGACTTCTTGGCTTAACAGTTTTGTAGACTTAACTCCCTTTAACTGGGGGGAGGGTGGGAGGTGGTACCGGGGCTGGGGGCTGGGGATTGAACCCAGGACCTCGTATGTGGGAAGCCGGCGCTCAACCACTGAGCCACATCCGCTCCCCTCCCGTTAACTTTTTTTTTAAAATCCAATAGCATTGACTTTTATTCATTCATGTTAAGTCACCTGAATTGATATCTGATGCATTTAAATGCTCATTAATGTAAATGGCTGAGCAAGTCCATTTCAACGGACACTTAATATCCCACATAGTAAGTCACTTCAACACAGCCTCATGACAACTCCTACACTAAAACAGAATTTATTTTGTAAATTTTGACCCATTATCACTCCCTTGTTATGGTAGTATCATCTGTCAAGTGTACAAGGTGAAGAAAAATTTTTAATGGGGGTTGCACCTGGAAAATAAATTTTTTAAACTCCATTTACATGTTTCAGAACTGCTGGGTCCCAAGTCCATTGAACTTTCGGGCTGCCAGTATCATGTGCAGCGTACTAAAGCTACACTATCTGATTGACCTGATTTATGCAGAATTAATAAGCTAATCAATGTGTCAACCTGTAACAGACTGTGCACTTTAATTGAACATAGCAAAATATTCATTTTGAACTTGACATCATCATTTGATGTCAAACAATGAAGCAAATCCCAACAGTATATACAAAAAAACAGCTTTGCATTTACAAAAGATTGTTTCCCATATTGATTAATCCAGGCAGCTAACTCATTGGTTTATGCAACTTTATTGAAGAAAATAAATCAGTTACTAGCAGAGCTATTAGTTGATCACTCATCCATTGACAGCTTGCTTTTCATTTATTCAGTGCTGTATTAAACAGTGTATTGGAAGATAGATTAACTAATAGCTCCAAGCTTCCTAACAATTTAAATGAAAATTACAAAATGTTTGAGACCCTATTTTGGAATACAAAGGGTGTTTGACTTCCAATTTCCATTCTCTGTAGAACAAGAACAGGTCATTCCTTTATTGACTTGCATAAAATACATCACATTTTCTGTTCTGTTGATGCTATAAATTCAATACCAATTCTCCAGCCACATCAGTTATGAGCATAAAGTATATCACGTAACCTCAAATCTCTAACAGTGGAAGGCTTAAAGAATGGATGCTGCTATGGAGTAATGCTGCTTCCTTTGATGTGACAACTGAACCTCCCCCTACCTCCCCCTCAGGTGACTTCTTCAGCATGTTAGAGCAGTGAGGAATGGTTTTAATCTCATAACCAAGTTAGAGTGAAGACATTGGCCACATAATACATACGCTCCATTTTTTTAAAAATTCTGAATCTTGGGCAACTGTTCTCTTGTAAACTACTTTACAGTTTCTAAAAGCGCAGTTATTGTCCAAAGCTGGAAGAACTTAAGTCTTCTCAGATGAGCATGTGAATGAATGGAGGGAGGTAAACAAAAAATAAAATTAAAAAAGATGAGGTCTGATAGGGGAGCAGCCGGATAAGAAAATCAAAAAAGGAACAGTAATTTAAAGTTTATTCCAGCTATAATGCATGTTATTCTGACTTTAAGATAGCATCACATGGCATACTTCTGAGTCCATTCCTGAGATATTCTGTTGTACTTATCTCTGTCTGTTTTATAAATCCGTGCAATCTCTGGCACTAAGGGGTCACCTGGATTCGGATCACATAGCAGTGAACAAATGGATAAAAGAACTTTAGAAATAGTTAAAGCAGGAGACCACTGTGATCTTAGAATATCGAGACAAATGCTGTCATTACTGTTAATATTTGGATGATAAATTCTTGTTGTAAATGCAACCTTAGGTGGTTTGAAGGGGTAGCCTGTAGGAAAATGAATTGTCAAATGAATACACCGCCTTGATATGGGCTGTCATTAGGTCCCATAATTGTGGCTTGCCAATGAAACATATCATCCCCAACTGGACCTGCAGAACATTGTGCTGGGGGGTCACGGGCCAAATCACTAAGTTCCTTATTAATCTGTTTCAGCGCCATAGTCTGTGCTTTTCATCTGGCTCTGCACTATCTCGGTGTGCACTCAAAGGTCCGGCCAAAACTCTTGATTATCAGGGCAGCGGGGGAGGATTCTATCTTCGTCTCACACCGGTTCTGCCAGACACAGGCGCAGAGAGGCCGGGGCCTCCCTCAAGCTGCGGCCTAGGCCTCCTCCCTGTGCGGCAGCTGGTGCCTGGGGCTCACGCGCACGACACAGCCACAAGATGTCCGCTCTCTCCCGTTAACTTTTAATAGCATAAAGCAACCCATATCCACAGCCATCAGACTAAAGAGTCATAGCATGTTATAATTTGGGTTTCCAAATATTATATAATAACTACAAATGATACTATAGTCTTAAGTGATTTATTTGAGAAGTGGTATTGTTTCCAGCTTTTACTTTATCAACTACATTCTCATGTTTTCGACTCACATTTTCTTATTTGGATTTTTTCATTATTACCGAAGTTCTTGCTTTGGCTTCTGGTCCTGAACTGGGACAGCTGACGTTTCTTGGCCTGGTGGGAATCATTGATCCTCCTAGGACTGGTGTGAAAGAAGCTGTTACAACACTTATTGCTTCGGGAGTATCAATAAAGATGATTACTGGAGACTCACAGGAGACTGCCATCGCAATTGGTATAACTAGGCTGCTTCCTTTTTTGTTGTTGTTTATTTTTCTTAAAATACTGGATTGCATAATTTTGTGAACCATTTTCAAGAATTGTGTTTATAAAATATTTAGATGATAAAATTAAAATCTAATTTTTCTCACACTATAAAATTGACAAAAATTATTAGTTTAAAAATAAACTTAATATTATTGAAAATAAATACCTGAATATTTATGAAATCACGTCTGTTTTATTCATGAAAATATAGTTGATTATTTTAAACCTTGAAATCCACTATGCTGACAGACAAAAGCAACAGATCATGAATGCCAAAGGAAACTTGCAATTTAGATTTTCCTTCCAACTTGAGTATAATGTTCAAAGTAGACTTCTACCTAATTTGGAAGAAAATAGCCTGTATAATATTTCTGTTGTCCCATCATGCATATATACCTATGTTGTTTTATTGACATTCAAGACTGCTTAAGTATAAGTAAAAATATGAGTATGAAATTGAAATCAATTTCCCAATGCCTATAAACTATAACTCATACTGATAAATTTAAACAGTTTGCTAAACTCCAGTAATTGATGTGGAGAAGGGCAGGGGCAAGAGCGTCAGACTTTGGATAGATTACTAGACATATGATAGTGCTAGGGAGATCATACCTAGGAAAATTCCTTAGTGTTTATTGTCATTTACATGGAACCATATGATTACCCCACATTCACCTCCATTTTGTCTGGCTTTGGATACTCTACTCAACGTGTACTCTGAACTTCATGAAATTGAGCAGCTGAGCAGAGCTTGATTGGCTTAGCTTCAGTTCTTATGTATGCTGGCTTACACAGTACAAACACTGTAGTCTTTCATTCAAATCAAAACAAAACGAAAAACAAGTGAAACAACCCCAGACCTCTTACATATTCAGATAAGTTTCTTACTAATAGTTTGTCTCATGATCCCTTGATATAAAAATGATTTATACTTAGAGAGTAGATAACCTAAATCATATTAAATGAGCATTATGTTGTCTTTCCCTCAAGCAAAAACAATTGATTAATTATGTTTTCTCTCACGTTTTACTTTAGCCAGTCGTCTTGGGTTATATTCCAAAACTTCACAGTCAGTCTCAGGAGAAGAAATTGATACAATGGATGTCCAGCAGCTTTCACAAATAGTACCAAAGGTAGGTTTACACTAAGACATGTTAGACCAGAAGACCTTATTTTACTACTAATCTTAACAAAACTGTGTATTTGGGAACAACTGGGAAAAGACCACCAAACCTGTGGGTGTAAACCTGAAATGAAATCTTATTCTTGAGGGTATTTATAATGCGAAGTAATCCTAATGAATATCAGTGTAAAAATATTAGCTTTAGTAAGACCTGAGTTTCCTATGAGGAAAGTAGTATGAAACTTGACAGAGGTTGTATTTATAAAGTAGAGGTTGGCAAGAGATTAGTTTTATGCTTCTTGCCCATTTTTTTCTGTTTCAATTTTAGCTTGAGTATGTAATTAAAAAAAAAATTAAGCTATCATTTGCATACAGTAAAATTTATCCTCGGTTTACAGTTCAGAGTTTTGGCAGATCTCTGATGTCTTGTAACTGCCACCCCAAACAATCAAGATATAGAACAGTTTCATCACCCTGCATAATTCTCTTGTGTTCCTTTTTAGTGAATTCCTGGTAACTGCTCATCTGTTTTTTTTTTCCCGAATGCTTTAGAAATGGGATTATACAGTATGAGCCTTTGAATCTGCTTCTTTCACATAACATAACAAATTTGAGATATCCACGTTGGTTGTGTTTATTAGTAGTTTGTTCTTTTTATATTGCTGAGAAATATTCCACTCTGTGATGCACCTTGCCTATTTACCACTTGAAGGACATCTGGGTTGTTGGCAATTTTTGGTGATTATGAATAAAGCTGTTATAAACATTTTTGTGCATTTACTCTTATAAGAGTAAGTTTCGTTACTCTGGTGTAAATATTTAGGAGTATTGCTGAGTACCATGGTAAGTGTTTGTTTAAGAAACTGCCAAGTTGTTTTCAAAGTGGCTTTGTCATTTTGCGTTCCCATCAGCAGTATCTGAGGATTCTGATTGCTCTTCCTCCTCACCAGCGCTTGGGATTGTCAGCTCTTCCCATTCTAATATGTGTGTAATGGTATCCAGCACCATTTGTTGAGAATGACTGTGTCATTAAAATGCGTTTTTGCATGTAATATTTTTCTAACAAATTATTTGTAGGGAAAAAATATATTCTATCCCACAAAACAAGTTCTTTAGTGCCAGATTCCCCTGATGTGAGGTATTTGTTTTATTATCTTGAGATGCTCTCCGGGGACCCTACAAAGCTAGTTGAGGTACACAGAGGATACACAAGTCCCCTAGAAAGCCCTGTAGGAGGCAGGAGGCATTCTTATGTCCAAGTTGTTGAAAATTCACATTTCTTGACCTTATTATTACTTGATCTGTTTATGCTTATGTATATGTATGACCTTTAAAATAAACGCTTACCAACTGACATTTATTTTATTAGCCACTTTCTAGCCCTCTATTGGCAGTTCTTTACTTCACATTTTAAAATTTATAACTACAAAGTTATATAATCTAGAGAACACTGAATTTTCTTAAATTATTTCTACTTCATAACTCAAGGTTGTCTTTTTATACAGTTTTTCTTAATACAAAATTACTCCATTAATAGTATATGTTCACTGTGGAAAACTTCAAAAATATGGAAAAGAGCCAAAATGCAAGCTTCCTGTAACCCAACACCGATACTCAGAGGTCATACACCCACAGTGTATCCTAAGATAATAAAATAAGTTAACCCAGTATGTTGTTGGGTCTTTTAAAATGCATTTGACAAAACCTGGTTGGTGAGGAAATGAGGCTCATAGAACTTGGGAGACCTGCCTGAAGGCTCAGAGCCTGTGGTTGGTGGCATTGATGCTGAAACCCTGTTTTGTGTGACTCCAGAGTTCATGGTCTTGGTTTACTGGTTCGTGGAGTATCATTGTGCATAAGACTTTGTGCCTGGCTCTGAATATTTCTGTAAAATAGATTGCTACCTGAGAAGTGATTGGACCAGTGAGCAATACAAGTGTAAGTCTTTTGACACGTATTGCTGAGAAAGATGTATCTGGAAAGATTTCAGTTTATATTTCCACAAACTTATGCTTTTATACAGTATCAGTAAGTCCCTGGAATTCTAACCCTGCTTTCCTCATTCCCTAGTAAGGAGTTTGGGTGCAGATAGTAGGAGAAATGCACTGTTCTGCTCATCCACATTTTGTCTTTCTCAAGCTCTAATGATTCATATATGCAGTTTTCAGAGCATCTGAGGGCAGTGCGGGTGTTTGTTTTATTTTGGATTTAGGAGGAAAAGTGTTTCTACATTTGAAAGGGGCTTTTTCTTTTGTGTCCTAACCTGATAGTTTCTTCCCTAACATAGATTTCTGAACAAATAAATCCCATATTGGGTTCTCTGGGGATGTTGGGACAGAGTACCTGTTAGTATGGATATGTGAAAACTGCAGTTAATTAACCATCTTCCCATTACGCCATTGTTTAGCCTTGCCTTCCATACCTTTCCCAGATGCTAACAAGCAGTGAAACTGAAAGTTTTAAAGGCTGTGAGTTTGTCCTCTGCTCTCTGATAAAAATTCTAACGAACTCTGAAAATCAGCCTAAAGGTAGTTGGAGAAGAAAGAAAGAAATTACAGATTACATCCTCAATCTGGACAGATCACATTATTGGTCTTCTAAAACTGACTTTCTATGCATTGATTATGGCATACGCCTGATGCTATTGGAAGAGATTAAAGCAAAATAAATCTAAACCTTATCAGAAGTTTATCACATTTCTTAGTCATTCTGCTCTAAATAGGAATTCCATAAATACCAGGGCTTCCTTTCAGGTATTTCATGTCTTTTGTATACCTAAGACTTTTCTTCAACTATTATTAATAAATTATTTTAGTCATTTGAGCTTAGCAGGACTTTTTTTTTTTTAAGTCCATTTTATCTTTTTTCTCCACTTTGTCTTGTGTTCATATACCCCTTGTATAGCTACTGCTTTTGCTCTATGGCAGTTTGAGTAGCTTTTATTAGTGTTAAAAAACAAAACAAAGCAACTTTTGTTTTAAATCACCAGCTCACTGAGGTTTTTGCACATGTACCAAAATCATATTAATTTTTTCTTCATTATAATGCTTTATAGCTTTCCCTTCCCATAATTCTATCACACATTCCAAATCTCTTAACATTGCCTTTTCTTTTTGACCTAGAGCCAGTTGATAAGTATTATACAAACTGAATTTTGCATAATTTTCTGTAAAATGCACCTGAGAGTTCTTTCTCTTTTATGACTTCTTCCCATTATAAAGGTGGCCATCCTCTTTCATTTATTTTATTTTATTTCTTTTTGACAACAATATCTCTCTCTATATTTCTACCATCTCTATCCTCATAATATAATCCCAGTTTATATATTGTTTAATTTTGGTGGGTTGTAAATCCCCGTTTCAATAACTATCTTTCCTCAATGCATCGGTTAACCTTTTATCTCTCCTGGAAGCTTTTGGGACCTTTTGCAGGTTATACTAATTCCAGAAACATGTTTTTCATTAATTTCTTTATTATTTTCCTACTTACTTCTTTTAATGATTTCCTTCCCCTAGTATATCTTGTCTTTTAATGTTGATTAAAGGAATTGAGGAAGCTGACCATACATATAACACTGGAAAGGATACACAGAAGAGAAAACTACCCTTGCAGGTTACTTCTGGAAATATCTAGTCTTCATTCCCCTTCCTTTGATGGTTTTTGTCTTTCCTTTCCCACATTACTCCCTAAACACTCTCCTTTCCCACCATTCTGCTGTCTTCCTAGCTTTTCACCTTCCTCTCTTAAACTACAGCGATTGCAGTGTGCTCTTTAGTCAGTAGAATTCCTCATTTCTAGGTAGGAAAACACCTAAAGGTCACGGGATTATTAGTGAAGGAACTTTAGTCACCCCCAGAATTAATCCTACCTCTCTGATATAGTGGTGTAGTTTAATTTTTAGTCTTTTTTTTTTTTTTTTGATTATTTTATTTTTGACTTAATTTCTTCAGGCTGTAACTTTTGTGCCCATTTAATTTCACTCTTACTCAACTGAAAGGATTGACCTGCTAATCCTGGTGTTTCTGTTTCATTGGTTTAAAACAGATTTTAATATGTGCAGTGTTACATAGCACATGTAAAACAGCAAGTGAGCCTGTAGTTTTGTATTGAATCTTAGTCTCAAATGCAGCTGTTCTTATTTTCATGTTACCATCAAAAGCTTTGATATGCAAAAATTTTCCAGGAGATTTGCTCTATTACACAAAACAAATAAGCCTTCAGTCCAACAGTTGATGGCTTGTTATTCCCCCTCCCATTGTCAGTGATAACCCGTAGTGTCTATAAAGGAGTGGTTTGCAATGACTCAAAAATTTAGTTTGTGGAACAAAGACCAAAGTTTACTCTGTACAATCTGTGTATTTGTAATTAGCCTTTTATTTAAATGTTCTGTAAAATCTGCAGCCTTTGCTAAGCATTCGTTTTTTTAATATACTTTATTTTTCAAAAGACATTTAGATTACTTAAATGTTACTTTAAAAATATAGGGAATTCCTGTATGCCCCGCTCCCTACCCCTCCCACATTTTCCCACATCAACACATCCTTCACTAGGATAGTACATTTGTTACAATTGATGAACATGTTTTGGAGCATTGCCACTAAGCCTGGGCCATAGTTTTACATTATAGTTTACGCTCTCTCCCACACAACCTTATAGTTATGACCAGATATATAATGGCCTGTATCTGTCATTGTAGTGTCATTCAGGACAATTCCCAAGTCCCAAAAATGCCCCCATATTACTACTGTTTTTCCCTCTCCCTCCCCTCAGAACCTCCAGTGGCCACTGCCTCCACATCAATGATATAAGTTCTTCCATTGTTAGACTCACAATAAGTCTATAGTAGAATACCAGTTAGTCTACTCTAGTCCATCATTTATTCCCCAATCCTGAGGATTCTAGGATGGTGATGTCTATTCCACCACTAATTGAGAGGGGCTTAGATCCCATGGAGGAGATTGGTGGTACTATCTTTCTTGCAGTTGCAGACTCTTTGTTCTTTGGGATGGTTGTTGTCCATCATCATCTCCTTGGTAGTTGTCTTGTGTGAGTCCAATGAACTGGAGAGTAGGTGTTGCAACTCTATTCAGATTCAGGGCCCAGCTGGCACATAGCCCAAGATTTAAGTCTCTTGGACATAAACCTATCAACTCAAGTACCAAATATAGGTTCAAATAGAAGGGGCAGAAGAGCCACGTGTAGGGAAACCACAACTGAATCCAACTCTGTCACACTCAGGAGCATAAACTCCAAAGTAGGGCCCACTGGCAGGGTGCCAAACTCCTGAGCTGTCTGCCCTGCCTATAGTGTCTGGATGTCTCCAGAGCCCTCAGGAGCCCCACTATTCGAGGCAATATTTACTCTGGCAGTCAATGAGATCGTGCTGAGATGTGCATAAGCATTACCTTTAGAATGACCTCCTGGCTCACTTTGTAGAATCTTGGCCATATAAACTCATTTGTCTTTACCCTTTCCCCCTTTTGGTCAGGGTCTTTTTCCAGTTGCATTGCTAGTTGGTGCTTGGTAGTAATCCCTCAGTACCAGGGAGGCTCATCCCCAGGAGTCATGTCCAATGCCGGCGGGGAAGGTAATACATTTATATGCTGAGTTTGGCTTAGAGAGAGGCCACATTTGAGCAACAAGGCACCCTATAATACTAGGCCAAGTTTCAATTTCAAAAATAAAGGTTCATAAGTACAGTCTTCAATATTAAGGGCCCATCAATGGACCATTCTCCTTCACTAGTCACTGCGCCTCTACTTGGGGGATTCTTGCTGTCCCATAAAGAATGTGGCAGAGCTCCCCAGGATGGGAATTCGATGTTCTTTCATTTATTGTGTGAATCTCCACCCACCGTGACAATGCCCCATGAACACTTGAACACATTTATATGCCATATAGGTATGCCCCAGGTGAACCTCCTCCCATGTATCCCCCATCACTGACACCTCGCACCAATGATCCTCCCCTGCCACAGTTGTAACCCTTTTGTGATCCAAAACTTCTTCAAAACTGAAGCCAACAAAATAGCCAAACAAAATTAATAAGAAAATGAAATAATGATAGCTTTAAAAATAGCAGATAAAATATTAAAAAAAATTTTTGACATTGTCTTTTATCTCACTGTAAGATCTGTTGTCTTGTATGTACAGTGACATTTTCTTCCATTTATTCCCCCAGTGTCTTAGTGTTTTCATTTTTGTCTTCAGAGAAGATTTATTTTACAGAAAAGTCAGGTACAGAATATAGGGGATTCCCAAATACCCAACATCCTCCCCCCTTTCCCCTTTCCCCTATTAATAACACTTTACACGTGGATGGTACATTTGTTATAATTGATGTACAAATATTGAAACATGACTACTAACAATGGTCAGTGATTTACATTATGGTTTACATTTTGGACCATACATTTTTATAAATTTTGATGAAATTTAACATGGCCTGTACCCATCACTGTGAGATCATGTAGAACACTTCCATCGCCCCCAAAATGCCCCTGTTCCATCTATTCTATTCCTCCCTCCCCCTCCCCTCAGGACCCACGGCAACCACCAAGCTTCACTCCCTGAAGAACAAGATTCATAGTCATTTGCAACAACACTGAGGGCTTGACATACTGCCCTGTCCTCCCCTGTTAGGCACCACCCATGCTCTCAAGACTCCTGCCCCTCTGTTTGAGAACATAGCAGGACTCCCCAGGATGGGAGTCCAACACCTTCCTGCTCATTATGTAGGTCTCCACCCACTGACACAACACACTATAACAAGATGAACACTCAGTCCCTAGAAGCCTGCCCCAGGTGCGCCCTGTCCCACAATTCCGCCATATCCAACAGCCTAAACCAGTAACCCTCCCCTGCCATATTTGCCATAAAAACATTCCCAGCGTTGTAGTTTCAACCACATACCTGCAAATCCCCAGAGCTCACCTGCTCCCTCCCCCAACCCTTCCAGTTCCAACCCAGCATCCACCCTACTCCCTCACAAGCCTGCACTGGTCAACCCAGTAGCACCACTGCACCACTGTCATGCCCACCCACTGCACAGCTACATAGCATTCTTACACTTCAGTGCTGTGTGCTACATGATTCATTTCTGCAGTAACCTCCAGTGTTCACTTAGAAGGTGACTAGTCTCCTTTTAATATATGTGTTGCCTAGCCCTTTTTAAGAACAGATAGTGTTTGAATGGCATTTTGAAATAAGGAAGAATATTCTCAAATATAATTTATGTGATTGATGGCACCTGGGAGACCTAGAGATAATCAGTAATGTGCTATTATAGTTCAGCTGAGTCTTTGGCCTAAGAAAATAATCCACTTTGGTTTTAGACTTTTTTAAAATTGGGAAAAAACCTGGGAACAGTCTTTATGATGATACTAAGATTCATTGAATCATTTATTTCATTCATTTTTCATGTATTATAGTGTACTAGTGGGTCAAGACAAAAATCTATGCCTTAATGGAGCTTATATTCTAAGGCTATTGATACATATTACGTTAGGTAAGTTGCTGCTAAGAACACCAAAAACTGGGAAAGAGGGATATGAAAGGTTGAAGAGTGAGATTGAAATTTTTGAGGTAAGTGTTCTAGGGAGGGCCTCACTGAGAAGGTGCTATATAAAACACGTGATGGAGCTGAGGGAATCGGATACCTGAGGAAGGAGCATCCCAGGCAGAGGACCAGGGCACAAGGGCCTTGAGGCAGGCATGTCTGGCATGCGTGAGGAGCCGTGGGGAGGCCGGAGTGAGTCGAGTGAAGGATGGGGTGGCATGCCCTTGTAGGTCATAAAAAACTTCTGCATTCACTCTGAGAGGCATGGGCAGTCATTGGAGGGGTTTGAGTGGTGGAGAGATGGCATCTGGTTTCTTTTATAACAGATGCACTCTGGCCACTGTAGGAAGCAAGGGCAGAAATTAAAAGACTGATTCAAAGGTATTGGCCCAGGTTGTTGGCAATGTGTGTGGTGTAAGGTGGTTGAATTCTGGATATACTTGAAGGTGGAGCCAGCAGGATTTGCTGTCACACTGCTTGTGGCATGTGAGAAAATAAAAAGGAATCAAGGATGGCTCTCAAAATTTAGAACCTGACAGCAGCAAGGACGTAGTTGCCATTAACAGAATAAGAAGGAACAGTTTTATTTTGCAAATAATAGAACTTCAGTCTTAGATATATTTAAGTTTGAGATGAGACATTCAAGAGGAACTGTGGAGTAGAGTGGGGTTGGTCTCATGGATCTGGATTTCAGGAGAGATGTCTAGGTGGAAATAGCATGTTTATTTACTGAGGTAAATGTGCAGCAGTGGGGGAAATTTTTGATATGTTAGAATTTCTGTAGGCAGTGGTCTTAAAAAAGTAAAGTGAAATATTTGGCCTTGAGAAAGGATGCTCAGTTCATCTTCAGTAAAAGAGAAGCATAGTGTCTGGATACAGATAGAGGTTGTTGAAAATGGTGGGCGTTCTCTTCTGATTCCCTGTTCTCTGAAGTAGGAAACAAGGTTGTCAGCTTAGAGAGGGGCTGGAGAAGGGGATAGATTGGAGCTGTGAGGAGAGAAGATGAACATGAACTCATCCTTTCAGGGAGCAGGAAGGTATTGTCAGAGAGCATGACACTGAGGCAGAGGTTGAGACCTTCGTGCAACCACGGGAAAGTGACCTGGGGAGCAGTGGGTACCTGTAGTTAGTAGGGCGCAGAGTCTTAGGTGACACTCAAAACCGGGGTTTATGGAAAAGAAAGGGAGCATGGTGGACAGCTGCTCCCTCCCCAGGTCTTCTTGGTAGGGCTATTTAGAGGATTGTCAGGGTAGCAGTATTTCTTAGAGAAACTAGGTTCGAGCAAGAAGGCAAAGAATCGAGGATACAGGGACTGTTGGTGGCTTGCTTTGTGGCACAGTGAAAGGGTTTCAGGACACCAGGATATGGGCTCAGAAAAAGGTTCAAATATATGTTTTGGAGAGATAGATCATAGAACCTGTTTGGAGAAAAAGAGACTAATGAATTAACATGAATAAAGGAAAATGAGCAGAAACTTGATGTGGTAATGGATGACTCTACAGGCGTTGAGAAGCAGCTGTTCTTTATCACCCCTGAAGAGCAAACAAAGGAAAAGGCTGTTTAGGTTGTACATGGGTGTCATGAGGAAACAGGCGGAAGAGAATTTTTGCTTTGTCTCTGAAACATTTCAAGAATAAGGCTGTTTTTCTTCAGAGTTTAAACATAATATGATAAATAGGATGATTTGTTTAGATTGTTCATTTACCTTAGGAAAATTCATTTACCTTAGTAAAGTTTGAAATGATTGTGGCAGTGGAAGTTTTGAGAAATATGTCATATTGCTTAAGCTTGATCTCTGGCAAATTAAATACAGGTCAAATAAGTAAGAAATCATGGTTGGTTATAAGTGCCTGATTATTCTGATAGTTCTTTACCTTGAAGATTTTTAGTGTATCCTGTTTTTAAACAGGTTGCAGTATTTTACAGAGCCAGTCCAAGACACAAGATGAAAATTATTAAGGTATGTGTCTGAGAATCATACTATTTTATCTCTTCATATAAAATGCTACTACTTGTGTTTCATTCGTTTCCATTACTTAGGTATATTGATAGAGCATTAAAATCAACAGTATTTTGAAGCAAAACAGGTCATTTTTTAAAGTTTGAAATGGAAGCACTAATAGGAAATTTAGGTTGGCACAGTAAGATGTAGAAGAAAACTTTAATGAAATATCTGCAAATAAATAATTTTAACCAGTTGACAGTATAGAAGTATGTTCTGTTAGGGATCCACAGCCGCCTCATCCCAGCATGAATAGTGTTACTCAGAAACTGAGTAAACACAGGAAGAAAAAAACGTATGAGTGTACAAACAGCATTTAAAAGGCTATATTTTTATTAGCTAAATATATACAAAACAGTTGACATAGTGTCCATAAGTTAAGGGACTCAAGTTATTAATCACAGCTGCCTGCCATTGTGTGGCTGCGGGTCTCTCAGCCTTGGCACTGTTGGCATTTTGGTCTGGGTAACTCTGGGTTGTGGGAGTCTGTTTTTTGCATTGTAGTATGTTTAGCAGCATCCCTGGCCCCTACCACTAGCTTCCAGCAGCACCCTCACCTCGTTTTGATAAACAAAACTGTCTCCAGACGTTGCTAGAAGTCCCCGGGGAACACAGTTACCTGTGGTTGAGAACAGCTGGTGTAGCTGGTTGTGGGCCGGACTTCAGGCACACGGCTCTCACAGATGGCAATGCTGATGCAGCCTTTTCTGAAGTTTATCTTAAGACCCTCATAGAACTGAAAAATTGAAAACCTGATCTTAGTTACGTAAATAACATACATGAGCAGACTGTTCAGCCTTTTTTCTGAGTGGAAGCTGCGTTTGTATCAGCACTCCCCCACCCCCTCACCCCCTCAGTGACCTCTCACCCACCCCAGTCTCTGCAGAAGAACGGGGCGGTTGTGGCCATGACCGGGGATGGCGTGAACGACGCAGTGGCCCTGAAGGCTGCAGACATCGGAGTCGCCATGGGCCAGACCGGAACAGATGTCTGCAAAGAGGCCGCAGACATGATCCTGGTGGATGATGATTTCCAGACCATAATGTAAGTGTTGTTTGAGCGAATGCACATTGAAGACCCTTCCCCAACTTTTTTTTTTTTCCTTTAAATCCTTCCCCATCTCCAGTCAATTTAGCTGGCAAAGAATTAACAGGAAGCCGTCTTACTAGATGATTGTCATGGCCTGAGTGTGCAGTTCTAGAGACAGTGATTTCTGTGGAATAGAAAGGGCATAGTAAATGGCGGGACCATTCATTTAGGAAATTCTTACTGAGTGCCAGCCACGTGTCACATTTTTCTGGGCACTAGAGCTATGCAGCACTGGCTTTTATCCTGGTTAAATTTGCCCCCTCTGAGTTACGCATGTGTAGGGCCTCGCAAGTATTAAAAAGTAGTCCGAGTTCACATTCTTTCCTGTTTCCTTAGGTCAGTACTTATTCATGACACCCTAGTTTTCTGATGAAATGTAATTTGAATAGTTAGAAGTAATGTTTTTTTCAGCCACAGTTTCTAATTGATTTAAGCCTCCAGTATAAATACCTGGCAGGGTCAGTTTCTCAGTGTTTATGTGGATGACCGGAATCTTGCTTTTTTGATGATCAATCTATTAGATGACTGATTCTTACTCAGTTAAGTGATGCATGTAAATTTCATGCCCCAGGGTGCTTTATTATCCCGTTGTGGCCTAAAACCGAGCATGTGGGAGCTCAGGATTCCTGAGCACTTGCCACCACTTGCAAGGATGCAAGACGTTTTTCTTCTTTCCGTTCTTAGAACTGTATAAAAATCTTTGAAGAAAGAAGTAACTTGTTTAATGAATGTGTTTTTCTAGAGTCAGCCAAATGAGAGAATTTTACATGAATCTTTGTAAATCATATCCTTTATATAATTTATATAAGTTGTATGTAGGAACAGCAAACAACTTTAATTCCAAATTGTTACATATCTCATTTGCCGTTTACTTCCTGATATACATTAATTTAAACCCTTGTCATGCATCTTACACTTCTAAGAAAAATGAAGTCAGAGGATAAAGAAGATAATCATTTTGATATTATACACTGGGTCCTTTTATAGAGAGACAATATATGATTTTAATGTTGAAATATCTTTTTAAGAGTAAGAATTTTTATATTATGTAATAAGATTACTTCAGGTAGTGCTTAGCGGGCTCTGCTTTTATTCCTTGTTAAAATGAATGGTTTTTCCTAATCTTTATTATGTGAAGAAAACAATAGATTCTTTTAGTGATATATCTGTTATATCAGTTGGAACTTTTTCAAATGTAGCTCTGCAGTGTTTTCATTTAGGTGTATCTTTATTTTTGAGTGATAATAGTTCTTCATCTTTATTTTTTTAAATTTCAGGTCTGCAATTGAAGAGGGTAAAGGGATTTATAACAACATTAAAAACTTTGTTAGATTCCAGTTGAGCACGTAAGTTTATAAGAAGTTTGTCTCCATTGGTCTTCAGGATAAATTGTATGAGAAGTAGAATTCAAGCAGAGTGCCAAGAAGCTTCCAGGCTCCATTTCTGAGGGTGGTTCACGTGCTCATTTCCTGACACGGAAATTATTGTATTCTGAAATTTAAGACAGCATAGTAGTTTTTAAATGTGATAATTAGATGTCTGTACCATCGTCAATATATAAACCTTTGTGGTTTATTTAATAACTTCTGAAATACCTAGGGAAAGGGTGTCAAATCTCAGTGTTTCCTTTTGGTATCATTTTGCAGAATTAGAATGTTTTTTCTGTAGTTAAAAAAGTGATTCCCGAAATATCCTTTAAATTATTGTGTAGCAACAGCTATTCTGAACTCAAGTTTAAAATGTCCCGCTATTTGTTGCTGTTGTCCAAATATCTTGCAAAACCTTTGTTAAAATACTGTGGATTGTCATTCTTCAAGGCTTACATCAGGACAGGATTAGGTTAATTTCACCCCAATCCTGTCATTATTATCCTCTCCATCCCTGTTGCCATTGGCATTCTTTTTCTTATGTTGTATTAAAAGTTCTCAACAGATTTTTTTATAGTTTTGCATAACAGACCCAAAATAAACTGTACATAAAGTGTATAGTTTGATGACTTTTGACACCATCACCACAATCAAGGTAATGAACATACCTGCCACTCCCAAGTTTCCTTGTGTCCTTTTGTAATTCCTCCCTCCTGCCTTTCTTTGCCCTGTGCCACTCCTGTCTCCAGGCAACCACTGATCTGCCGCCGCCATAGATGAATCTTTTAGATTTTATATAGATGAAAGCACACAGTATATCCTCTTTATTGCCTGGCTTCTATCACTCAGCATAATTATTTTGAGATGCATCCAAGTTGTAGTGTGTATCAATAGCTCACTCCTCTTTACTGCTAGTAGTATTCCATTGTATGGATATGCCACAATTTGTTTATTTGTTTGGGTTGGGATGGACAGTTGGGTTATTTCCGTATATGGCTACTACAAATAGAGCTGCTATTAATGTTTATGGTCAAGACTGTGTGGGCATATACTTTTATTTTACCTATGAGTAGAATTGCTGGTTCATATGGTATGTTTAACTTTTTAAGAAGGTGGCAAAGTGTTTCTCAAAATGGTTGTCATTTTATGTTCCCAGTAACAGCGTTGGAGAGTTTTAGTTGATTTATATTCTTTGCAATATTTGGTACTGTCTTTCTGGGTTTTTTTGTTTGTTTGTTTGTTTTTTTAATATATTTGTCTTAGAGAACTTGTGAACTTACAAAACAATCAAGCACATGTGTGGAATTCCCATACAACACCCCTCCACCAACACACCACATTGTGTGGAACATTTGTTACAAATTAGGGATAATATCATCAGACTATTACCACTAACTAAATTCTATATCCATTTGGTATATTTTTCGATACCTCCCTATCATTAGCACAGTACATCTTTGACATTGATGCAAGAATATTATAGTATTGTTGACTATAGTCCATAGGTTACATTAATTGTAATTTTCCCATGCTTTACCACATCCTTACCACCTTGCAATAGTGATGTACATTTGTTCTAGTTCATAGAAGGACATTCTTGTATTTGTACTATTAACCACAATCCTTATCCATCTCTGGGATTATTCAGTACCTAGATTGTTCTCTAGCTTTCTTTCAATTGTCATTACATCCCTAGACTACTCTTTTCAGCCCCAATACCATTTATAAACCACCCGCGTTAGATCTACTCACTGTAATGTTGTATCATCAACTGTATGCATTTCCATACTTTTACAGTCAAGTTAATTAAAACTTCTACGTACATTAAGCATCAGCACCCCTTCTCAGCCCTCATCTTATCTCCTCATAACCTATACTTTAGGTTTTAACTATATGTATTTATTCTTTGTGTTCAGTTCATATTAATGAGACCATGCAATATTTGTCCTTCTGTGTCTGGCTTACTTTGCTTAGTATAATTTCTTCAAGATTCATCCATGTTGTATTAGTTGGCCAAAGGGGTGCTGATGCAAGTTACCATTTATAAAAGGGTATTTATTTGGGGTAGAAGCTTACAGTTAACAGGCCGTAAAGCGTAAGTTACTTCCCTCACCAAAGTCTATGGCGACGTGTTGGAGCAAGATGGCTGCCGAGGTCTGCCAGGGTTCACGCTTCCTGGATTCCTCTCTTCCCCGGGCTTGCCTCTCCAGGCTTAGGCTTGCTTCTCTTCACAGGGTTTCTCTCCTCCTGGAGCTTGCCTCTCTTCAGGCTTAGGCTTGCTTCTCTCCACAAGGCCGGCTGTAGACTGTCAGGCGAGCGGCTCGTCTCTTCCTGGGGCCTTCTGACCTGCCTCAGACCAAGCACCTCTGTGTGCTTCCTTCCCCAGGCTCCAGCATTAAAACTCCAACATCAAAACTCCAACTAACTCCTCTGTTCTGCCATGTAGTTTTATCTCCCAAATCCCCACCCACCAAGGGGCAAGGAGTCTACGTCCTGCTGATGTGACCCAGTCAAAGCCCTAATCATAATTTAATCACGCCCAGAGGAACAGACCCGTTTACAAGCATAATCCAATATCTGTTTTTGGAATTCATAAATAATGCCTTACTGCTACACATGTTACCATATGTGTCCCAATTTCCTTTCTTCTTACTGAGGCATAGTAATCCATTGTATGTATATGCCACGTTTTGTTTATTCTTTCATTGGTTGATGGTCACATGGGTTGTTTCCATCTTTTTGGCAATTGTGAATAATGCTGCTAGGAACATTGGTGTGCAAATGTATGTTCATGTTACAGTTTTCAGTTCTGAATATATTCCTAGAAGAGGAATTCCTGGATCATATGGCAGTTCTGTATTTTGCTTCCTGAGAAACTGCCAAACTGCCTTCCATAGAGGCTACACCATTTTCTATTCCCACCTGCAGTGAAGGAGTGTTCCTGTTTCTCCACATCCTCTCCAGCACTTACTGTTTTGTTTTTTTAATAATGGCCATTCTGTGCAGTGCTAGATGATATCTCATTGTCATTTTGAATTCCATTTCTCTAATAGCTAGTCATATGGATCATTTTTTCATGTGCTTTTTTGCCATTTATATTTCCTCTTTGGAGAAATGTCTATATAAGTTTTTTGCTCATTGTTTAATATAATTGGATTGCTTGCTCTTTTATTGTTGAGTTGTTTGACCTCTTTATGTAGAATGGAAGTCAAACCCTTATTGAATACGTTTTCTCCCATTGAATGGGCAGCCTTTTCACCTTCTTGATGAAGTCCTTTGTATCACAAAAGCATTTTAAGTTTGAGTTAGGTCCTGTTTATCCATCACCTATCACCAGGTCTTGAAATTGTTTCCCTATGTTTTCTTCTAGGAGCTTTATGGTTCTAGCTTTTATATTTATGTCTGTGATCCATTTTGAGTTAGTTTTTGTGTAAGGTGTGAGATAGGGTTCCTCTCTCTTTCTCTTGAATATGGATAACCAGTTCTCCCAGCACCATTTGTTGAATAGACTGTTCTACCCCAGATGGGTGGGTTTGACAGCCTTGTCAGAAATCACTGGGAAAAGAAACAAAACAAAGCAAAAACAAAAAACCAAAAACAAAATAAAAGAAGAAAAAGGAGATAAAGTGGAAAAAAAAAAGAAAAAAAAAATCACTTGACCATGGATGTGAGGTTCTGTTTCTGAACCATCAGTTTGGTTCCATTGGTCTGTGTGTCTTCTATGCCAGTGCCGTGCTGTTTTTACCACTGTAGAGGTCATATGATTTAAAGTCCAGAAGTGAGAGTCCTCCAACTTACTCTTCCAAAGAAATTTGTTAATTATTTCCCATTTCGTGAAAACTGCTGGTAGTATTTTATCAGGATTGCATTGAATCTGTACACCAATCTGGGTAGAATTGGCATCTTAACAATATTTAGTCTTCCAATATTTACGTCCTTGGTTAGATTTATTCCTAAATATTTGATTCTTTTAGTTGCTATTGTAAATGGAATTTTTTTCCTGACTTCCTCCTCAGATTGCGCATTACTAGTATATAGAAGCACAACTGATTTTTGCGTATTAATATTGTATCCTGCCACTCTGCTGAAATCATTTATTAGTTCTAGCAACTTTGTTAAAGATTTTTCGGGACTTTCTAGGTATAGGATCATATCTGTGAATAGAGAAAGTTTTACTTCTTCCTTTCAATTTGGATGCCTTTTATTTCTTTTTCTTGCCTCATTCCTCTAGCTAGAACCTCTAGCGCTATATTGAACAATAATGGTGACTGGGCATCCTTGCCTTTTTCCCGATCTCAACAGGAAAGCTTTAAGTCTTTCACCATTGAGTGCAATGTTAGCTGTGGGTTTTTCATATATGGCCTTCATCATGTTGAGAAAGTTTCCTTTAATTCCTATCTTTTGTGGTATTTTATCAAGAAAGAATGCTTGTCAAATGCCTTTTCTGCCTCATTCGATAAGATCGTGTGATTTTTCTTCCTTGATTTATTAATGTGGTGTATTACGCTGATTGATTTTCTTATGTTGAACCACCCTTGCATGCCTGGTATAAAACCCACTTGATCATGATGAATATTTTTTCTAATGCAGGGATTCTTAACCAGGGGTCCACATACCCCGAAGGGGTCTGTGGAAAGATTTCAGGGAATCCACGAGCTTAAATTGGAATTCAATAAAGCATTTTTCTTATGGGGGTATGTTGGTGCGGGCGTGATGTTTATATTAAACAATACACAGTATGGTGTGTATTTAGTATGGTTTTTCTTTTGATGTAGCGTGTCCTGAGCGCAGTGGATAACTGCCTGCAAAAAGGTTGGTAAGGATGGTGGACATGGTTTTATGATGCTGTGGAAAAAATTGAATTTCTAAATGTTTGCTGAAAATGACCTTTTGAACAGATGTTGAACTGTGTTAGCTTATCAGATTTTGAAATTATGGGAATGTTTTAAAACGTAATTCTGAATAATCCTAAAATTTAATTTAAACACATGCCGATGTTGCATGTCATAAAACTATCTGCAGCTACATCCTGAGAAGGGATCCATGTTTTCACCTGGCTGGCAAAGGGATCTGTGGAACAAAAAAGGTTAAGAACCCCTGTTTAATGTGTTTTTGATTCAATTAGCAAGGATTTTATTGAGGATTTTTGCATCCATATTTGTTAGGGAAATGTGTCTATAATTTTCTTTTTTCATAATATCTTTATCTGGCTTTGGTATTAGGGTGATAGTGACTCTATAGAATGAATTTGGTGGCGTTCCTTTTTATTCTGTTTTTTTGGAAGAGTTTGAATAAGATTGGTATTAAATCTTCTTTGAATGCTTGGTAGAACTGACCAGTAGAACCATCTGGTTGTGGCCTTTACATTTTGGGGAGTTGTTTGATGGCTGTTTCAATCTCTTTACTTGTGATTGGCTTATTGAGGTCTTCTATTTCTTCTAGGGTTAGTATAGGTTGTTGGTATGTTCCTAGGAATTTTTCTGTTTCATCTACGTTGTCTAGTTTGTTGGTATACAGTTATTCCTAGTATCCTCTCATGAGCTCTTTTATTTCTGTTGGGTCAGTATTACTGTCCCTGTTTTCATTTTTAATTTTATTTGCATCTTCTCTCTCTATTTCTTTGTCAGTCTAGCTAAGGGTTTTTCTTTTTTTTAATACATTATTTATTTTTAAAAGTTACTTAGATGACATAAAATGTTACATAAAAAAACATAAGGGATTCCCATATGCCCCATTCTGCACACCTCCCACTTTTCCCCACATTAACAACTTCTTTCATTAGTGTGGTACATTCATTGCAGTTGATGAATGTACCACAATACATTTTGGAGCATTGCCACTAAGCATGGATTATAGTTTACCCTGTAGTTTACACTCTCTCCCACTCAATTCTGTAGGTTATGGCAAGATATATAATGGGCTGTATCTGTCATTGCAGTGTCACTCAGGTCAATTCCACGTCCTGAAAATACCCCCATATTGCACCTCTTTTTCCCTCTCCCTGACTACAGCACCTCCAGTGGCCACTGTCTCCACATCAGTAGTATAATTTCTTCATTGCTAGAATCACAGTAAGTCTATAGTATAATACCAGTAAGTCCACTCTAGTCCATGTTTTATTCCACAATCCTGAGGATTCTGGGATGGTGATGCCCACTCTGCCTCTAATTGAGAGGGGGCTTTGATCACATATGGCTGATGGGTGAGACTCTCTTGCCTGCAGTTGTAGACTCTCTAGGTTCCTTGGTGTGGTGGTTGTCCATCCTCACCTCCTTGTTAGTTGTCCTGGATGAGTCCAATGAACTGGAGAGTAGGTATAGCAACTCCGCTGAGGCTCAGGGCCCAGTTGGCACATGGACAGCCCAGAGATTAAAGTCTCTTGGATGTACACCTACCAATTCTAGCACCAACTGTAGGTTCAAATAAAAGGGACAGAAGGGGCATGTATAGAGGAGTTACATCTGAGTCCTGGCTAAGGGTTTGATGATTTGTTAATCTTCTTGATTAGGCTTTGTTAATTTTCTCTATTGTTTTTTTAATGCTCAATTTCATTTATTTATGCTGTGATCTTTGTTATGTCATTCCTTCTGCTTGATTTGGGAATAGGTAGGTGTTCTTTTTCTAGTTCTTCCAGCTATTTAGTTGGGTCATTGATTTTAGCTCTTCTTTTTAATGTAAGCATTGAGGGCTGTAAATTTCCCTCTCAGCACTGCCTTTGCTACATCCCGTAGGTTCTGATATGTTGTGTTCTCTTTTTCATTCGTCTTGAAATATTTATTAATTTCTCTCATAATTTCTTCTTTAACCCCTGATTATTTAAGAGTACATTGTTTAATCCCCATACATTTGTGAATTTTCCCTTTTTCTGCCTCTTGTTGATTTCCAGTATTATTCCATTATGATCAGAGAATGTGCTTTGTATAATTTTGATCTTTCTAAATAAAAAATCTGCTTTGTGACCCAACATATGGTTTGTCCTATAGTAAGATCTGTGAGCACTTGATAAGAACGTGTATCCTGCCGTTCTGGGGTACAATGTTCCGTATATGTCTGTTAGGTTTAGTCCATTTATCATATTGTTCAAACACTCTGTTTTCTTATTGATCCTTTGCCCAGAAGTTCTGTCCAATCCAGAGAGTGGTTTATTTAAGTCTTCAACTATTATTGTAGAATTTCTCTTTCTCCCTTCTTTTTTGCCAGTGTTTGACTCATGTAATTTGGGGCATCCTGGTTAGGAGCCTATACGTTTATGATGGTTATTTCTTCCTGGTGAATTGCTCCTTTTATTAATATATGATGTTCCTCTTTGTCTCTAATAACCATTTTGCTTTTAAAGTCTATTTTGGGAAGCGGATGTGGCTCAAGTGGTTGGGCATCTGTCTCCATATGGAAGGATCTGGGTTCAATCCCTGGGACCTCCTGGTAAAAATTAAAAAAAAAAAAAAAAGTCTCTGTCATCCAATATAAGTGCAGCTACTCATGCCTTTTTTTTTTTTTTTTTTTTGGGTTACTGCATGTGTGGAATATCTTTTTCCAGCTTTTCACTTTCAGTCTATTTGTATCCTTTGATCTAAGGTGAGTCTTGTAGATAGCATATAATGGCTCATATTTTCTTATCCATTCTGCCAGTCTGTGTCTTTTGATTGGGGAGTTTAATCCATTAACATTCAATGTTATTACTGTAAGGTCAGTTCTTCTCCCATTTTGACTTTTGGGTTTTATCTGTTGTATTAGTCAGCCAAAAGCGTGTTGATGCAAAATACCAGAAATTGGTTGGTTTTTACAAAGAGTATTTATTTGGGGTAGAAGCTCAAGTTACCAGGCCATAAAGCGTAAGTTAGTTCCCCCTCCAAAGTCTGTTGCCATGGGTTGGAGCAAGATGGCTGCCAACGTCTGCCAAGAGTTCAGACTTCCTGGGTTCTTCTCTTCCCAGGGGTCATCTCTCTGGGCTCAGCGCCTCTGTTTTCTCCACAAGATCAGCTGTAGACTATGAGTCTCTCTGGACTTTGCCTCTCTCCATAAGGCCAGCTGTAGACTATTAGGTGACTGGCACTGTCTCTCTTTCTGGAGCTTCTGCTGTGTCTAAGGAGCCATCTCTCTTCCTCTGTGTTGTTCTCCTGTGTGTTTACTTCCTGGGCTCCAGCTCAAAACTCCAACCTCCCTTCTTTGCAGTGCAGTTTCTCTGTGAGTCCCCGCCCACCAAGGGGGTGGAGACTCAATGTCCAACTGACGTGGCCCAATCAAAGCCTTGATCATTATTTAATCAAGTAAGCCTCTGAATGCAATATAATCTAATATGCCCAGAGGAAAAGACCAGTTCACAAACATAATCCAATATCTGTTTTTGGAATTCATAAATAATGCCAAATGCTACATCAGTCATTTTTATTTTCACCACTCTTTTGACACTTTTAGTTACTTTTACTGATCTAATCTTCATTTCTAGACTCCCTTCCAAGCCTCTCTCTCCCATCTTTTCTCTTCAGACTGTAGCATCCCTTTAGTATTTACTGCAAAGCTGGTTTCTTGGTTACAGACTGTCTCAGTGTTTGTTTATCTGTGAATATCCTAAATTCACTCTCATTTTTGAAAGACAGTCTTGCTGGATATAAGATTCTTGGATTGCAGTTTTTCTGTTGCAGTATTTTAAATATATCATATCAGTGTCTTCTTGCCTCCATGGTTTTGGATGAGAAATCAGCACTTAATCTTATTAGGTGTCCCTTGTATGCGATGCCTCACTTTTCTCTTGCTGCTTTCAGAATTCTCCCTGGCATTTGCATTTCTGATTAGTATGTGTCTCTGAATAGGTCTATTTGGATTTATTCAGATGGGATTACGTGTGCTTCTTGCACATGAATGTCTATGTCCTTCAATAGGTTTGGGAAATTTTCTACTATTATTTCTTCAAATATTCCTTCTGCTCCTTTCCCCTTCTTTTCTCCTTCTGGGACACCCATGACATGTATGTTTGTACATCTCTTGTCATCTTTTAGTTCCCTGAGACCCTATTAAGTTTTTTCCATTCTTTTCCTTCTCTGTTCTTTCGTATGTTCATTTTCAGAGTCCATGTCTTCAAGCTCACTTACCCTTTCTTCTGCCTCCTCAAATCTGCTGTTACATGCCTCTACTGTATTTTAAAATTCATTCATTGTGCCTTTCATTCCCATAAGATTTGCTATTTTTCTATGTATGCTTTCAAATTCTTCTTTGTGCTCATCCATTGTCTTCTTAATATCCTAATCTCATTGAATTTATTAAGGAGATTTGTTTGAACATCTGTGATTATTAGTGTCTCAACTCCTTTATGTCATCTGTAGGCTTAGCTTATTCCTTTGGCCGTATCTTCCTGTTTCTTAGTATGGATTGTAATTTTTTGATGGTTTCTTGGTGTCTGGCTTACTAGATGCATTTATTTTGTGCTGTTTTTCTCTTTAGTTTAGAGCTTTCTTGCCCTTTCTCCCTTGCTGGTTGTGTACTAGGAGTCAAAGTTTTAGTTGGTAATGTAAGTTCTGAATGCTGAAGTTGCCCTCATTGCCCCAGGGACCAATGAAGCCTCTCCCACCTTTCTCCTCTGCCAGGGGTAGAGTTGGAGCTGTAGCCACGGGTAATAATCCAAGCTGTGCAGGCCATGACCATATGTAGTTGCCCGGAGAGATTGATGAACCTTCATACCCCTTCCTTCCCTGCCTCAGACGGGGATGGAGCTACAGGTGTGGGCAGCAAACTAAGCCGTGGAGGTCAAAACTGACCACAGTTGCCTAGGTAGACTGACATAGCTCCAGCCCCCCTCCTTCTCTGCCAGGCAGGGGGATGGGACCCCCTGGGGTGCCCTGTTGTCTAATCCGTGTGGGCTGAAAGTGTCTGCAGTTGCCCTGAGAGGCTGAGGGAGTACTGGCCCTTATGTCTTTCAGGGTGGGGGTGGGGTGGGGGGAATCACAGGTGCCCAACAGACTGTTCTGTGCTGACCGAAAGCACCTACAGTTGTCCAGAGAGGCTGAGGAAACACAGCTCCCCTCCTATCCTATGGGGTGTCGGGGGCAGAGATGGAGATGGAATTAAAGGTGCTCAACAAACCAGTCTATGCAGGCTGAAAGCACCTGCAGTTGCCCAGAGAGGTTGAGGAAACACAGCTCCTCTCCTTTATTATTGGGGTATGAGGATGGAGCCCCAGGAGTCTGATTATACAGTCTGTGCCAGCCGAAAACACCTGCAGTTGCCTGGAGAGGCAGGTACAAGTCCTGCCAGCTTCTTTCCTGCTGGAGGTGGTGCTGGGGCCTAGGCTAGAGCTGCAGTCTAGTCTCAGTGGAAAGAAGCCAGTCCCTACCGTCACTGTGATTTCCAGTCTGCCCCACTTCCCCTCAAGGGGGGGCAGTGTTAAAATGGCAGCTGTCGGCCTCTTTCCCTCTTGGACAGGTTCCAGCTTGAGGTGTCCTTAGGATTAAATCTTAGCCAGCCAAATTTACTAATCAGTAGCTGAAGTTGGAGCCTGACCATCTCTTCCTGTCCTGTTTTTCGGAAATGGAGCTTCCAACTCCAGCCATGGAATAGCTCCCGAGGTGGCTTGTGCCACCAGTGGAGGATGGGCACCGGCCCCCATGGCGTGGAGTGCTCTGCTCACGAATCTTCCCTGCAGATGGGCAGTCCTCCTTCCATTCTTCCTAGGATGCTGCAGGATGGTTTTCTGGTCTCCTGGGCCCCCAAACCAGGTGCTTTAGACAGCTCTGGGTGATTCCTAACTGTCCTCTTGGAACTCCTTACTCTGCCGCCGTCTTGCCCTCCCCCTCTTTTAAATTTTTAGTCATTCTTGTGGGTATGTAGTGGAATCCCAATGTGGCTTTAGTTTGCTTTACCCTAAGTAAAATGATAGTGAGCATCATTTTTTATTTTATTTTTTTATTTTTAAAGGACTGTGGATTGTAAGAGTTAACTTTTGGCTTCAAAATGTTCATATGCATGAAGCATAGGGTACTTGAAATTTAGAATTTCTTCATAAAAGCACAGTAGTAATTCAAGATTTTTAAACACAAATTATATATGAAAATTAGGAATCTATAATGCTGATCATTTTTTTAATGACTTTTGTCTTCAATAGGAGTATAGCAGCATTAACTTTAATCTCACTGGCTACATTAATGAACTTTCCTAATCCTCTCAATGCCATGCAGATTTTGTGGATCAATATTATTATGGACGGACCTCCAGCTCAGAGGTAAGAGGTTTCTGTGCATGCATTTAGAATGTGCTGCTAGCTAAGTTTTTTTTAAGGTTTATTCAGGGGTAGCTCCATGTTTGTTGTAAATTGTGCGATGTGCACACATCATTTATGCAGTGTGGACCTGAACCCTTCACGCTGTGTTTGATGCTAGGAGTA
The DNA here is from genome assembly GCA_026826555.1 of Tolypeutes matacus. Taxonomy (NCBI): domain Eukaryota; kingdom Metazoa; phylum Chordata; class Mammalia; order Cingulata; family Chlamyphoridae; genus Tolypeutes; species Tolypeutes matacus. Next base: position 1,489,341 of record JAKSZT010029748.1, on the reverse strand, counting down.
GATCAGGGAACGAGTCCCTGCCCTCAAGAAGTAAGCTTTCTTATTTCTAAGAGTGTGGTGGAGAAGGCTCTGAGTTCAGTGTGAGTGCCTAGGCCCTGTTTTCAGTTCTAGAGACTTTGAAGCACCCGAGGGTCTGACTGTTCCCTTTCATAATAATGCATGTCCTTTCCCAGTGTCGAAGGGTAGTTAGGTGATACATCATTGGCCGTTTCAATGAGTCATCTTGAGTCAAAACCACCTTGCATGGATACAGTTCAAAGCCCAGTTGGTAGGTCATGTTGTTCTGGTCATATTCGACACAAGTAAACAGATGTAAGTGAAATTGGACTAGTGATTCCCTAGAAAACTGTGCCAGATGAATAACCTGAAACTGGAAAAAGATGATAGTGACAAAATCAGTGATCATTTTCAAGTAATCATAGCTACGTTTTCTTCAGCTCAGTATTTTGCTCAACATTTTGTTTCAATTAAAAAGCATTTACTTTACAGGATAATAGAGGTTAATGAGGTTGTGAAGGTAAAAAAAATCCAAACCATGAAACTTTAAAGTAATTCACTTTTCTGTTGTTTCTCAGCCTTGGGGTAGAACCAGTGGATAAAGATGTCATTCGTAAACCTCCACGCAACTGGAAGGACAGCATTTTGACCAAAAACTTGATACTTAAAATACTTGTCTCATCAATAATCATTGTTTGTGGGACATTGTTTGTCTTCTGGCGGGAGGTATGTGCCTTGGATAAGCTGTTGCATTAGCATGCATTCTGTGTGGTAGGATTCCTGAAGTTGTTTGGTGTGTTACACTGAAGGCTGGAATGTTAGGAGAGCTTTTAGAGAAATACGATAATGAAGACATTTAAAAGTAGTTCACTTTCAGTCTTCATGGGTTGATAGAATTCCAGATTGATTCCATTAGAATAATTTCAGACTGCTGAAATAGCAAATGTAATAGAAATTAAAAATTAAAATTTGAGGAGAAATTAGGAAATCTGAGAGTCTTTAAAATAGCTACTTTATTGTCATTAAAAAGGAAAGTTGTGTTAATATCCAGTGTATAATTCATGAGATGATTTTTTACTTTTCACTATACAGACTGCACCTGTTCGCTGGGTGATTTATTTAAATGGCATATCGGGTACCTGTTATGTTTTAAAATTATTTCAACCAAATGGAAAGAAAATGTTAACCTTTTAAAAGCATGCAATATTTGCCCATTAAATTCATGCACTGACAGGGTGAAATTGGCATTGATGGGGCTCTGAGCCGCCTCTGGGGTGGAGGTAATGAGGGCAGGGCATGATGGACACAGAATTCCAGCCCCTTTTCTTTGCTTTCCAGGCTACCCAGGCTGAGGCCACATACCCCCACCCCCATGCTCTTTCCTCTTTATCTTGCTAATGCTGTCACTATTCTGTTGTTATCAACTACACAGTGGCAGAGTATGATTAAAGCACTCAGTGGGCCAGTCAAGCTGCTACCATTTTTATGCCTTGTGTTTGTACCTTGATTCTCCTTAGAGCCCCTGCAGAACATAAAGCCATCAAATTAAAAGCAAAAGCAAAAGCAAATCAAAGAAATAACTGCCACTGAAGTAATTTCATTTTCTTTTCAGCTACGAGACAATGTGATAACACCACGAGACACAACAATGACCTTCACATGCTTTGTGTTTTTTGACATGTTCAATGCACTAAGTTCCAGATCGCAGGTATGCTTAAGTGATCCTAGCTGATGAATGTAATTTTGTAGCGTACTCTTTAATAGCGTACAGTAATAAGTAGGTGAGGAGTATGGCTGTTAGCCATGCTTAGTTGTGTAGCCACAGTTAGAGCAGCAGACAAAGTCTTGCTGCAGATGTGCCGTTGGTCACAGTGAGGATGGGGCATGAGGGGAGGTGAGCCTTTCCCTTTTCTTTTGACCAGAAGATCAAGGAAGTCACAGCTACTGTTGCCTGATTTTTCTCCTTTCCATTCTTCCTTTAGCTGTTGGTGTACAATAGTTTCAAGCCCACATTATCTGAGTTCATAGGGCAAACCCCAGGGATTCTGTTAGGATGGTATTAGTCTCATTTTGGAAGTTCTAGAATAATTTTGTACATACTTTTTCCCATTGGTTTCTGTCAGCTTATCAAAGCTTAGGAAGCTTTAAATTTGCCTTTCTTCCCGTGTTGTATCTGCCTCTTGAATGAGGTGCTTTGATGGAAGTTAATGTTCTAGAACCTCATGCTACTTTTTCAAACATATCATCTTTGAAAACTAGTTCCATTTGAGACCTGATCCCTATTCATTTCAGTTTTAAAGCACTTAATGGGTCCTTAACTATATCTATTACCGTTAGCCATGTTAGATCTTAAGTACAGTGAATTCTTACTAATTTCAAGTAATTTTTGAAGAATTTGTACATTTTTTTTTTTCCCACAAAAAACAATTTTACCTTTTCAATACTTCTATAACTAGGTCCATTCTGTCCATTAATGAATGGATAGAAGTGATTTAGCTTAATGCTTTGAAAGATGCTAAAATAGGTTTCCCCTTTACCTCTGGTCTCATCAAAATCACCACCATTTTTAAAACCATGCCTTTTCTTGATAAATAGAAGCTTCTTTCATATTTACCCTTACTCCATCTGAATTATTCCAAAAAAATAGTTGAAATTGAGTTTTCATGGTACCAACATTATAGAGTTCAATGATTACACAAGTCTTTATGTAATTTTTTAGGCAAATTCAATTAAATATAGAAGTACTGTTTCTAGTTTATTAATAATGGTAGAGGTGAATGTGATAATAAGGAAGTTGTTTCTGTGAACAAGGAATATTAATTGAACTCTTGTGTTCTGCCAACAGACCAAGTCTGTGTTTGAGATTGGACTCTGCAGTAATAAAATGTTTTGCTATGCTGTTCTTGGATCCATCATGGGACAGTTATTAGTTATTTACTTTCCTCCACTTCAGAAAGTTTTTCAAACAGAGAGCCTAAGCATATTGGGTAAAGAAAATGTTTTCTTTTTAATTTATATATTTTAATGAATTATCCTAAGTATTTTCTAATGCATTTGTTATAATAAAACTTCTTTTAAAACAGTGAAATATAAAAGAAACTGAATTGGTGTGAAAGTGCATGCTTTATTTCTTCTTTTGAGGAACCTCCGAATCCTCCTGCCTGGAGGGCTTTTGTTGTTTGTCTGTCTTTCTTTATAGGTGAACAGTTGTTAGAAAATCACTGGTAATCTGAGGTTTGGCAAATGAAAATCTATTGTAGAGTAATAAAACGGTTTTATATACTTTTCAGTCTTGTATGGAGAGAAAACAATATAGATTTAAGCTCAATAAAAAATTGCTCCTCTTTAAAATTATAATTTTTGATAGTTAAGCTATTTCATTATTCTTACTTGCTAATTTGCAGATTCTGAATTCATGAAATATCAGGCGGACCTTGCTAAAAGTGGAAAGTTTCATCATTATTTCGTGTAACTTAGACATTATTCTTTCATATAATATGCATTAAATCAATATATGGTATGTTTAAAAATTAATCTTACGTAATTGTGAGGGACAACAAAGTATGTGTTAATACTACCCTTAATATTTGGGTTTTTAGGCTAATTTGTTATATTTGTGAAAATGGGATGTATTTTTTGCTATAAGTTAAAATTTACCTTAAGGTTGAACTAGCTTAATTTCTATATTTTAATTCCACATTCACATCTTTTCCTTAAAAAAAAAAAGAAATAACTGGTAAGGAGAGAACTGAAATTTTTTTAAGCAGTAAATATGAATTGATATATTATAGATAGTATTTTAGATATGTCTTTATGGATGAACTCTCTTAGGCTTTGAAATTGAAAAAGTAGATGTAAATGGCTAAATAATCTTCAAATATGCATTTTTAGTCATATTGGTCACTCCTGCTTGAATTGTGCTTTTTATAGGCTGTTACCATTAAACAGAAAACTCTTCCTGTGTTGGACTAGCCACTTACGGTTAACCCATGCTTCAGGGAAGTGCTTAGTGCCCCTAGCACTGCCTACTCCATTTCCTAGCTACACGACTTTGGATAAGTTGTTTAATAGCTTCCAGCCTTACTTTCCACGTTCTTTAAACTGAGGATGATTGTGCCTACTTCGTGGAATGGGTGTGGAACCACATAATTAAAAGCTGTGTGAACTGCTAGAAAGCCTAAGCCCTTAATTAAGCTTTGCAGCTGTGAGTTGTAAAGAGTTCTAAAACCCCAACTCGCTCGCTCTCTTGCAGATTTGCTGTTTCTTTTGGGCCTTACCTCTTCGGTGTGCATAGTGGCAGAGGTCATAAAGAAGGTCGAAAGGAGCAGGGAGAAGATCCAGAAGCACATTAGCGCGACACCGTCATCTTTTCTTGAAGTATGATGCATATTGCATTCTTTTATTTGCAAACTAGGAATTGCAGTCTGAGAATCATTTAGAAGGGCATGTTCAAGAGGATTAATGAAGATTTGAGGACTTTGTAACTTTTCATTGACTAAAAATGAGCATTAATGTTAAAGACTTGCTGAGAGACTTTAACCTGCTGGCAGTCCCCAATGAAATTATGCAACTTTGATAACATTCTGTGATTTAAGTTGGCTTTTGCAATTGAGTGGAACTTTATAAAGCATATGGGCAGTTATTTAATTAAAAAAAAAAAAAAAAAAAAAAAAAAGCCCAAGCCTGACCCACCTTCTACACTTAAGGAGGCCTAACAGTACACACACACTATCTTAGATAGAGTAAGTTTTTTTGTTTGTTTTTTTTAATTTTAAATATTGTATTATTTATGGTGGTGGGATTTTCTTACTAATACACAAATAAATTTAATTATTTCAAAGGCATTCTATTTGGTTGAGAAATTGAGTCCCAGGAGTGCCATAATTCAGCTACTGTATTTCCTTTTTCCTGCAATGTAAGCAATTCAGATACCTTGTGCTACCATTTTTGTATCTCAAGATTTTTGCACAGGATGCGACCACTGTCAGATCACTGTTCTTTTCTTTCTTTTTGTGATTGAAAAGCCTATACTGCAATTTGAAGTAAATGTTTGCTTTTCTTAGTAAGTGTAAATGGTTGCTTCTTTTTTTTTTTTAGGTGTGAGTCTTCTGTCTATCAAAATTCACACAGGATTATCAAGTCATTTTCTAGTTAGGGTAGCAGCAGTGTCTGTAATTAATTCTTAGTTATAGAATTTGAAACACATAAGACTGGGCTGAAATCTATAACAAATTATATTATACTTTGTCAAACATTTTGTTACCCCTTAAATATAAATCCAAGTACCTCAACTGGCTAAGTGGATTTCATTATTTTTAATGTTGTTTTAATGTGTATATTTCTTAGGAAGCACAGGCTACTATATTTAAAGAATATCAACACCCCAAAGCCAGGCAGGCAGTTAGGAAACGGATTGCGTGGGAAGCTGTGTGCCGGCTTTGCTGTGCATGGGCCTGGGGCTGCTTTGGCTAAGCTGGGAGCAGCCCATAGCACAAGCCTCGCTCATCCGCGCTCCTGAGTCAGTCACTTGTTCTCTGCCGCCTCCTTTCTGTTTCGTGAGCTACTTGCTAGAGAAGTAGATGGATTTGCTTTGTGTAATGCCATAAGATTTTGTCATGGCTTCATGAGGTGAATGTAGGTAACTTGCTTCGAGTATATGGCAAATTAGGGTCAGAAATTCAAAACTAGAACTCCATTTTCCTATTCAATATTTCTTACTATAAAAAGAAACAGGTCTTAAATTCTTATAGGTTTAATTGTTCTGTAAGCTTAGTGAGTTTTGTATTTTATGTTCAAATCATTCTGTAATTTTTAAATTGTTAGAATAAACAACTCTCGGTTTTATCACCAATATTAAATTGGAAGTTATTAGCACTGAAACAGTGTCCTTAATGATAAGGAAATACCTGTCTATAGTCCTTGTTACTGAAACAGTTGAGTATAGTAGCTGAGATATCTGCACTTTATTCTAATTTACCCTTTAAAGCTCAGTCGTCAAAAATACATTGTTCCATTTCATTACTTCACATGGAGGCCATTTTCTAATTAACTCTAGTTTTAGTGACTGGGTGTCTCATACCACAATTTTGTAATGATCTTTCTTTATTATGAAGATTTGAAATATGTATTAAATTACATGTCAATCTTTTGCTTGGCATTTTAGGTTCAGAGTATGGCTAGTTTGAAATAAATGTGCCTATCCTCTTATTTGTATTTTGAGCCTTAAAAAGATTCTTTTCTTGGTTTTTGACCCATAAAGAAAAATTATTTCTTTGCACAAGTTGACCTTCAGCTGTTATAGAGGGTAATTTAAAAATTATCCATAGAGATGTTGAAGATACAGAAATCAGGGAATACTCAACAGAGAATCTGTGATTTAAAAAGCAGTATACTACCTGTAGATTTCAGTGTTCCATGATATATTAATCCACATTAGAATAGGTAGTTTAAATGTGCTCGTATCTAAAATTTTTACTTTTTAACTTCATTTCCTAGTCCTAGGATTTTGCTCAAGTCCCTAACCATACTAACTCATTTGATTCTTCCTTGTCAAACTACCTCGTGGAGTTGTTTGGGCCCAAAGTGGCTAAAATGTGAATATTACCAGGGAAGAAAAGAAAGGAACTTGGGATAATTCATAGGCTAGGTGGACAGTTCTCAGATGATCAAAACTGGCTGCACAGAACCAAGGCCCAGAGGTGAAATGGTGGAGCCAGCACCCGAGGACCCCCCAGGGGGACTCTGCTGAGCAGCAGTGACCAGGCCCCCGGGGCAAGATACATTTTCTACCTTTCAAGCCCATGCAGTCTTTCTGAAATCACCTTGTTTCAGTCTGTTTACTGTAGTACATAGGTAAAAGGAGTATTGACCATACTTAAAATAGTTTCTTACTGAAATGAATTGGGGGCTAACAGCAAATACCATATCTAGGAACGTTAATTAACATCACATTGTTTTCTGCCTCTGTCACTTGGCAGTTAATGTGCATTTTATTCCCTATACAAATCACCCAAGAAATGAGATGGATGAATTGTCGGATGACATTTATTGGGCACTTGGGTTGTGCCAAGAATAGAAAAATAATGGCATCTCTGTCCCTCAGGAGCTAATGGACAAGGGTGGCAAGGCATGTAAGTGTTAACAAGCAGTTTTAAGAAAGTTAATAGTGGTCTTTGTACATTTATTTTTAAAGTACATTTTCATTAAAAAGTGTCTGGAACACATTCCATTGGGAGTTTCCCTTGACACTGTCGTTTGAAAATCTTTCAAGTGCTCTTCAGCCGGAGTGCCTCTGATCCAAACAGCAGCGATTCGCATGCTACAGCGAGGTGTGGGTCATTATTAATTCCGGCTGCTGTGTGACTGCACAGACACTTTGCCCTGCTTAAGCTTCCCTCAGTTCACTTAGCACTTGGAATGACTGTTGACTCTTGTTTGACAACCTTATTTTGGATTTTGGTTGCTAGAGTTGATTATTGTTAATAATGAATAAAGGTTAACCTGCCTTTGATATTAATGCAGATAGAGTAGCCTGCAAACGTTGTAGGTTTTCAGTTCATAAAGAAATAAAAGGTAGTAATATCTTGCCTTTGGGAACTTCTGAGATTAACTCTGGAGACCAATATGAACTATATCTGAGTATAGTGGTAAATGCTGTCTAAATGCTTATAATAGTTTGAAGGAGAGAAAGAACTTCGTGGGAGGAGCTTGTCAGAGAAAGTGTCCTAAAACTAATGGCATCTGAATCAAGAATTCCTTAATTTGGGGATCTCCAGTAGAGAACAGCAGCACATTGTTCCCAAAGGGCATAGTCTTTGCAGGTGTTGGGAGTTGATAGCACATGTGGAAATGGCAGGGAGTTTGGGCTACTGAGGGGTGAAGGGCTCTGGAAGGAGGAGTATTGGTGTGAAGGCTGGACAGATGCCAGGGGCCTGTGGTGCGTGAAGGTGGAGGTGTTGGGTTTTGTCTCTTAGAATGCTGGAGGGTTTCTAGAGTGACATGTAAGTCTGCATTTTTATCTTGTAACATGTTCATGGCAGCACAGAAGTGTATTATAAAGTCTGGAAACAGGGAGACTGATGAGGGGACAGAGGGGATAATTGAGCCAAAGCAGTCAGTATGGAGAGAAATGCATGGGGTTTCATTCTGAGAGAACATTGGCATGACTGGATGGGGAGGAAAAGGAGAAAGTGGAAAACACCTGGCTTGGGCCTTCTGCCTTATATAGTAGAGCTAAGGACAGAATAACCAAAGCCCTGCAGGCTTTATTGAGAGGCAGCTCAATTTGAAATGTGAACTTTGTGGTGTCCTTGAGATTTGCTAGTGAACATATTATATAAGCTTTCTAGCGCAGAATGAATTAAAGCGATGGCTCACTAATTATCTAGATGCAAAATAATTTCTCTTAATAAGCAACAGTGTATGTATGTGTGTGTGTGTGTATATATGTGTGTGTATATATATATAAATAAATTTTTTTTAATATGCCAAAATTAAAGGAATAAATGCAAGGAAGTTCAGTTTTGCTGGAATAAGATTTTTTTTTTTTTTTAATGGAGTTTCTTTAGCATATAGTTACTAGAATCAGTAAACAATTGTATAAATTCAAAATGCAAGACTGTCTTAAGTGGAAAAGAAAACATTTCTGCCACCTTTGTTACAGGATTTTCAAAATTAATCTGTTAAGACTATTGACTAGAAAACAGAGTTATTGGTAACGCATCTTGTTTATATCTGCAGTAAGACCCTCTTTAAGAGATGAAAGTCTATGTAGAACAAAGAGCTGCCCTGCTTACCCTGGAGTTTGCTGTGTGGAAAACCCACTGAGTGAGTAGCATTAGGAAATAGCAGTAGAAAATAGTTACTTGCCCTGAAGAAGTAATTTATGGCAAGAGAGTAAAAAAACAATGTTGATTTCGTTCTTTTTACTCCTAATTCTTCTTGGACCTTTCTAGCTTCATTTCTAAGCCTTTTTGACACTCGTCCTTCAACTTGAAATCCTGTTTACTCAGTCCTACTTTTGAGACTTAAAATTCTAAATTGTTCTTTAAAGTCAGCTGAGAGATGGCAACCATCCTGCTGAAGCCTTTCCGGATTGCTCCAGTGTGTGCGTGGGGGGGTGTTGGTGGGGGGAGAGTACTGCTTCTTGTAAATACTGTTAAGGGTAAATGCAGCCCTAAGTTGGGCATAAAATTGTGGGGTTTATTTTTAGAAAGCATTAAAAGTATAAGTCCAAGCCACTTCACTGATAAATCTAGACAGAAATGTTGGTGTATATATCTCTTTCCATTCAGAATGAATTTAAGTGTTGGAGCTTGTGGAGGAAAGTAAAAAATACCCGAGCCATTTTAAAAACATATAAACAGTTGGGCTTAAAGTAAACAGCAACATAGACAAAAACCCCATGGAAACACAGAGGAAGGGCTGCTGACACGAGGCTCTGAGGCTCATAAGCAGCACAACCTAGGCTCGGAATCTAGAGAGAACAAAGGTGTGGGGAGGGGAGAAAGGCCAAGGACAGTGCTGAAGGTCGTAGAGCATCCCTGCAATCAAGGCCCAAGCTCTCGTCCTGATTCTTAGCCCTTCCTTTCCTTCCTTTCTATTTTTTTTTTTTTTTTTAACTATTTGGTACACTTAATAATTGAAAATATAAACAATTAAAAACTAAAAAAACAAAGATGAATAAATACGTACATTTCTCAATTAAAAGTACTGGATACATATAAAGTTATTTTTTGAACCAAGCAATATGTTACACAATATATTTGGTTCATAGTAACACAATCATACAGTATTTGTCCTTTTGTGTCTGGCTTGCTTCACTCAACATAATGTCCTCCAGGTTCATCCATGTTGCCATATGCTTTATGACTTCATTTCTTCTTACAGCTGCATAATATTCCATTATGTGAATAGACCACAGTGTGTTTATCCATTTGTCTGCTGATGGATACTGGGTTGTTTCCAACTTTTGGCAATGGTGAAGAATGTGGCTATGAACATCGGTGTGCAGATGTCTGTTCGTGTCACTGCTCTCAGTTCTGGGTATATACCCAGTAGTGGTATTGCAGGGTCACGTGGCAAGTCTATATTCAACTTCTTTAGGAACTGCCAAACAGTCCTCCACAGTGGCTGTACCATCCTGCATTCCCACCAACAGTGAAGAAGTGTTCCTCTCTCTCCAACACTTGTAGTTCTCTGTCTTTTTCAGAGTGGCCATTCTGATAGGTGTGAAAAGATATCTCATTGTAGTTTTGATTTGCATTTCCCTAATCATGAGTGATGTTGAGCATTTCTTCATGTGTTTTTTTTGCCATTAGTATTTCTTCTTTGAACAAATGTCTAATCAAGTCTTTGTTCATTTTTTAATTGGGTTGTTTGTCTTTTTATTGTTGAGCTGTAACCTTTCTTTAAATATTCTGGGTATTAAAACCTTATCAGGTATGTGATTTCCAAATATTTTTTCCCATTGAATTGGCTGCCTTTTCACCCTTTTGACAAAGTCCTGTGAGGTGCAAAGGT
>JAKSZT010029748.1:1375948-1478813 GCA_026826555.1 Tolypeutes matacus | reverse complement strand
TCTTCTAGTAGTTTTATGGTCCTGGCTTTTATATTTAAATCTTTGATCCATTTTGAGTTGATTCTTGTATAGGGGGTGAGATGGGGTCCTCTTTCATTCTTTTGGTTATAGATATCCAGTTCTCCCAACACCATTTGTTGAAGAGATTGTTTTTTCCCATTAGCGTGGGCTTGGTAGGTTTGTAAAAAACCAGTTGACTGTATAGGTGAGGGTATATTTCTGGGTTCTCAATTCTATTCCACTGATCGATGTGTCTATCTTTATGCCAGTGCCATGCTGTTTTGACCACTCTAGCTTTGTAATAGGTTTCAAGGTCAGGCAGTGAAATTCCTCCCACATTGCTCTTCTTTTTCAGAATGCCTTTGGCTATTCAGCCCTCTCCCTTTTCCCAGCTAGGAAATATTTCCACTCCCCTGAGTCCTCAACAATCAGTCCTCGTGGATCCCTAGTAGAGGCCCCTTTGTCCCAGGGGCTGGAGAATTCCAAAGTGTCTTCAGTGTGGGGGGTGGTGCTGGCAGCAGCAGCTGCTGGTTTCAACTCGTGGTTCTGTTGTCAAGATTTCCTCCCTTTGTTCCTCTCTCCTTTGTGTGATGTCCAGCCTTCACCTGCTGTCGTAAACTCTAGAAGATCTTTTTCTGGGCTGTTCAGCCTGTCCTCTAGCTATTTTTCTGAACAAGAAGAGATTTCTGTGTCTTACTAGTCCACCAACTTCCTGGAAGTTCCATCCCTTCCTTTCTGATATGAACCTGCTTATTCTCCTGAGTGCACAAGTGCACGTGATATAGCAGTGCAGCCTCTCCCGCCCATCTGTGCAGCTACTTCAGGGCAGTTCCTGTGCACATCTCACTGTCATTCCTTCCTCTTTTTGCACAGTTCTAGCCGTGTTGTCACATAGGCTGGCAAAGGCCCAATTTTTTATAGTGATTCCATAGCTGTTAGGCCTAGCAGACCCACCCTTCAACTCCAGCCCAGGGTGCCCTATCGCCGTTGTTTCTTCATCAGTAATTGCATTGTTTTACTTAATAGCCCTTTGAGCAGAAACCATATCTCAGTGTAAGAGCAGTCAGTCCTAGAAATTGGGCAGAGACATGATTTCCAGAGCTCCATTTTTAGGCACTGTGTTTTTCTAGCTTTTGAACTTTAACAAAACGTGCTTTTTAATACAGTTGCTTTTTCAAAATATTAATCCATCGAAGCACATTAAAAGCAATTTTCTATTAAGGCCTTGTGATAAATACACTGATGTGTGTGTTGAGAAGTGACAGTTTGGTGCCATCTTCTGGTTATAAAGAAAATACTATAGGAAGCGGATGTGTCTTGGGCGATTGGCCTTCTGCGTACTACATGGGATGTACCAGGTTTGGTCTCAGGTGCCTCCTGGAAAAGGTGAGCTGGCATGGTGGGCAGGTGCGGTGAGCTGAAGCAACAAGGAAGCACAAAGGAAAGACAGTGAGAGACACAACAAAATAGGGAGCTGAGGTGGCTCAAGCAATTTGGTTCCCGGCGCCTCCTAAAGAGAAGACAAGCAGACACAGAGAGCAAACAGTGACCTCAAACAACGAGGGGTGGGGGTGGGGATAAGTAAATAAAATAAATCTTTAAAAAAAAAAAAAAGAAAAATACTGTAATGCCATAACCATTTTCTATTTTTCCTCAAGTCTGCATCTTAAAATCATAATGGCATGTGAGTCTTAAAAACAATTATCCTGGGAAGCGGCTGTGGCTCAATCAGTAGGGCTCCCGTTTACCATATGGGAGGCCCTGGGTTCGGTTCCCGGGGCCTCCTGGTGAAGGCAAGCCTGCCCGCACGGCGTGGTTAGCTGACCCAGCGAGCACAAGCAGCAAGGGGGGGATAAATGAATAAATAAATAAAATCTTAAAAAAAAAAAAAAAACAATTATCCTTGAAGTTAAGATATAGCAGACTCTAGTCATATAGGTGATTATGTAGAAAATGATGTGTGATAGGAAAGATATGACAAACTTTAAAGCATTATTAGACAAATTTTAGGGAGATGTATGTGAGTAATGTTTCATTTATATTCTTCTCTCATACCCATACGGTTGTATATTATGATTTTTCAGGTATTTTTGTACATGGAGCTGGTCTGGATGGCCCATGAATTTGCTAGATATGTTACATGTTAGAGAAGTGTAGTGTATTGATTTAGTTTTGGGGTTGGCCTGTGAGCAAGATCTGTGCTGCCACCTGTTTTTTTGTTTTTTTTTTAAAGATTTATTTATTTATTTCACTTTTATCCATTTGAAGACCCCTGCCCCCCCCCCTTGCTGTTTAGTGCCCATTAGCTGGGCAATTCTCTGTGTCTGCTTCCTGCCCTCTCTTCTCATTCTTCTCCTCCTGTCTTCACCGAGATTTGATCATGGGAATCTCTGATGTGGGAGATCCTTCCGCCTGTGCCACCTAGTTCCTGTTGTTTTGGTGCATCTCGACTTGGCTCTCTCTCCCTTGTGTCACTCTCCTGTTACATCATCATCTTGCTGCGTAGCTTGGCAGGGCCTGGCACGTTCGTGCGCAGGCCTGGGGGCTTGCCCACTTGCAGGGCCTGACGGCGCACCTGCCTTCTATATTTCACCGGGAGGTCCTGGGGATCGAACCCAGGTCCTTCCATATGGGAAACAGACACACAACCATTTGAGCCACATCCGCCCCTGACACCTGTTTTTGTAACTAAAGTTTTGTGGTCATACAGCCGTGCATATTCACTTCTGCATTAATCCATCTCTGCTTTCATGCTGCCACAATAGAGGTGAGAAGTTATAATAGACCACCTGGCCCACAGAACCTAAAAGACTCACTGTCAGGTCCTTTAAAGAATAAGTTTGCCGACTATTCATTTAAATAATCAAACAGAGGAAAGTAGGCCTAGGCATTGCACTTAGTGGCCCAGAAGGTAAGTGGCTTCAATTTTTTTCATCCTCTAGTCTCCCAACGGGGTGTTCTCTGGGCAGGATGCACTTGGAGCAGATTTGACGTCATGGCTCCCTTTGGGCTCCACCAAGGCGCCTTTGTGGAGAGAGATTCAGTCTGTCCTCAGAATGTCATCAGCAGAGAAGATAAGTCAGTGGTTAACAGCTAACCTCATTGCCAAGGCTCTGTGTTCTCAGACTGGGTGGCGTGTTCCAACCTGCCATCCCATCCGAGTTTTTGTGCCCCGCACTCTTCTATCCATCAGCAGCAGAGTCTGCTCTTCACGGGTCTGTCTGTCCCTCCGCCTGCCCTGCATGCACGGGAGCAGTGGGGGCTTCCCCCTCATTGGTTATTTCTTCCTAATAGAAGCACTCTTAACAGGCTTGATTTGGATAGGCTAAAGTGTATTATCTTTCTTAGGGAAGAAAAAGTTTAGTAATAATAGAAACCAAAATATCCTAACAGCTCAGTCGTGAGGTAAAAACACACTCTCTAGCTTGTTTTCTCAGAACAGAACATTCTAAACCAAAATGTATTTGCATACTACTACTCATGTTGCAGGGATGACATTTCTTAGCAGATTCTACTTGCAGTCTGCCTTTGATTGTCCATTACTCACTGCCTTAAAACAGATACATCATGGATACTGGTTTCCATAATAGGGTCAATTTCTTTACAGTTTGCCTTTGAAAAAATCTTGCAGAAGTCTGGAATATAAAGACTACAGGAAGCTGTGTTTGGAAACCTTGGGTTTGGGGATGCCACCATTCCCAGACATCAGCACAGAAGGGTCATTTTGCTGCCCTCCATTTACACTCCCTTGTTTTTTGATAGTTTCCTGGAAGCTTGCTCTTGAAGCCATCTTTTCTCGAGGCGTCAAATGTTGAACGCTTCACTGATTATAGTAGTACAGCCTACTCATTGGAGAGATTTAGGAAATACAGAAGAGGAAAGCATTTCAAAATTGCAACACCCAAGACCATCAGGGTCTATGTTTCAATATGTATTTACCTTTAGGACTTCTCCCTGTGCTCCAGACATATATCCAACTTCTTAATTGTTGTCTTTCCTTAAATACCTAAAATGTTTCCCCCTCTTCCAAACTATATACCCAGTTCTACACAAATGAATGACAATTGAATAGGAAATTTGAACAGAGGGTTCCTGCCAGTGTTTGAATGAAGGCATAACAATAATGTATTACTATAGCAATTTTAGCTTTAATTTCTAACTTCTCATGGGTACATTTACAAACCCCATTTTTGTTTTTTTTCAGAGTAAATTATGAATTGAGTTGTTAAGTGTGCTTAGGTTATAATTTAACATCATCTTTTTCCTCCGAAAAAAAAAAAAAAAAAAAAATTCCTAGCTATTCCCAATCTTCATGATGAGTTATTTTTATACATAGAAATCTCAAATGTCCCCAAAGTGGTAATATCAAAATTGCTTCTTAAATGTATGTATTTAAATATATAAATACATGTATATCAAGAGAAAGACTTAACTTTTTAACCAAGTATCTAACATGTTATCAAAACTAGGACAAACAAAAATGATTGCACCAAGTATATTGCAACAAGTTTGGCATTTGATCCCCCACCCCCACCCCACCCCCCCGGAAAGAAAAAAAAAAAACCACCAACAAACAAAAAGCAAAACTGGATCAGTGAAACTTGATGGAGACACTTTTCCGTGTGTTACCACAGTTATGTTTCTCCCGTTTTTACAGACTGGTTAAACAGCCTGGTGCAGTCACCTTTACATTTAAAACTTCCTCCTTAGCATGAGGTTTTTAATCCTAGAATGTTTACTGCTGCCTGGACTCGAATTTTGACATTGTTCAGACCTCTGGAAGAAGTGCAAAAGCAACTTGCTAGAAGTGGGGAGGCTAGAGAAATGGTATTTAATTTCAAATTGGTACAGAGTACAGAATCTCATTCAGCTGTCTTGACTGAAAGGAGGCCACCGAAAGACATGGGATAAATACCAAGAGCCCCATGTTTGTTATTCATGAAAATGCAAGGTCACCACGTTGGGATCAGTTCCTGCTCAGAGTTTTATCCTTTTACAGAAATGAAATACTTTCTCTTGCCCCTGATGATGACTGCTTCCCAATGCTGCTCTGGGTGTGCCAACCAGCCAAATAGCGTGTGCTGCAAAGAGACAGCGAATAAAGCTGGAAACCTCATCAAGGGGAAGCTGTGTTTGGGCATCCTTAGGGCTATGAGGTAAGGCTAGACTATAACCCTGAGAGGCACAGGAAGTGGTAGTGTCTGCTCTTAGTTTCCTTATATCTCTAAACCAAGGATTCCTAACCAGGGGTCCAGGGGTCTGGGGAAAGATTTCAGGGAGTCCGTGAGTTAGAGCTGAAAAAAACCAACTTACTATCTTTATTTTCTCTGACTTCTAACTGAAATCAAGCATTTCCTTCACTAATGAATGTATGCAATAAATTACAGTAGTGTTCGTTTCATATCACTTTTCAGTTGTTGCATATCTCAAAAAATTGCTTATGCTCATCCATACTTTGAAATTACGGTAGTTAGATCTGGCGCTAGTTGAGTGTCATAGAAGTGTATAAAAATGGATCTGTATTAGTCAGCCAAAGGGGTGCTGATGCAAAGTACCATAACTCTGTTGGTACTTGTTTGGGGTAGAAGCTTACAGTTACAAGGCCCTAAGAGTCCAACTCAAGGTACCATAAGAGGGACTTTCTCACCAAATGTCTGTTGCCACATTTTGAAGCACGATGGCAGGCGATGTGTGTGAGGGGTCAGCTTTCCTTCTTCCTCTTAAGGCTCCATGGTCCCAGCTTCTTCTGATCTCAGCTGTAGGCTGGTATAGGGCTCGTCTCTCAGGGCTTCTTGGCTGCTCTGTTTGCTGTAATCTCTCAGGCTCATCTCTCTTCCTGGGGCCTCTGCCATGTCTGTGGAGCTGTCTCTCTTCCTCTGTGATCTCTCTGTATCTACTTCCATGGTCTTGATTGAGCATCTGTTTATATAGCCCATCAAGGGGTTGGGGGCTCAATTATGAGTCGCCCTAATGATGTGGTTGAATCAAAGCCCTAATTTTGATTTAATAAAGTAAAAGTGAAACCTCTAAATTTAATACAGTCGAAGGGGTGTTAAATCCAGCGGAACATACCAGTTTATAAACATAATATCTCTTTGGAATTCATAAATAATATCAAACTGCTACTGGCTCTTACTAAAATTTTAACTGTTAATTCGAATATTCTTTCCCATGTGACCAACTGGCATGAAAGGTCTATTTCCAAGATATTTATATTTGAACTTTTGAGGCCAAGGTGTCTCAAGAGGGAATCTTACAAATAAATGTCAAGTATAATTTCATCATCACTGAAATACAGAACACATTGTAATAAGTTACCTCTCTGACATTATTCCTAAAATCTATTGATCTTAGCTAGCCATAACTCCTGTTGTTATTTGAACTACTAAGTGAAGACTTGCCCTTCTAAAGCCTTGGGTGAGCTTTATTCAGCTAGAACTGAATCAGAAAGAGGAGGACCTAAAGACTTGATTAATAACATAGAAAGCTGTAGGTTTTACAAATGAAATATGGGCTGTTGTTACATCTTACTTCTGTACAGGTGTTTTCTGTGGCCTTCTGTGTCTGCTCTGAATTACATCCGTCTCTGAAGGCCAGATGGAAGAACCCTTGTGATTTAACCTCTGCTCACCTGACAACTGCTGTCTCTTCATTGTAGCATTCCACCTGCAGTTGGCCATTTTGCACCTGACAGCTTACTGTATAAAACGTCCTCTTGTTCTCCCACTGTGTTGTCTCACCGAGCAGCTACTGTGGGAATTCACTGGACCCTTCAGATACCCTGTAGAGGCCCTGTGCCTGCTCATCTGATTCAGGACAGCATATTCACCAGAGTGAGTAACTTGAGTTCCCACAGGGACAAAGAGTGACTGGGCATTACTGAGCTTCATTCCTTAGAGTGTAAGGCTATATTAGTTCAGATGAACGGTTTGGATTGCAGTTACTAAAGAAGGGAACCCGACTTCCTAAGTCTGCTAAAAAACCTGTTGCTTGGAAAATTCCTTTTTAAAAAATGATGAGTGATAGAATTAAACTCTAGCCCATACACTCCCCAGTTTGGTACCTATCAAATTGGGAATAAATGGTTTTTGATGCAAAATTGCTTTCAAAGAGCAGTGTTGATGGTAAACCAGGAAATAGGACACTCATACTGGAATTATAATTTCCAGATTGGTGCTGAACTCCAGGTGGTAATCAATAGAGAATTTTGACATAGCAAACGTTTTACATGCTTATGGTCCTCATTAGATCAACTCTTTTGCTGTTAACACACACCTCTTCCCAAAAATAGATGCATAACTATTCTTTTCTTATTTTTGGGAATAACCTTGTCTTCCTATCATCTCTTTAGAAACATAAAAAGTACAATCTTACTAAAGCAGCCCTTTGCTGTCCTTATAAAATAATAAATAAAGCCACCTTATTTCAAGAACTCTTATTTGAAATAGAAGCCAATTTTTTGGGGGGTTGAAAACTTGAAGAGCAGATGAGATTGTGTTTTCAGTTTTTGTAAATGGCTAAAGCAGGTCAATACTTTGGAGGCGTGTGTGTGTGTGTGTGTGTGTGTGTGAGAGAGAGAGAGAGAGAGAGAGAAAGAGCGAGAAAATGAGAGACAGACAAGGGTTGATGCTGGGCTTATGGGAAAGTAGAGAATTGATTCCCAGATGTTAGGAACTGGGCACGGCCTGTTCAAAATGGCAGCTTAAAGCAGTATATTACCGATGGAATATACTGGTGGGCAGTAGAAAGGATGGACATTACAATTTGTATGAATGTAAGTAAAATGACACATCTTCAAATCTTACCCACACATATTCATTTCACTAGATTCTTTTTATTTTCAGGTTATCTGGAAAGGGTCAACACCTTCACAGCTCTATTGATGTTTGTATTTTTAGCAGCCTCTACTGTGTTCAGAGCAGTGCCTTTCAAACTTGTGGTTGCATTCCACAGTAAGCAATACACTTTGCATAACAATCTAATTCATGATATGCATATCTGATATTTTCCATTGTTTTTTCATTTTTAAGATGTTGGCTATGAGTTACTAATTCCACATCCCAATAATGAGTCAAGACCTGCAGCCTGGAGTCTGGTATCACTGCATATAGCGCTGATATTTTCATTTCTTTTTACTGGTTCCTCTTTCCTTTTCTAGATCTAGCTGCTTAGGCTAGTTTATTATTTTGCTGAGTCAATTACAGTTCAATTTCTGCCTTGAAACCCGAGTGTCCCCAAAGTGCTTGTTAACTGTGGTCTCAATTACGCTGAGTACTCTATTTCAGTATACAGTTTTCTGTCTGGGGGCCTCACTTTATCTTCCATGGCCCACACCTCACATACTAAAGTATGAAGTGGAAACCACTAAAAATTTTTTTTTGAAGTGATAATAAACCAGCTTCTCCTTACAGGAAATAATTGAAGGGGGATGCCTACTCTCTGTAAACAAAGCTGAGTTGAGTTGTTGCAATTCAGAGGTAACAGAATATTATTATTGACTTATTTAAATGGAACATGAGAAATTAAAACAAAATACAGAAATTTCTTAAATCACGTTGTATTTAATAAAAAGAATACAAAATACCTTGGAATTCAAAGTCCCAGAGAAAAAACTTAATTGGAGGAAAGTAACAGGAAGATTTCAAGTCAGAATTAGACATTTGGTTGCAGACTGAGCTTATTCATGCTCAGAGGCCTCAGTCTGTTCCTCCAAGTTTTCAACTGTTAACAGCCCAAACCGATTGCTTCCCTCAAACCCACGCCTGGCATCCGAGGTAGTTTCCGCTCTGTTCTTTGACCAGGTGGTAGCTTGTTTCTTCGGCCTTTTTTTTTTTGAACGCGATTTACCCTTTGGCAGGAATGACTCAGGAGGGACACACGATCTCGTGGCAGTGAAGAGGTCTTCGTAAAGCTGCTTTGCCTCGGGACACCTGCTCAGGAGACTTTCCACAGAGGTCGATGCCAGCAGCCGTTTGCACAGTCCATGCACCAGGCTTCCGCTATACAGCCTGTTCAACGAGACCTTGTGGGGTTAAAGCACTGGTGCATCGCACTGGGATAGATGTCATTAACGTGGCTTAAATAAGTTGCACCTAAACACTGGGAGCTCTTGTCATTGGCTTGGGCTAAAATCCAACCTCACAAATATAAGATAGGATTAACTGGATGGACAGTCACCAAGATGGAAAATCCATTGATCCTACCATTTTTTCACTTGCCTACAACCCTAATGCTATCATTTCTTTTTGCTGTACCTAGCTTAAAACTCCATGGTCAGGGCCACAGCCTGGCGCTGTGCAGCCCCCATTGTGCTGCGGTTGCCTCCCCCAGGCATGGCGTCAGGATGACACAGCTTTATGCTCAGTGCCAAGGCGGACAGTGAGACCCTGAAAGCCCTTCAGTCCGTTTTCCAGGAGCAGGGAATGACAGAGTTGGCGTCTGCCTGGTAGGACCGTGGCAGCTTTGCTGATTTAAGAATTTACCACCATGGAGTGGTATTAATCAGCCTTCAGAGTTGTTACGACAGTGATGCCAAAGGCAAAGACTTTAACAGTCCTTTGAATAAAGTAGAAGAAAATGAAGGGATTGAGTCAGAACTGTACTGGGAGGCTGACGCGATTACCAGCCATAGTTTGAGGAGACTGGCCCGCTGCTGATGGGCACTGGTTAGACAGAACACAGATAAAGTGTATTTAGCATATACCTGGGCCACGGGCAGGAGGAAAGATGTCACTTAGGAGGTGGAGCTGGGGCATGTTCTGTGAAGCCGTCGTCATGGCAGAGGCTGACCAAATGAGGGGCAAGAAGCATGCGAAAGCGACACCTGAGACCTCCTTGAAGGAGAGTGCTAGCAGGCTCTAAGAGGGATGCCAAAGAAGGGAAGTGGGTCATGTGATTAATGATTCGACAGCTGTTCCAATCTCCCTGTCTCTGGAAGAAGATTCCAAATGGGAGTTTCTCAGACTGATGCTTGCTCTTTCAATGAAAGTATTAAAACAGTATGGGAAATAGTTTATACAGGGGGACTGTTGTTCTAGGCAGAACAGCTGGGGTGGTTTGATTGTCCTGAATTCTTGAAGGAGACTGTCTTTCGTAGTTGGAACATATTTTAACACTGTTTGGAAGAGTGATGTCACCTGATCATGTGTTCTGTGAACAGCCTTCCTGACCTTTCCGTGTTGTAGATGACATACAGGCAATTGACTGAATTCCTTAAAGTTGCCTTAAAACAGAAATATTTTGATGAGCCTAGGGTGTTGTTTTTTGAAAATCTGCTTAAGGATGATTAGGTAAATCAGCAAAAGCTGCTGAACGCACTGAACCCCTAGAATGTGATTTCTGTTATTTTTTATTTCTCTATGGGCTTTTTGGTTTTGCTTTTGGTATACCTTTAGTTTGGATGTTACAAAGAACGAATATCATTGTTTTGTTTCTGAGGAAAGTTCTTCATAGTGTTTCTTTAAAAAAACAAACAAACATAGACTTTATAATATTTGGTGTTTATAAGACAGGGACAAGGGGTCCATGAACTTGAATTGAAATCCAGAAAAACATCATTCTTGTGGGGATATGTTGGTGCAGGGGTGGTATATTTAATAAATAATACTTAATAAGGGGTCCATGGAACAAAAAAAGGTTAAGAACCCCTGTTATAAGACAACTAAAAAATTGAATAGCATTGCATCCATTACAATTACAAGAGGAAAAAAGTCTCCACAGACAAACATAACCCCTCCCTGCGACACAGGCTCTACTCCCTTGCCTCTTCTCCGTGTCATACTTGCCCGGCAGAGCCAGAACCCTGGAGAGTCCACTTAGATGTCTAATGTCATCTCACTAGAATAAAAGCTCCAAGAGAGCAGATTTGTTTTGTTCACTAGATCCCTACCACAGAAGAGGCACCTGAGTATTTGAATGAATGAATGAATATGCCAGGTGCAAAAGTACAGCAGAGTAAGGGGACTAGCGCGATGGGGGTGGAGAGCAGTATTGCCTCTGTAAGACGACGTCTGAGCAGAGACCTGAAGGAAGTGGAGATGAGTCTTATCCTACCAACAACTGCCTCTTTTTCCTCCTCAGATTATTTTAAAAATTGTTTTACTGGCTCTAATCATGGAAACTTTCTTTTAGAATATGGACATAGTATTTTTTCCTGTTCCCAACTCTTCAGCTAGAACAGTGATCCAAGATCTTAAAACACTAAGATTAATTATAAAAAGGAACTCTTTTGCTTCATATACACATAAAAGTATTTACTTCTTGTGACCTACGGTTTCCTGCAGTGTTTACCGGGTTAAGTCTGGCTCTGGGAGAGGCGTGGACAGCAGCTGGTTGAGGTACAGCCCCATCTGGAGACAGCACTGCCACTGACAGAAGACGTGCGCCGTTTCCAGGTCCACCCTTGCGTGCGGCTGCACCTGCTCCTTCACCCTGTGGAGCTCTTCACACAGCGCCTCGGTGCCATTTCCCCGCAGCTCTTTATCTGGACAGAGAACCCGAGGGCAGGCATTCCAAAGCATGGTGTTAGCTCCTGATGTTCCACATATAAAGCTACACATTTCTCATAGAAGATTGCTTTGAAGAGCTAAACTGTTCTTGTCTTTTGGCTCTTTGTTATTTTAACCTCACCGTAAAAGCCTGGATGTATAAATAGCCTTTTTAATGACTTTACTGGACCCCCGTGAAATAGGAGCTCTTCCACTCATCTACCCCCTAAACATGTCTACAGCTGAACTTTCCAAATCTTCACTCTGTGTCTATGAAGAATGTCAGTTACTCCCAAGCATCACTAAGTCACTGTTCTCATTCACTAAACTTCCTTTCATGGAAACCTCCATGTGCATTTGTTTTAAAGAAACAGCCAGTGTTCAAAGTACATTTAAGCCTGCATTATATAGGAGGAAAAGTAAAGTATATCCATGAATTTGGAGAATAATCAGCTTCAGATGGTAGAGGTAACTCTAAGGAAGTTAGAATAAGGAAAGTTGTGTGTTCAACAAAATTCTGCAGGTTTATTTGAGCAGGGGCACACTGACATCTGGACCAAGTGAAAGTAGTAAAAAGGAGGCCTAACTGGGACCAATTAGTGAACAGCAAGGCATCAAGCCTGCCTGAATGCAGGGCCCTCACTTCCTGAAGGAGAAGAGCCTTGGCATGTGCCTTCTGTTGGGCTTGGACTCTTTTTTACTCAGTGAGGACATGCCCTAAACAAGGGTCTTACATCAGTGGTGGCCTTGACTGGCTTTACTTCAAGTGGGCTGTCATTTAGCAACAGCTACTCACACTTGAGCCTTAATAATTGGCATGTCTTGGAGTCCATCTTTTTCATTGTTTCATTTAATGTACTTTTTTTTTATTATTATTTATTTTTTTTTATTTTACCGGGAGGTCCCGGGGATCGAACCCAGGTCCCTCCATATGGGAGATGGACGCCCAACCATCTGAGCCACATCCATCCCCCTAATGTATTCTTTTTTTTTTTTTAAAGATTTTTTTTTTATTCATTCATTCATTCATTCATCCCCCCCCTTGCTGCCCGCGCTCGCCGGGTCAGCCAACCAGGCCGTGCGGGCGGGCCTGCCCCCACCAGGAGGCCCCGGGAACCGAACCCGGGGCCCCCCATATGGCAAACGGGAGCCCCACTGATTGAGCCACAGCCGCCTCCCCCTAATGTATTCTTTAAAAGAGAAAACTCTAGACCAGTGCTGTCCAACAGAACTTTCTGTGATGGCAGAAATGTTCTCTCTCTGCTCTGTCCAGTGCAGCAGCCTCTGGTAACAGGTGGCTTCTGAGCACTGGAAATGCAGCCAGTGTGATGAGCAGTCCAAGTTTTAGTTGGCTGTCACAGTAAGTAGTACTGTTGTAGAGTGTGACTGATGACTCATCCACACATAGGAAGTGCTACAGCATTCAGTGTTTTAAAGAGAATTCCAATACAGAACTAAAGTGTTTCGATGCATCAACATTTATTTAACCTCCTATTTAGTGCAGGTGAAATTGCCTCAATGTGTACTTCTGTAAGTACAAAGAGAAGTAACTTTCTATCACCACTACGTCATGCTAATGATGGAGGAAAAGGAGTGGATTGGCAAAACAGTAAACACACGAGTGTTTGTGGTTACAGGTGTGTAGACCTTTGAGCAGCGGGTAGTTTCAGGTGAGTTTATGTAACACTGCTGCTGTGCTGATGAGGGGTAAGGCACATGCACCTGTCAGGCAGGCATGAGGGTCCCCGAGCAGAAGGGCCTGAGCAGGACCAGCACAGCATCTTCACTGCTGCACCCCTGGAGTTGAGCCTCCGACACTGACTGTCACACAAGAAGTGCCCAAGGACAGTGATCACAGAGTAAAGTCTATTCTGATGTCTCCACTTCTAAGCTACGATGTAACTAGATGGGAGCAAACAAGCCCTTCAAGTATGTGCAAGTGATGGGAACCCCAATACCCACCAGGGCTGCTGGCTGTGGCCTGCAGGGGCCCCAGCAGCATCCCCAGCAGCAGGGCTTGCAGGTGATGCAGCTGCACCTTGGCCTCCGAGTGCTGCAGCCAGTAGCAGCTGACAGCAACGGGCAGCTTCAGTGAGGCAGGCACCGGGTCCAGGACGATCCCTTGCACCCTCAGGGTTTCTAGCAGAAGCACCTGCCGCTGAGCCAAGGAGAGCTGAAAACACACCAGACAACCTGCAGGTCACTTTGGGGAATGACTGACTCCCCACCCCCCCCAGCTTAAAGAAATTAAATGCCAAAGAAACTGCTGTGTCAGCTGTTAAACTTATTTTCCTGTGGAAAAAATCAGCCACAGTCAAAACATTAATATGGTGCATAATAAATACTGGCTGAACGGGTATACTGTTCTCCCTCCAGCTACATGACCTTGGCTTCTGTCACTCCGTCCTCTCCATAAGCATCACACTCTACTGCACATCAACTAGAACGCTTATTAGAAGTTCACATCCTCAGGCCCCATCTCCTAAATGGCGCTTCAGCAAGTCTGGGGTGAGTCTGCAGATCTCCATTTTCACTCACAGCCCAGGTGCTCGGCCTGGAGAAAGTGAGCTACCCCTTCCTTGTGCTCAGGCCCACCTTCTCCCTGATGCCATCACTGACCACCACCAGCTTATATGGCCCAGGTCTGTAGCGCAGCAGATGGCCTGGCGTCTGCCTGCCTCCTGCCTCATCCTGCCCCAGCTTGGATGCTGACCCCCACGGGGCCTGTCCAAGGGTGGCCGCTTGTAGCTTAGGGATATAGTGAAGGAGACAGGAATGTTTTAAGGACTACTGTATTATGCTTTCAATAACATGCTGCACATCTTTAGTCCATGCACTATACTCTGTAGTACACTTGAAATAAAATGAAAAGAAACAGCTCTTGAGAACTTTAGGCTTTATATTGAAATAACTTTACCTTATTCTCCAGAATTTCAGAACCATAAAGGACCTTATCAGTCTAATATTCCTACAGGTAAAGAAATTAGTATTAAAAGGGCACTTTCAGAAGAATTTACAGTCAACTTTAAGAGGTAAAAAAATAGTTGTATTCTTAGTCTCTGCTTGCAGCCAGAAAAGGATTTAACTTTTTGGACGATAAGACAGTCTGGCAGTTTTCTCAGAACATACTAGTTATGAAGGGTGATTAACAATGGAGAGTTAGCCTGAAGTAAAACACAGGTCAACACTGACAACTGCTTCATCAACAGCACCACCACAGAGACCATTAAAGAGTCCAATGATGCTTAGAGTCCTAAAAATTTAATACTGTGATAAAATTTTTTAATTAGAAATAGACAAAGTACTTTGCAGTATAATCAATCACTGGAGTCGATGGCGTCACTTCCAGCTACTTCAATGCCGGCAGTAGCATTAACTATTTAAATCTAAAGTAAAACAAAAACTTTATACTCCTAAACTGGCAGAACATACCAAGAAAAGGTATGAGAACATATCAATTATTTCTGTCATATAACGCTTGAATTCCTGAATTCTAGAGCTAAGTTACAACCTTCCTGAATAAGACAAGAGTCTGGCTTGGATTCAGAGATGTCCTGCCCCTCAGTAATTCTGTGGCCTTAGGCAAGTTTCTCCACAGTCTGATCATCTGGAGAAACGGGCATTATACTGAGCCGCACCAGTCCTCAGCCCCTTCTAAAAGGGCCTCCACTAACAATGAGCCTGGTTAGATTTTCTTGCTCAGGAAGTGAAAGCACAAACCTGCAGTGGAAGCTATCACAGCCAGAGACAGGATGGTCCTCGGCACTGCAACCTCCCAGGAACCACCACCTCCACGTCTCCTTACAGCTAACCTCCCTTTTCTCTTGGTTAACGAGTGGCTCTCTATTGCAACCAGTGGTACCCAAATGAAACCCTACCTCATGTGGTTACTGTGGGGATTAAATGAGACTATATAAAGCATTAAAATTCCTGCAACAAAGCAGACAGTCCATTGATGTATTACCGTTTCATGTCAAGAAAAACCAAAATGAGTGGGTTTTGTCACAAGGTTTCCATATTTATACCTGCCTTTGGGTTTTGGATTCACATTTGTGCATGGCACCATTTTGAATTATTGTCTAAGTAGAGCGAACAGCACTAGGCAAAACACAGAATTGATCCATTCATACCAAAGGAAAGCCATATGATAGCACAGCAAGTGAAGTGAGCTTTCACCCTGCTCTGAATACAGGTAAGCGGTGAGTCACTCAGCATGCTGTTCTCGCTGATTTAACTGCATTTCCAGACAGGCACAAAGTATCCCGATCCCTACGTCAATTCTAGATAGATTATAAATTTGAACATCAAACCAATAAAGCTTTTAGAATAAAGCACAGAAAAACATTTTCATGACCTTCGAGTAGGCCTCAATTTTTTGAATAGGTCACAAGAGTGATAACCATAAACAATAAAAACTTAGTGTCTATTATCTTCTGTGCATCAAAACATACTAAGAGTGAAAGACAACCCACAGAATGGGAGACTATTCTCAGTGCCTGTCATTTGACAAAGGTCTCGTATATAGAAATCAACAAGAAAAACACTCGAAATGTGGGCAAAAGACTGAAACTTCACATATCCAAATGGCCTTCAATGAACAGATGAAAAGCTGATGGGCAAGGGAAAACTAGCATCAACAGAGGAGCAGGAGTAAGTGAAAGACAGCGACACGGGTCCCTGAAGTAAGTGGGACGGCACTGACACTGGCCGCGACATCAAACGAGGCAGTTACTGTCCTGGTCCTGCTATGAGGTGGGGTGATGCGGCAACCACCCTCCGATTTTTGTTAGAAAGACAACGTAAAAGCACTTTGTGACCTGAAGAGTGCTTTGTACCAATTTCATTAGTATATTTACCTCGTTCAATTTGCTTAAGTCAGAGTGATCCTTGGGCAGTTCTACTGCATCAACAATTGATGTTGTGATATTTTTATTAACCCTCTCCACTTCACTGAAAGCTAGAGGCTGAGGAGGTGATGCGCTCCAGGGCATGTTTTCCAGACGGAGATCAGAGTTCAGAAGCAGCCCATAGATGGTTTGCCGGATGGGCCGAGCTATCCTGTGGGCATTAGGCTGCTGCATGTTTTCCACCTGGGTGTGAAGAATGGTGCGTCTCAGCACCAAAGCATCGCTGATGAAAGGGGACAGCTGGCCTCTGGCCAGAGCTACCAGGACCCACTCTGGCAAGCCCAGATTCAGAGCATCTGGACAGACATAGGTACCAGACTGGAAGAAATCCTGCAGCTTCGCCTGGGACTGCTGGTACTCTTCCATGGAACAGCTGAGCAGCTCCTTAACACTGTCTCGATCCTTTTTTGGGAGATGATTCAGAACATTATCTAGTGCTTCTGTAGTTTCAGCAAACTGAGACAACCAGTTCAGAAGTCCCAGAACTCGGTGGTGTCTCCTTCCCTTGGCAATGGTACCTCCTAGAGGAAGACGTACTTTACTTAAGAACGTCTCCATGACGGGCAGATTGATATGGTCATTTCCACAGAGCACCGCGAAGAGAGGGAGGAGAGCCTTGTTCATGTTGCTGAAGTGACAGCAGAATGCACTGAGAGAAAAACACCTAGCAGGGATATAGTAGTCCCGTGTGTCCTTCACAGCGTTCACATTTCTCCACTGAAAGCCATTCAAAGGGCAAAACCCAGCTTTCAGGTCAAAAATGCAAAAGTCACTATCCGAAGATAATACGGGGCAATTCCAATGATTAGCAAGTGTCATGATGTCCCGATCTGCTTCTGAAAAGCACTGGACAAAACATACCTGCAACCTGATCAACACCTGTATAAACACTTCCCTTAGGAGTAAGGGACACACATACCCAGCCCCACCGACAGAAAGGGAATGGGCCATCTGGATCTTCTCTCGGGCTCGGTCCTTTAAAGTTGTGAGTTTTTTATCTGAAATGTCACATCCTCCATCTAGTACAACATATGGACATATGTTACAAGCAAACAGTGACTCGAAGAACTTCTGTACGATGTCTGTAAAGGAATCGTAGTCCCCTCCGTACCGGAGTTCCAAGTTTGAATTGAAGTAAAGCCGGTGGAAAAGAGCATAGCCATCGATGATAATTTTTGTGTCCCGCAACTTCAAATCAGTGAAGAACTCATTACTATGATCTTCTACAAAACTCATGAGTCCTCGGATACCCATGATGACAGTCTGAACTGCCTGTTTAAAACATCAGAACAGTAGACATGTTTTCAAGTTATGTTTTCTCAAGCTATGTAAAACTACTTTGTTGTAACAGCCTGAGCTTTTGAAAATTACTGTTTCTCTACTCTCTTCAGATTACATTTCTCCAAATAAGCCAAACTGGTATTAATGAAGCCAGAATAAGGTTCACATCTACCAAAAACAACAAGACATTTTTAGTAGGTGCTGGTCATGGGGCACCAAGTCATTACTTTCAGCACCATCAAATCAATGGCAAAGGGTATTAAGTGCTCTTTTAGAACATATTTGGTGCCAGCATCTTTGAATTCTTACCTGTATCTTCAGGCAACACAACCAGCTGAGCGCTTTTTCATTCTCTTCTGTTTTCCCTGTGTGTTACAAAGCACAAATACAATGGTTTCATGGGGTTTGACTTTTGGAAAGGGGTGGAGGATGCTGCTGATTCTAAATGGAAATCAAAGTCCATTGCTGACACCAAGTTCTGTGGACTTGATTTTAATATGGAGCTAGTCATCACTTTAAAAACTATTTGTTTTGTGGGGCCAAATTAAACAGTCTCAAGCTTTAAACAGTATTTTTATCAATCTCATAGTAAATCAGAAAGCAATTCAGACGATAATCAGAATCTGGGAACTCTTTCAGGCCTTGGGCTTGTGGGGTCCTCTTAATTGGCAAAGTTCTGGTGAGGAAAACTGCTCCATGTCTCCAAGAACCCAACTCTCCAGTTTCACTCAACCAGGACTCTCCAAATCTTCTGTCTTTGCGTACGTGGCAATACCATCACTCCCTTCTCCATCTGGTTAACTGTTCACAGGATCAGTATTACTATTTCCTTTTGCCTCAGGTTCCAGTGTCTCAGCACTGTTACTGAGCTTGTTATTTAAAATCATGACATTCTGTCAACCGTGGAATGCTGGCACTTTTATTTTTTAAAATATTGCATTAAGATCTATTTCTCTTGATTATGGAGTCTCTTGACGTCTGCTCACCTCTTGCGCCGACCCACCTCACCCTAGTCCCGGCCTTGCCTCAGTCTCAGCACCTTACCCTGTTTAGCACGTTTTCTTTACCCGTTTGTCTGGTGAAGTCCCCGGCGCGCGGAGATGGCGTCGATTCCTCCTAACACGGTTAGAGCAGCCTTCTTCACAGGGCAGGCCAACGAATGCGCGCGGCGGGGCACAGGCGCCGGGAAGGCTGGGTGGGAGCGCTCGTGCCCCGCGCGGCCCGGGGCCACGGCCGCGCTCCGGGGCGGCAGCTCCCGCCTGCTCGGGCCGCCCGAGGCCCGGCCCCGGCGTCACAGTCCTCAGGCCCCGGCACGTGCGGCGCCGGCCCGCGCGGGAGCCGGAAGTCACCGGGCGACGTCCCGGGACCCGGTCCAGTGGGCGCCGGCCGAGGCGCCCCCGGGGGCACCAGGCGGCGGGGGCGGCCGAGGGACGCGGCGAAAAGGCCGCGCAGGTGGGGAGCGGGCCCCGCCCCGCCGGCGCCTTTCTCCGCCCTCGGGGGTCAGAGGGCGCTTCCGGCCGGCGGCTCGCTCTCCGCCCCGCCCCGCTTCCCGGCGTGCCGCGCGCCGTCTCCCTGGCGACGGCTCCAAACAGCGGCGGCGGCGGCCGCGGAGCTACCTCGCGGGTCCCGGCGGTCCCGGCCGCCCCACGCCGCCGCTGCTGCGCCCCGGCCGGGACAGGTAATGCGGGCGGCGCCCCTGGAGGCGCGGGGCTCCCAGGCCGGCCCCGGAGAAGCGCCGCCGGGCGGAATGTAATCTAAAGGGCTCCGTCGAGGCCACGCCTTGCGGCTGGGGACGAGCGCCGGCGCCGCGGCCCCCCGCGGGCTCCTCGCGGTTCCCGGCGGCGTAGCGCCTGCCGCTCCCCCGTTCAGCCTGGGCCGCTGCCGCCAGAGTTGAAGGCCCGCCCGGGGCGGGGCAGCCGCCGGCGCGGGGCTCGGGCCCCTCCGGGGCTCGCTGGGGTGGGGAGGGCCGCGGGCAGGGGGCGCCGGCACGCTGAGCCCCGCGCGCGGGAATTTTCATTTACCAGAGAAGCCTGGGCACGTGGAACGGCGCTGACTGGTCTGATTCTGCCCGTCATTAGAGACCTTAATCTCATCTCCACAGGAAGGGCTATTGCTAATTGATCTCCTTTTCACTTGAAAAAGGCTCTGAGTCCAT
This sequence comes from Tolypeutes matacus, assembly GCA_026826555.1. Lineage (NCBI taxonomy): Eukaryota > Metazoa > Chordata > Mammalia > Cingulata > Chlamyphoridae > Tolypeutes > Tolypeutes matacus. The sequence continues at coordinate 1,458,984 of JAKSZT010029748.1, read as the reverse complement.
TCGTTTTTCTGAATAGCTTAATTTGGACAAATGCATCACTTTTATGCGAGTGAAGGAAGCAAAAAAAAAAAAAAGAAACACATTTGGAGACTTGTCTCCAGTTGTTTTGTTAGCAATAGGTTTCACTAACATTTTCTTTTCTGTGATTTTGGTAATCCCATATAATTTTTTATTTCGTTGGGATTTTTGAGGGATGGTCCCCAGCTCTGGAATTCCAAACCAATGCGAATGTTGTTTTAGGATTGTCATGACTCAAAAAAAAAAAAAAAAGAGCCCATTACTAGTCTCCTTTTCCCTAGCATTTGATGAAGTTTATCTCATGAATACAATAGCTCAAGAAGGAAGATGCTGTGAATGGGCCTCACTTACGCTCTATTTGGAGGACTATTTTTACCTGAACTGGCGGTTTTTATGGGTAATTCCCACCACCATGTGCCCCAGACCCCTCATATAGCAGCACCTTGTTTATTACCATAAGCTTTGTCATCTAGCTTTGGAAATGTTGAATAAGAAAACCTGATTCCAAGGTGTGGGCACTCTTAATTTAAAATCATGTTTTCATATCGATTTAAAACAAAGACCTGACTTTTCTGATTGCTACCAAAAAATTTACATTCCAATGAAATAAAAGTGATTTTACTGTGCACATACTCTATGAAACAGAAACAGTCTTGTCTTTCATAACTCTGTCCTACTTTTCATAGCTCCTTGAGGAATTACAGACTTACCTGTAACACATATTCAGCTGACATTAATATACAATTTTGGGTTCAAACTGTGTGACACTTTCTGTTTCCAATCCAGGGAGATTACTCTGTGCACAATGTGTATAATAGAAACTTCAAAATCAGGATCAAAATTTGCTTATGATAGGAAAATAAATTCAATCCTCCTTCATCCTCTTACCTATCCTAATAAACGCATAAAGCATGCTTTAAAGTCTACAGAAAAAAAATCTAATGGAACCAGCATTGTGTTAACTTCTGATTTAATTGTAACTCACTATTTGTGAATCAAAACAGACATTATAAGGTGGGAAGAGAGCTTTACAAAAAAGTGAATGCAAATGTTTAAGGAATGCAAATGTTTAAGGAAGCAATAATGATCTTGTATTTGGGGTTTTAAAGAAGGAGACGGGGCTTGCTCTCACGATCAAAAAAAAAAAAAAAAGTAGAGAGTATTAATCTTAAACATTGTTGATTAAAAAACAGAGAAACATCCCAGAACTTTGGGGGAACATTGACTAATTCGGTTTTGCCAAATTTGAATGTACAAAGGAAATCTCTCTTCCAGTGAAAGAATGCTTTCCACTGAAATTTGAAATACCTCTACATTTTTAACATTCTTCTCAAGTCATTAAACCGAAGTCATGGCACCTTATTAGGTGCCACGATGTAGGTCAAAAGTCACACTTTCCTCAGTAATGATCGGCATCCTTTAGATCTGGTCTCTGGACTTCTCGTCTTCAGGGCATTGGCCTCAGGATGCTACTGGGATGAATCTGGCCATCTCTTAGGAAACTTCGATGTTGAGCTTCAGTAAATGAATAAACAAGTTCTCTCGTTTGGAACAATGGTGGAATTCCAAGAGGCTACTAAGGGTCTGAGTGGATCAACAGCTGTTTCCATTTATCCAAAGACCTTGATCGCGAGAAGATATGAACCTAAGCAGAAACTTGGCAGTGGAAGTTTTGGAACTGTCTATCTGGTTTCAGACAAGAAAGCCAAACAAGGAGAGAAACTGTAAGTAAAGGAATTCCTGAAATCTTGCTGGCTTCTCCGTATGTGGGGCTCTTGGCTGCTAAGAACATGGAGTGGTGTCCACCCTGCTCTTTGCATTAAGCAAGGACATAGTAAAAGATAAAAAGCTCCTGGACTGGTCTCTTCAGAAAAGCTATTTTTAAGGCATTCCGGCAGATGAATAAAGTATCCAAATGGCCTAGAGAAGGGGAATAGGGTAGATATAATGACTGCATATTTAGCAATGGTATGAAATACAAATAAATGGTAATTTACATTTAAGGTGAATAAGGTCCACTAAATGAAATATGGTACTAACTTTCTTTGGCTTTTTGAGAAACTGTGAAGGAGATTGTTCAAGTCTGTAATAGGAAAGCCTTCAAGTTAGATATTTAAACCAAACAGGTGCTCCCAATTAAAGTTAGTTTGCTGTTGATAACCCCTTGTCACCGCCTTTCCTTTGATTTTGATGGGATTCCATAAATTTTCATAGTGTAGAAGCTACTCACTGTAGAGAAAACCTCATACTACTGTTTGACAATGTGTCTTGCAAATGAGTGGGAGCCTTGATTCTTACCTTAGTTTTCTGAATTTCCTGCAGTTAGAACTGAATTGAGATAAGAAACTTGTGCCTCAGAAACACAGGAGGCAGAGAAAGCAGGAAGAGTGATCCGAGAGATTAGGCCTTAAGCCTGGAAGACCAAATGTTCATCCCTAATCTCTTCGTCCCAGAGATTTTTAGACTACCCCAAGTTCTTCCAGCTTTTGCCCACTGGATAGTTAAGGGTGGATTGAGTGTGTAAACAGTTTTCAACTTCTCCATATGTCATAGGAATTATAAAGGTGTTACTGATACTGCTACTTTATTTTCAAAATCAACTTTTCAAATGGTCTCTATATCCAGAATTATTTAAAGTTGTAATTACTAAGAACTCATAATTTTCAGTTAATTCCTAAGTGAAGAATGGTGACAGGGCTGTTACTTCTCTGATATCCTTAGAACGTGAATTATGACTTCTGCCAAAAAAGGATTTTTCCCATTAAATCCTAGAGGTGCGCTTCCAGCCATTTAAAACAGGATGATAAATTTCTGACAATTATTTAAAAAAACCTTTATGGAAACAGTGAGAAAGATCTAAATCTGACCTAGACTTGTAAAAATCACTGTAAGTACCGTAACCAGTTTTAGTTTCTGTGATTAATGAGGAATGTGAAGAATTTTAAGAGAAATCACAGGAAAGGCTAGAAAGTTGATTAAAGGGATGTAAAATAAGATGTATGAAGACCAAAACTGGAAGCTTCGGACTTGAGATGTTGGGTGAGTGTGGTGTGCGTGTGAGGGGAGATTGAGAGTGACTGTGGCAGGAAGTGGGGCTGGTTGGCTGGGAGGAGGCCGCCAGCTTTCATGTGTCTGGACCGCTTTCAGCACTGTGACATGCTGGTGCTGGCAGAGCAAGCCTTTGTGGGGGGAGTCCCATAATGAGGGCACTTGGCAAAGGTCTCATCGAGAGGTTCTCAGTGTCTAAAACATTAGACCTGGCCGCAGCCTTCAGGTGCCTTTGTTCGGCCTGCACAGTGTTTTTTACTCTCAATTATTTTCCAATATTTAAACATGGACAGCTCTCATAAAATCAAGAGATTTGGTGACCTTGGCATTGGCATTGGTGCCTATTTGGTCCCACTGGGCTGGAGCTGGGCAGCAGCTGGCCTTTTTAGACAGACCCAGTGTGCTCTCCAGTTAGCGGTATTCCCAGCCCTTCTCACTGACTCGGACCTACCTGTCTGCTCTTGCAGACATTTGATGTTGGACTCTGCCACAATCATGAAGTGGGTGGATATGGCTGGTCATGAAATTCTAGAATGTTAAAAGGAAAGCATTACAGTGTCACAATTAAGACCGTGAACTTTGGAGGTGGACAGGCCCAGGATTAAAGCCACGCCTGCCCTTAACTGTGAGGTTATGCAGCTTCCCAGTGTGTGCTTCCATTTCTTTATCTGTAAAATGGGTATAATAATACCTTGTAGAGTCTTAATTAGGGTTAAATAAGATAACTCTTTATGTACATATGGGTATAGATATCACATTGCCTTACACAATTATCACACAGTAAGTCAAAGCATCATCTTATTTATAAACAATCCAATTTAACGGAATAATTAAAGGAAGCGTAATAAACTTTGGTTACCCACCACCCAATAAGTGCAGATGGAGCACTCTACTAAATGAATGTTTTGCATTCCACTTTTAAGAGAAAAATCTCCATCTGATATCAGGCATGTGATTTTCCAGACTTCTCAAGGGGTCTTTCTTGAAATTTTAACAATTCTATTACGATCTATTCTTTTTAAGTTTCTGGGGCTGTCCAAAAGAAATTGGTCCTCGCAATTTAGGTGTGTAAGAAATCAACTCATCAGTGATTATGTTTAATACATGTATAGAGGTAGTGTATTAGTCAGCCAAAGGGGTGCTGATGCAAAATACCAGAAATCGGTTGGTTTTTATAAATTGTATTTATTTGAGGTAGAAACTTAGAGTCACAAGGCCCTATAGAGTCTAACTCACGGTACCATAAGAGGTACTTTCTCACCCAGAGTCTGTTGCTATGTGTTGATGCAAGATTGTGGGTGATGTCTGCGAGCGTTCAGTCTTCCTTCTTCCTCCAAGGATCTGTGGTCCCAGTTTCATCCAGTCTCAGGTGTGGGCTGAGATAAGTCTTGTCTCTCTCCAGGCTGAGCTGTTGTGCTCTCTCCAAAAGGCCTGCTGCAAAGTGCCAGGCAAATGGCTCGTCTCTCTTCCTGGAGCCTCTGCCGTGTCTAATGGAGCCTTCTCTTTTTCCTCCTGCATCTTCTGTGTGTTTACTTCCCGGGCTCCAGGATCAAAACTCCAAGTGTTTCCTCTGCCTTGTCGTTTTCTCTGAGTCCATGCCCACCAAGAGGCAGGGACTTAGTGTCTTACTGACGGGCCCCAATCAAAGCCTTAATCATGATTTAGTCAAGTAAAAGTGAAACCTCTGAATTCAGTACACTCCAAGGGGATCACTAGCCCAGAGAAACAGACCAGTTTACAAACAATCAGTATTTCTTTTAGGAATTCATCAATAATATCAAACTGCCACAGGCAGGAGATAAACTCATTTTTCCTTTGAGGTTTTCCCCCAAAGGTTGTCAGTTGAACCCCAGTTTGCAAGCACAGCACAGCACAGTTAGCACCAGCCATTGTCTAAGCAATTTGGTTAGGTAAGGTTTTATATCTACTTTATATCGTGGACCATAAACGTGGGGAATTGGGTGCTGTCAGAGGTAGGTGAAAGAGGAATGCTTTCTTAAAGACTTCTGTAATGTTTGAATGCTTTCCGTACGTAGATCAGAGTAGATCTGACTTCCCTTCTTGTTTTGCAGGCACCCCCCCAGCCTTTTGAGATAAGAAAAGTGCAGCATGCCCTTACAGAAGGTTCTCCGTGGTGTCAGGGTTAAAAGAGTGGCCTGGGGTGGACCCTGAGTTGGAGCTGGTCTGCTGGGTGCTTAGCGCTAGCCGCCTTGAAGTCTAGGGTAATAAAACATGTACTTCCATATTTAACCAAAGAACTTGACAAATTGAGCTGCTGTCACAGTGCTTCCCACTTTTCCACCAAAGTCTTGCAATTTATCATTACGCCACTTGAGGGCACCACTCTACCATTGACATTTTGCATATACTGTGAACTCTAATTACAATGTAAATACCATGTTCCTTTACATTTTTATTGACTCTCCCCCTTAGCTGTGGGGGTAAAGCTACAGACATCACACTTAATGCATGCTTGGAGAGAGTTTTCTTTTTGGGATAAATATCTGGCATTCCCTTTTAGTTTTCACAGTAGAATTAAACTAAACTATTAAAATGGGTAGTGGTCTCTTGCAATAAATGAAGTAAGGTTTGTCCTTTACTATACTTAATGAAATTCATTTTAAAAAACTCTTTGGGGATATTTTTTTTCATTATGGAAACTCTGGCCTAATGGATATAATAACTCATTTTCCTGAAAAGATTGTTCTAATTCATGATTTTCTATTTTTAAGTTTTTTTTTCCAGCCAACCGAAAACATTTTGATGAGCCAAGAAGTTACTTTGTCCCTCTGCATAGTGCATGTAATAGAAAAAAAAGATGTTAAGGAAGTAGTTTTACTCTAAAACACATGATTAAACTTCTGATTAAATCCGCAACTAATTTCAATCTTTATGTTATCAGATAAGCATAGAATGCTGGTTTTCATGATGTCTGTGTGTCCTGCCACTTAAGATGCAGTGGCATTGCCGCGTGGAGCTGATTTTACGCTGTCCTGTGTTTCAGTCTGCCACTCGGGTTTAAGTATTAAGCCTTTGCTCAGCACTAGGGAGGACACAGAAGCAATATAAGATGGCCCTGAGCCTCAGGAGCTTCCTTCCTGGAAGACAGTGAATTAATACTCATCATCATAACACGGAGCAGGCAGCATAAGACCACGTTTGACCGTCTGTGTGGCTGGTGGCTCTTAGACTTGTTGCAGTGGCCGCAGCCTGCCTCCATTCATAGCTGTGCACGGCCATTGTCTTGTTTCCATGCACCAGCTAGGAGCTGGATTTCTTACCCTGGTCCTGTCTATGTAAATATCCAAACATTTTCCCCCTGAACTGTGCTCCCAGATCTTGGCCTTTGCCTAAGTAATATTTTGTAATAAACACAGAAATTTTTCATTTCTCCAGAGGTCATTTCTCCCCTGCCCAAATGTCTGTAACACGAGACAAGGATGAAGAGTTAAGTAGGAAAGGCTTCCAAGTTTTTAAAGAATGTCCTCAAGCCCACATGGTGAAGCCCTTGCCTCTGAGGAGAGCTCTTGGGCCTCTATCAGAGTAGATTTTTAAAAGTCCCAATAAACTGATTTCCCACCCAGCCAAAGAAACAAAATGGAGGAGAGCAGGCCAAGAGTTCCTGCTAGAGTTAGCCACACTGACATCAGAAGAGAGTGGTCTTAGAGCTTAAGAGTAAGGGAGGTGAAAGTCACCAAAGGGCAGTTTCAAAAACCAGCACGACTGTCTGGGTCCATTATAATGCACAGCTCCATACCCTAGTCTCTCCAGAAGGCATCTCTCGCTCATAGCTCAGTGCCAGGGTGTTTTGTTGAGATACAGTCACCAACGGGGATGGGGTTAAAGAGGGCCGAGGTCTTTGCAGGGCTGAGCCACGGCTGAGCCACCACATTGGGATCCAGGTCCCAGTGTCCATGTTCTCGCCGGATGCCTGGGTATGGTCCGTCTTGGTGAGGGGCTTGCATTAGCTAGGTCTAGGAAGGGTGGAGCTCTAAGCCGTACTGTCAGTGGTTGGTTCAGAGCCTGGAATGGGCAGTAGCTCCCTCTCTGTACCCTGTCAGTATTTTCTGGTGCAAGTTCTGGAGAAGAGGACTCCCTAATCTGAAGTGAAAATACAAAGCGGGTGGAATAATTCAACAATTGTTTCTTCGTCATAATAGAGAAGATCATTCCAAGTGGCCATTTTTCTGCTAACCCTCAGACCCAGTGTCCCTATCTCCTGAGCAGCTCCGGATGCACATACGTGCGGTTAGGCTTAGAGATCGAAAGTAATGGGCATCCGGTTCACAGAAAGTACAGGTGTGCATAAAGAAGCAGGAGAATAATCACTAGTCCTGCCACCCAACTTCTGGTCTTTGCTGTAGGCCTGGACAAATACTCGGTCTCTTAAGGATGCATAAGGTATTAGTCACCGTAGTTGCCAGAGAGCTGTGGGAATTGGGAAGGAAGGAGACTTGCTTTTACCACTTGTACATTTGGAACTGTGTGCTGTGTGCATGAGTCAAAAAAATACAAAATTATTAAAAGTTAAAAATGCATATTCATTTCAACAGATATTTACTGTCCACTGGTGTCTGGCACAGTGGCTCTCAACCTTGGCAGAGTGGGATCACAGTAGTTTTAAAGGACAGATGCTTGGGTCACACAGGAGATTCTGTTTTGATTGGTCTGTGGTATGGCCTAGGTGTCTGGGTTTCTGAGAGCTTCAGATGATTCCAGCATGCAGCCAGAGTCAAGAATATCTGGATTTTATAATCACAAGCTGTGATAACTGTTGTGAAAGAAAAGTCGTGGTTGATGTGTTTGCACTATAGAGACCCACCTGAGCTGGCTGGCTGGTGTGGGGTGAGGGAAGGCCTCCAGAGAATCTGCTGCTGGATGGGATACCTGAAGAACGATGAAGAAGTAGCCAGGGGTTTTCACACACTAGCGATAGTCAGGATAGTCTAGGGGGCTTGTAAAATGCACATCTCTAGGTTCCACCCCCAGAGTTTCTGAGTCAGTGGGTCTGCGGTGAGGGCTGAGCATTTGTGTTTCTCAAAAGTTCCCAGGTTTTGCTTCTCCTGCTGAGGCCTATGCTTTGAGGACCAACAAACTAAACAAAAGGGTGGGAGAACAGTTCAGTCAGTGTCTAAGACCCTAAGTTGGAAGAAAGGTTCAGACTAAATGTACATGTAATTTTGCATCTTTTTTTGGGGGGCGGGGAAGCACTAAAATATTCCCATGTTATTAAACACTCTTTAAAAGTAAGTATCATTTTAAATACCTGCCTATTAGTCTGTTGTATGGCATTACTACGAGTTAGCTCCCTCATGTTGGATATATTAGGTTCTGGTACAACTTGCCTGTGTGAAGTAGAAGTGAAAAAAAACCAAACCAAAACAAAAAAACTGTTGTACCTTTGAGCATCCTCAGAGATTTGTTATAATGGTTGTTTCAAGATATTCTTTCTGTCAATGGTAAAATGCTGGAAAGCAAATGAAGAACCGAGTTTCAGTCACTCAGCAGTGATGGGCCTTCTGTGAAATTCAGCTGAAGCATATTTGGGCCAGTTGAAAATTATGGCCACATTTTCGGAGATGCTCAGTTGTAATTAGAACAAAAGAATTTCATTTTCAAGTTTATTTCTGACACGTTGAGAAATAGGTTTTCTTATTGTGAGGACTGAACTGAAAAATCCTTTCTGTGTATGGGTTCTCACTGTTTACGAAAAAGGATGCTGTTGACTCCTAGGGAATTAATAAATTGATCATAGTAGCCTGCCAGTCTCAAAAATAATGAGTAATGGTTTTTACTAAAATGCATGGATTTTATAATATTAGAACTAAACTTTCATTGACTCAGAATGTGACATTGCAATTTAATAGCTGATGGCCTTTAGCAAAGCTAGTGTTTATATATTGCACCTATTAACACATTCTTAATGGATTTTTCTGTCTGATTTATTTAACCATTTTAACATATTCTTGCTTTCAGTTTGAGTCATTCAAAACATCAATAGATGTGACAATTCCAACTTTGTACCCATTCTTTGTACTCTTATTGAAGCTATTATTTCTAGATTATGACCAAGAGTTCTCTCAAGTGGGTATCTGTGAAGGGAGAATGAGGTTATTGAGTGGGCTGAGTTAATCTAATAGGGTTCGATGGTTTCTGCAAAGGAGAGTTATGAAAGCTATTTGGAGGAAACTAATGATTTCTTTTCATTTTGCCTTGCCAGACCTCAGTAGGCAGTTTTCTTCAGCTTTTCATTGTAGTGATCAGTTTCTGTTTCTTAAAATCTTCAATTTCATCCTTTAAGAGAGAATATAATATGTGTTCATATTTAAACTCTTCCTGGTAAATCTAGAAAGGGTAAATTTGAACTTGACCTTTGCTCTGGGCTTGGCTGCTTCCTGCCTCTGTGATCTTGTAAGCATATTACACTAAAGATTTGGGAGATAGAAGGGAAAAAGAAAGGAAAATATAGGAGCGCAGGGTTCTTTGAATTATCTCAGTCATGATAATGAAGTCAGTGTTCTGGGGTAAATTATTTACATTTTCATGCTGCTGCTTTGCTAAAAGTTAGTATAAAATAAGCCGTGTGTTGTTGTTTTTTAAAATCTAGTTTTTAATATTTACAGATGAGAGATGACTAATAAACATTTAAGGGTAAGTAGGTTGCAGGGAAGCCCTGCTTCTTTTGGTTTTGGGCAGGGGGCCAGAAAAGACTGCTTTGAAGACTGAATCACCAAAAAGCTTTTAGAAAGACAACAACATTCAAAAAGCCTTTTTAAAAAATGCTTTTTTCTTACGTTGCTATAGTGTTGGAGAGAAAACAAGAAGTGATTTATTCAGAGTACCACAGATATATTAATGTCGACAGAAAAGGCATGTATGCAAATTACTATAGTATATTTGTTAGATTTTCAGGCTGACTGTTTAAATTCTTATCCCACTCTTTTCCCATGTATTATTTTGGTGGATTTATGAGTAGGGAAGCTAGTGGTTTTGCTAAAGCTGAATAATACCCCCAGGAAATAAGGAATATCAGTCTTCACTTAAATATGTGAGATGGATTATTAAAGCTATTTTAATAATAATGATGACAATGATGTAATTGGATATGCTAGTCCCTTTACGTGTCATTGTTGACTATCCCAATTTTTAAAAACACACTTGTGTTTTAAGCATATTATTCAAATGTTATTGTGTCTCATTTATTCAGTAAATAAAACAGAATATTTTAGGGTGAGTGCAAAAAGTCCAAGAGGGAACTTCCAGGAAGATGGCGGTCTAGTAAGACACAGGAATCTCTTCTCCTCCAGAAAAATAGCTAGGGGGCAGGCTGAAACAGCCCTGAAGTAGATCTTCTAGGGTTTAGGACAGCAGGCGAAGGCTGGACACCACCAAGAGTTGAGAGGGACAAAGGAGGGAAATTGCGCCGACATATCAGTGAGTTCAAACCAGCAGCTGCTGGTGCCAGGACACTCCCCCACACTAGACACTTTAGAATTCTCAGGCTTCTGGGCCTGCGGCTACAGACAAAGGGGGCTCCAGGGATCTACCACTCCAGAAAAGGGGAGAGAGAGGGACACAGCCTAAGGCTGACTTAGCTTCTGACCCACAAAATTGGTCTCCTGTGTCCCATGAGCCCTTCCAGGCCAGAAGAGACCACACAGTGGTTTGCCCTGGGAGCTGGCGAAGGACTGGAGAAATCCGACCCTCGCAATCTTCCTCTCTTCTAGCTGGGACTAATTGTTGAGGATGCCCCAAGAGAAGGGAGAGGGAGGGACACAGCCTAAGGCTGACGCAGCTTTTGACTCCCAAATTTGGTCTGCTGTGTCCCAAGAGCCCTTCCAGGCCGGGTGCCATTGTTTGCCTTGGAGCCTGCAAGGGGCTAAAGATACACAACCCTTCCAATCTCTTCTTCTGCTAACAGGGACTGATTGTTGAAGACTCAGAGGAAGTGGAAATATTTCCTAGCCAGGAAAAGGGAGGGGGCTGCCAGAGAAGGCTGGATAACTGTCTCTGAGAAAGTTTGAATTACAAGGCTCTTAGCCTCCAGGCAGGAAGCTCTATCACATTGATCTGGTCTTTGTTGCAACAAGTACACTCTGACCAGGCATTGAACCTAGAGCTGCCAAAGAGTGCCATCTCCTGGCAGATCAAGGAAGAGCACACAAGAAAATTAAAAATAAATAAGAGATGCTATTTCCGGCCTCTATAGCCTCCCTGCCCAAGGCCCTAGGAAGCAAACCTACAACCAGTTACTGGGTCCAGTGCTTAGTTTTGCGCAACCAGCAGGTCAATCATAATAATTAAGTTCCAGCCAAAAAATCAAAGAGCAGTGGTACCATACAGCCTCCTGCCACTAAATCCCTACAAAAGAGAAAGAAATTGAGCACCTGAGTAAACTCCATCCTAATCATATGCCTAGATATCAGCAAAAAATTACAAGCCATCTTTAAGAAAAGAGACAACATGGCCCAAGAAAAGGAATACATCAAAAGCCCAGAAGAGATGCAGAACTTGAGAGAACTAATCAGCGAGATGCACACAAATTTCCAAAATCAAATTAATGAGTTGAAAGACAATATAGTTAAAGAGATAAATGATATCAAGAAGACATTGAGTGAAAGCAAAGAGGAATTTGAAACCCTGAGCAGAAAAGTAACAGAGCTCATGGGAATGAAAGATACAACAGGTGAGATCAAAAACACATTTGAGGCATACAACAGCAGACTTGAAATGATAGAAGAAAGAATAAGTGATACTGAAGACAGAATAGCTAAAATTGAAGAGAGAAAGGAACAGAGAGAAAAAATGGAAAAAATTGAGCAGGGGCTCAGAGAATTGAATGACACACAAAACACAACAACATATGTGTCATGGGTGTTCCTGAAGGAGAAGAGAAGGAAAAAGGGGCAGAAAGAGTATTTGAGGAAATAATAGCTGGAAATTTCCCAACTCTCACAAAAGAAATGAACTTGTGTCCAAGAAGTACACTGTACCCCAATCAGAATAAAGCCAAATAGACCTATTCCAAGACACATACTTCTCAAAATGTCAAAGATAAAGAGAAAATTCTCAGAGAAGCAGGGGAGAAGCAAGCCATCATATACAAGGGGCGTCCAGTAGGACTTAGCGCAGATTTCTCTTCAGAAACCGTGGAGGTGAGAAGAGAGTGGTATGATACAATCAGGAAACTGATGCCAGCCGAGAATTCTTTATCCAGCAAAACTGTCCTTCAAATATGAAGGCGAGTATAAAATATTCACAAGCAAACAAACTAAGAGATTTTGCAGAAAAGAATCCACCTTTGCAGGAAATATTAAAGGAAGCCTTAGAACCTGAAAGAAAAAGACAGGAGAGAGAGACTTGGAGGAGAGTATAGAAGTAAGAATAGCAGAAAGGATAACCAAAAGAGTAAAAAGATAGACACAAATAAGATGACATATGAAAACCAAAGAATAAAATGGAACAAGTAAATAGTGCATTTACAATAATATCATTGAATGTGAATGGATTAAACTCCCCGATCAAAAGATACAGGCTGATAGAACAGATAAAAAAACATGAGCCATCCATATGCTGCTTACAAGAAACTCACCTTAGACCCAGGGATACAACCCAGCTGAAAGTGAAAGGTTAGAAAAAGATAGTCCATGCGAATAGTAAACAGAATAGATGAGGAGTAGCTATACTAATGTCAGACAAAACAGACTTTAAATGCAAAAAAGTTAGATACAGAAGGCTGTTATATATTAATAAAAGGGACGATCCACCGGGAAGATATGAGTCATAAATATCTATGCACCTAACCAGGGTGCCCCAAAATACATGAGACAAACTCTGGCAAAACTGAAGGGAGAAATAGACATTTCTACAATAATTGTTGGAGACTTCACCACCCCACTCACATTATTAGATAGAACAACTAGAAAGAAGATCAACAAGGAAACAGAGAACTTGAACAATATGATAAACAAGTTAGATCTAACAGACATATACAGAACACTGCATCCAAACTCAGCGGGTTATACATTCTTTTCAAGTGCCCATGGATCTTTCTCCAGGATAGACCACATGTTAGGTCACAATACAGCTCTCAGTATATACAAAAAGATAGAAATTATGCAAAGCACTGCCTCAGATTATAATGGAATGAAACTGAAAATCAATAATAGGAAAAAAGGAAATTCGCAAATGTTTGGTGGCTGAACAACGCACTCCTAAATAATCAGTGGGTCAAAAAGGAAATTGCAAGTGAAATCACTAAATATATTGAGACAAATGAAAACGAGAACACAATGTATCAAAACTTATGGGATACAGGGAAGGCAGTCTTGAGAGGGAAATTTATAGCCCTACATGCCTATATTAAAAAAGAAAAAAGAGCTAAACTCTTTGTGACTTAACTGAACAAGACTTAACAAGTAGAGAAACTAGAAAAAGAACAGCAAACCAATCCCAAAGCAAGCAGAAGGAAAGAAATCATAAAGATTAGAGCAGAAATAAGTGAAAATGAGAACAAAACGAGAGAAAATCAACAAAACCAAAAGCTGGTTCTTTGAGAAGATCAATAAAATCGACAAATCCCTAGCTAGATTAACAACAAAAAAAAAAAAAAAAAAAAGAAGATGCAAATAAATACAATCCTAAATGAAAGGGGGGAAGTTACAAATGACCCCACTGAAATAAAAAGAATCATAAGAGGTTATTATGAGAAACTGTATGCCAACACACTAGGCAACCTAGATGAAATGGACAAATTCCTAGAAACGAACAACCAACCTACACTGATGCTACAGGAAATAGAAGAACTTAACAAACCAATCACATTTAAGGAGATTGAATCCTTCATCAAAAATCTCCCAGCAGAGAAAAGTCCAGGACCAGATAGCTTCACAGGTGAATTCTACCAAGCATTTAGAAAAGAATTAACACCAACCCTGTTTAAACTCTTCCAAAAAATTGAAGGCTAGGGAAAATTACCCAATTCATTTTATGAAGCCAACATCACCTTAATACCAAAGCCAGATAAAGATACTACAAGAAAAAATTACAGACCAATCTCTCTAATGAACATAGGTGCAAAATTCTCAACAGAATACTTGCAAGTCAAATCCAACAGCATATCAAAAGACTTATACATCATGACCAAGTGGGATTTATTCCTTGTATGCAAGGTTGGTTCAACATAAGAAAATCAATCTATGTAATACACCACATTAACAAATTGAAGGAAATAACCACATGATCATCTCTATAGACGCAGAAAAAGCATTTGACAAAATACAGCACTCTTTCCTTATAAAAATGCTGCAAAAGATAGAAATAGAAGGAAAATTCCTCAATGTGATAAAAGGCATATATGAAAAACCCACAGCCAACATCATACTCAATGGGGAAAGGTTGAAAACTTTCCCTCTAAGATCGGGAACAAGACAAGGATGCCCACTGTCACCATTGTTTTTCAGTGTTGTACTAGAAGTTCTAGCTAGGTCAATTAGACAAGAAAAAATAATTAAAAGCATCCAAATAGGAAAAGAGGAAGCAAAACTCTCACTGTTTGCAGATGACATCATCCTGTATTTAGAAAATTCTGAAGTATCCATGACAAAGCTAATCAAGCTAATAAATGAGTTTAGCAAAGTGGCAGGATATAAGATCAACACGCAAAAGTCAGTGATGTTTTTGTACGCTAGTACTGAACAATCTGAGGTGGAAATGGGGAAAATTCCATGTTCAATAGCAACAAAAAGGCTCAAATACCTAGGAGTTAATTTAACCAAAGAAGTATAGGACCTATATGCAGAAAACTATAAAACAATGCTAAAAGAAATTTTAAAAGACCTAAACAAGTGGAAAGACATTCCGTGTTCATGGATTGGAAGAATAAATATCATGAAGATGTCAATCTTACCTAAACTGATCTATAGATTCAATGCAATACCAATCAAAATCCCAACAGCTTACTTTACAGAATTAGAGAAGGCAATTACCAAATTCATCTGGAAGGGTAAGTGCACCCGAATAGCCAAAAGTATTCTAAAAAAGAAGAGCAATGTGGGAGGAATTTCACTGTCTGGCCTTGAAACATATTACAAAGCTACAGTGGTCAAAACAGCGTGGTGGTGGCATAAAGATAGACACTTTGATCAGTGGAATAGAATTGAGAACCCAGAAATAAACCCTCACCTATACAGTCAACTGGTTTTGACAAACCTACCAAGTACATGTTAATGGGACAAAACAGTCTCTTCAACAAATGGTGTTGGGAGAACTGGATATCTATAACCAAAAGAATGAAAGAGGACCCCTATCTCACCCCCTACACAAGAATCAACTCAAAATGGATCAAAGATCTAAATATAAAAGCCAGGACCATAAAACTACTAGAAGAAAACGTAGGGAAACATCTTCAAGACCTTATAGTAGGTGGTGGTTTCTTGGACCTTACACCCAAAGCACGTGCAACAAAAGAAAAAATAGATAAATGGGACCTTCTCAAAATTAAACACTTTTGCACCTCACAGATAACTTTGTCAGAAGGGTGAAAAGGCAGCCAACTCAATGGGGAAAAATATTTGGAAATCACATATCTGATAAGGTTTTAATATCCAGGATATATAAAGAGCTGTTACAAATCAACAATAAAAAGACAAATGACCCAATTAAAAAATGGGCAAAAGACTTGAATAGACATTTCTCCAAAGATAAATACAAATGGCAAAAAAACATATGAAGAAATGCTCAACATCAGTCATGATTAGGGAAATGCAAATCAAAACTACAATGAGATATCATTTCACACCTAACAGAATGGCCACTATTAAAAAGACAGAGAACTACAAGTGTTGGAGAGGATGTGGAGAGATAGGAACACTTCTTCACTGTTGGTGGGAATGCAGGATGGCACAGCCACTGTGGAGGACTGTTTGGCAGTTCCTAAAGAAGTTGAATATAGACTTGCCACGTGACCCTGCAATACCACTACTGGGTATATACCCAGAAGAACTGAGAGCAGTGACACGAACAGACATCTGCACAGCGATGTTCATAGCCACATTATTCACCATTGCCAAAAGCTGGAAACAACCCAGGTGTCCATCAACAGACGAATGGATAAACAAACTGTGGTCTATTCACACGATGGAATATTATGCAGCTGTAAGAAGAAATGAAGTCATAAAGCATATGGCAACATGGATGAACCTGGAGGACATTATGTTGAGCGAAGCAAGCCAGACATAAAAGGACAAATACTGTATGATTGTGCTGTTATGAACTAAGTATATTGTGTAACATATTGTTTGATTCAAAAAAAATTTTTTTCTGGTCCAAACCTGAAAGCTGGACCCTCAGGCTCAGTCCTGCTCTCTGCAGGGAGCACTCTTGGAGTTGGGCAGCTTGTGGGAAAAAGTGCTTTGAGTCTCTCAGTGCTCTGTTTCATGCCAACTTTGTGAGACGTTATTCCCAGGGGGAAATCTCTCTACTTTGTGATAGATTCTTGCAATAGAACCTAAAATTCGGAGTGAAAGTAATAGGTACAGTATGTTGCATTTGCCTAGTAAAGGGTGATTAGGAACTTTTGGCTCACTACTGATGTTCATGTAGTTAAATGTGTGCACTAGTGCTGTAAATTCACTTTGGATAATGGAAACAAATCTAATCTTACATTTTAAAAATGAGAGATTTTGATAATGAACGGTGGCCATGGTAGCATGACGTTGTGAGTGTAATTTACAGCACTGGATTCTAGGTGTGAATGTGGTTAAGTGGAAATTTTAGGTCATTTTACTAGAATGAACATTAAGACGACTGCACATAGGACTCTACAACCCAAAGTGCCCTAGTGTAAACGATGGGCGAGTATTAGTAGTCCAGTTATCAAAATGCTCTTTGATGAATCATGACAAATGTATGTGTTAATAGGTTGGTATATGGGAACTCTGTATTTAATATATTTTATGCATGATATTTCTATAACAACTTCTCTGAAAAAATTAACAAAGAAAGAGGCTAGGGTTGTACACACTCCACCGCTTTGCTACTGCAGGTAGCAGTTTGCATTGCAAACTTTGGAGCCATCTTCTGGGCCTAGTCATAAAGATGATTTAGAGGCAGATCAGATTGCACCTACCTGCGAAAATCAGAAAATTGAGAAGTTTCTCAAAAGTCAAACTTTTAGGGATGATGAAACCATAGAAGATCTAGTGTGCACTGTTGCATGATTGTGGTGCTTTTAGGTTTACATTAGATTGCAATTACTATGTTTTCTTCAAAAACAAATCCCAACAAAGCCCTGTTGATACAGTGTGGCTTTACTGTTGTAAAATACTGTGAAATTGAATTTTGTTCCGTCGTTTAACAAGTGTATAGTTGCTTTTTATTCCTTAAATGTTTTTTAGCTCCTATTACTGACACTCGTAAATATGAATGAACAGTTATGAATCCTTTGGCAGGCCTTCTCACTGCCTGCAGAACTTTGCCGCTGTGTTCTTAAGTGAATGTTAATTTCTGAAGTTTGGGATTTTGTGGGGGGTTTCTTTTTCTTTTCCATTTTCTCTTATTTTTTTTTCCCTTCCTTCCTTTCTTTTTATATTTTTTGCTGTAAATGCTGCATATCCAATTGTGTATTAGAAGGACAATGATTATGTTTATGCCTTCTTAGTTATAACCATTATCAGAGTGACAAGGCTATCTCCCCACTGTTTATGCTCTTGTCAATCTTTTAATTTCCACTTAAGCAAATTGTTCTGAGTTTTAGCTGTTGTCTTTCTAGCCATTACAGTCATTTGGAATAAAAATTCAACTTCAGTGAAAAAAATATTTTAAAAAAGTATTTTAAAGTACTATTTAATATACTATATTTAGTATTTTAAAGTACTATATTTAGGTCATTATGTGAAAATCCCACTCGGAATTTTAGTTATTAAACAGGCAAACCCTGGGCATGTGAAAACGTTTAGGGATGATGGATATGTTCCTTACCATGATTGTGGAGATGGTTTCATGGGTGTATATACATATGTGGGAACTTACCAGATCATACATTTTAAATATGTGCAATTCATTGTATGTCAATTATACTGCAATAAAGGTTTTTGTTTTGTTTTGTTTTGTTTTTTTTAAAAAGAGCAAGCCCTGGGTTACGCTAAATTGTTAAACTGGCTGAATTTGCACTTGCCTAGTGGTGATCATTATGAAATTTGACAGTTTAAGCTAAGTGTTGCTTTTTTAGTCTTTGGGTTCATTCCAGTCAACTATCAGTTTTACTTGAGAGCAAAAGTAAGACCTTTATTGAGCTAGTGAGGAAGGAAAGCTAAAAAGTAGTTGGTTCTCTTGTTGCATTTTCTAGGGTTCCCACTTTCTCATGGTGGAAAATTTGGAGTTTTGAAGCTCTGATTGGAATGTGTTTGGTGGGAAGCGGCTGTGGCTCAATCGATAGGGCTCCCGTTTACCATGTGGGAGGCCCCGGGTTCGATTCCCGGGCCTCCTGGTGAAGGCAGGCCCGCCCACGCGGTGCAGTGAGCTGATGCAGCAGGATGACCCAACAAAGGGAGACCAGCAGACACAGAAAAACGCACAGCAAATGGACACAGGGAGCACAAGCAGCAAGGGGGGATACATAAATAAATAAATAAATAAAATCTTAAAAAAAAAAAAAAAAAAGAATGTGTTGGGTATCAGTTTCCTCAACTTCTCCCACATGTAACAGGCACTCACTATTTTAATTTAAGTTTGGTTGATATTTCCATTTCCCTATTTGTGTGAAATCCTAAACCGTTAGTGATCTCCCAACCCTGAGGGGGAGATTTGAGGAAGATTTGCATCCATTCACCCCCTCCCTCCCCTCTCTACCTGTTTTCATCTCATAGGCCTCTTTCAAATGTATATACCATGGATTTCAGGACAAAATCAGCCAATCCACTTGTCACAATATTGGATTTGCTATTTGGTGATCAGCTCCTTTTAATTCAAATTGCTCCTGCAAAGGTATTTTAGTATAACAATTATTTATTAAGCTTAATAAGTAGCTTCATTATATTTAGACCTGCTTTAAAAATGAAAACTACGAGAAGGATCCATGTCAGGTGTGATTTGCAAAGCGGTTTAACGCTTAGAAAGAAGTTGAGCCACCTAAAGGGGTGCTGATGCGAAGGACCGGAGCTCTGCTGGCTTTTATCAAGGGTATTTATTGGGGGCAGAAGCTCACAGTCACCAGGCCCTGAAGAGTCCAGCCCAAGGTACTATACGAGGTACTTTTTCACCAAATGTCGCTGGCCACATGTTGAAGCAAGATGGCAGGCGATGTCTGCGCAGGTTCAGCCTTCCTCCTTCCTCTTAGGGCTCCGTGGTCCCAGCTTCTTCTGATCCCAGCTGTAGGCTGGCATAGGGCTCGTCTCTCTCCCCGGGGCTTGTTTCTTTCCGGGCTCAGGTGCCCTGGTCTCTCCATAAGGTCAGCTGTAGATTATCAGGCCCATCTCTCTTCCCCGGGCCTCTGCCGTGCCTGTGGAGCTGTCTCTCTCCCTCTGTGCTCTTCTCTGCGTATCTACTTCTGTGTTCTTGGAGTGAGCCCCCCAAGAGGGCGGGGACTCAACTATGAGTCGCCCTAATGACGTCGCATCAAAGCCCTAACCGTAACATAATTTAATCAAAGACAGCTCAGCTGAATCTAATACATTCAAAGTATTAGGGCTATCATGCCCAGCGGAACAGACCAGTTTACAAACATACCTTTTTTGAATTCATAAATAATATCAAACTGCCATAGTTACTGATACGGTTGGACTTAATACTTGTGTAAAGTCGAGGTTCCGTAAGCCTTACTACCTTTAAAGGAGTTGACTGTTGAGCTGATAAGGGGTATGTCTATTCAGAAGACTTTGAAAACAGAAAATAGATCCTTTCCCTCAGGTAAGGCTTATTTTGGCATTATTTTTCTAGCCCCTCATAATCATAAAACCCCACGTGTGTGTGCATGTGTGCATACATATGCATATCTAGGCACAGGCATGTTGTGTTCATATGTGTGTACATGTGTGCATTCTTATTTCCCAGTTTTTCCAGTTTACCACTAGTTCTGGCAGCAAAGGTTGTGCTCTGCTGATGACAATCCTAGTCTGATGGTGGAGAGGTCAGGGCTCAGCATTTCGTAGCCACACTCAGGCAGCGACGTGCTCGGGCACTGCTACTTCAGGAAGGCCACACTGGCTGGCGCTAACTGCCCATGCCTCTGCCGTGGGGGTGATTGTGGGGTGTCCCCTCAGCTGCCACCTCGGGCTCGTATTATGCCATTAACCAGAGTCTCGGCAGGATTTCTTGGAAACCGCGCCTACCTGAATAATTTATTACCCAGTGATCAATTATTCATAGCTCGTTATTACAACTGAAGTAAAACCTAAAGGTGGAATCACTGTGCCACTTATGAATATCCATCAGATTGTCAGGAGATTGCGGTGGAGTTTCAAGTCCTTGTGGTCCCCACTTCTTCTGCTTCTCTGAGGGGATTCAGAAGAGAGCAGCCTTCTGAGGCGGCATCAGAGTCAACGAGAGCAGTTGCCCATGACTCCCTGCCGGCAGTGCAGCAGTGCTTCATCTGTCCATGCTGTTTGCCTTTGTAATTCCGGCCTCACTTACACCTAGAAATCAAAATTCAGTTTGAGAGAAGGCAGGACATATTTATGGCACTGTTGGTTTATTAAACGTTCTTGGGAGATAGACAGGGCTGCGTAACTCGCCCGTAGGGTAACTTTTCTGGGATAAAATGCAGGTTCCTTTAGTACATTTTATCGGCGTTAATCTTGTTGCGTTTGCTTGTTCCATCAGGATTATATCTGACTTGTATTTTATTAAACCATACCTGCCGTATAAGAAATGCCGTGTGTTTTTTTACATATATTATATAAAAACCATTTTAGTAAAAGTGCTGTGAAAGCCTAACCAAAACAAAATAAAACGAAGCCTAAAGATATTTTTATTCAGGAAATATTGTAGGTAATTGTTTGGCTTAAGGCAGATTGTTTTTTATTGTTAAAAATTACTAGGTATTTTTAAGTGTGATGAAAATAGTTGGAGAATTTTCAAGCCCAGTGATGCTGGGATGTAAAGCAGAAGGCTGGCCCCTGGCACCCAGGAGGGGGCAGTGCTCTGCCGTGCGCCACATTCTGGTGCCGTTTCAGAGTCCCTTGAGCGTAAGAGTCCAGAGACACTGGGGTTCGCAGCCTCATGTGTTAAAGACCCCAGCCTGTAACAAAAAATCCCAAACTATCGCGTAAGCACTTTTCAGTCGCGGCCCCAGGTTTTTTTGGTGTTGATGTCACGAGCCGCGATTCTTCAAGTGGAGTGGAGGCTGAATGTTTTCCGTAGCCTGAGCCCACACCTCTCACACAGGCCCCCACACACGGCATCCCGGATGACCCACCAAGCAGGAGTTTAAATACGGATTTAATTTTACTGTTGTGAAAATATAGAGGTAAGAATTGTTTTTAAGCCTTAAGAATAAGGTGAACATGTTATGGAGTGGGGTGAAAAATTTGCATGCTTTTTAATTTTAATTTTTAATAGGCTACACATTCACGTAGTTCAAAAAGTATAAAAACTTAATACTGTTAAAAGTCTCCTCTTGTACTTTCCCCCCTTTTTCGGAGTTCCCATCCTTTACCCCCAAAGATAATCTATGTTACGATTTTCCTATAAATTTTTCCAAAATTGCTGTATGCATACATAACCAACTCTGGAATATAGATTCTTGTTTTTGTCCCCTTGTGATAAAAGCTAGCATATTAAACAAACTGTTCTGTACTTTGCTTTTTTCATATGCCAAAATATCTTGGAAACCTTTCCATTTTAGTATATAGAGAACTTCCGTGTTCTTAAACAGCTGTGTAGCATTCCATTGTACGGCTGTAGTATAATTTATTTAACCTCTTTCCTATTGATAGGCATTCAGATTTTTCAAAATCTCTTGCTATAAAAAACTGCTGCAGTGATCAACCCTGAACATTTGTCATTTTGTAAACATGTCATTATTTCTCTCATGAACTTTAAGGTAAAGTATGAGAGCGCAGATACACGTCCTGTGCTGGGCTTTGGCAGCCCCTCTCCTAGGTCGTGAGTTCATCCTTCTGTGCTGTCGGGGCACTTTGCTGGAGAAGCTTGAGAAGCACTGCTGGAAACCTGTTACTGGGGCCTAGGGGTGGGATGGCTTTTCACTCTCCAAAATAGCTTTGCCGTGAAGAAAGTGACAGCAGTGACACTTGCCATCCTGGGATTCCTGCCCGTGGTATTATGAGAAAGCTTGTGTCAATCTGTTGGCAGATTTCTTAAACCAGAAATATAGAATTGTTCAGGTTTGCCTACAAAGGCATTTGATACAACGGAACACCAAGAGCTGTGAGGTTTTGGAATGGGTTCATTGTCCCCTGATCTTAAGCCCTGGAGCCCCAAAGGCACTGGTGTCTTGTAAAATGTTACTAGGTGTTCTGCATAAAAAGAGGTTCCATGATTTAAAAAGCCGCTTTCTTTACTGTGGGCCTCCTCGGATCCTTAAATCTGTTGGGACACATTGTGACTCTCAAGAGTTGGATGTAGTGTGCAGCATTTCCAAAACTTGTTGGACCTTGTACCACCCCCCCGCCCCCCTTTTTTTTTCCAGGCTACTCTTATTAGCACTAAGGTACCAAGGAACCCAACTTGGGAGACACCGTGTTGAAGTTAGTGATAAACACACGTGGCATTTAAATTTACAGAAGACTTAGATTTAGTAAGGGGAATGAATAAGAAGTCCATATTTTAGAACCTGCCATCATGAACAGCAGATGGTGGTAATGTAACATTCAGACCCACTGACTAGTAAGATGAGGGAGTATTTCCAATGGCAGTGCTGATTCAGGGTCCATAATGCCATTTCCATTTGTAGTCTACCAATATCTTAATTTCACTGCTTAAATGAATAAAACGTTAAAAATAGGTAATTAACATACGTGTAATTTCTTCCTAAGAAAAGCAAAAATTGGCTGAGAAATAAATTTGGAGGAATCTTTTTATCGTCACAGACTGTTTTACCTGGCGTGAACTAGGTTTGGTTTTGCTTGCTATCTCCGTATTAGATGGATGCTTCCTAGTGTGTGCACACCCCCTTTCTTCAAGAGGAAAAGCCACGCATGTAACCAAACTAACTCTTCACTGTCCAGGCGAATGGTCAGAGCATCTGGCTGGTGTCTGCCAAAGGGACTTCAGGACCTCCGGGATGAAGCAGCTATAGCCATTGTCCTTCCGGAACCGATAACTGGGTTGGAAATAGGAACACAAGTAGCTCCGTAGAAGGGCCAAGAGCCGAGAGAGATCAGGGTCTTTGAGAGATGGGGAGGGGTCTGGGCCACTTTCATTCTTTTGAGGTCTATTAAATTATGCAAAACAACAAAAAACTGGACAACAAAAGCAGGGTATGTTTTAAATAATTGCATTTAACAATTAAAAACCATCACATGAAAATGTAATACCATGTGAATATGCTATTCACAAGATAATGACAGGATTATTGTAAATTTTAATACCTAGAACCCTACAGTTGGGGGGGGGCAGAAATGGGACACGTTTTAAGTGTGTGATGAGCACTTTTCAGAGCGTCGGTCACTGTCACAAAGGGAATAAGCTGAGTTGGAACCCCTCTCAGTAGTTAGCATTTGAAGCCCTGATGAATTTGCAGCCCTGAGCAAAAGGCCTATTTGGCCACTTTTGTGATAAGCCCTGAGGCAGAGAGGATAAATGCTAAAGGAGATGGAGGAAAAGGAGCGGCTCTTCCAGTGAGGACACCTGGACCAACCTGTTGGATGTGGCATTGCTGACGATAGCCCTTGAGGGGTCTTATGACTTGGAGTGATGAAGTTTTACAGGGAATAAGGCAGTTAGGTGTTTTCAGTGGGGCTTTCAGTTTTCTAGGTTTGTCACTCAGGGCTTGAAAAGATTGTGTTCTGACTGTGGTCAGCATCTCAGGATCAGAGATGTGGAGGGCCTCAGGAAAACTCTCCACTTAGAGCCTGAAAGCTTCCAGACACCCTCATTGGTGATTTCTTTTTCTCTTGGGAAGCAGATGGGCCTAATGTGTGGAGATTACTGTTTATTATGAGGTATATTACCCCAAGATCTATGTGTCTCTCTCCCAGAAGGTAGGCTGCGTGTTTTGATGAGGGAAAACAATGTTGGAAACTCGCGTTGAGTGAAGTCCCTCTTGGTCAGGAATCATGGTATCCATGGTTGTGTCCCAGGTGTAAAGAGGTGTCTTCAAGGGCCCGCAGCTTCTGCCTTGAGAGAAGATACAAAGGGAGTCAGAGCAGATGCCCTCCAGGTCTTCAGGGATAGAGCCAAAAGGGCAGGCACCCTCTCCTGTCCTTGGCCCCCAATTCCAAGGAGGTCAACATTGGCCCCAGATCAGGCTGTTTGGACATTGAAGAATCCCACTGTCAGGCTGAGGGCTGAAAGCTGTGGGAGTAATATACAGATATTGCTATCATTGGATTTGATTGAGAATAAGAAGGCAATGAAACTCATTGACTCAACTCTTTTAATGTTCCAAAACCTCCGTCACAGTTCCCTTAGAAGATTCAAACAACAGGATGAACAAGAGAGAGGAAGCATGTATACTTTTAGATCCTAAACTAGTCAACACCTATTAGCTTACTGATCATCCCAAAATGGCTGACTGGTTGACAAGAATTATCCCTGGTTTTGGCTGAGGTGATGGAGAAGAGGAGATTGGCTAGAGAGAGCTAGAACAGAATGTAAGATTTCCTGTATCTTAATTGAGGGTTTAACCATTAAATCTTGAAAACAAGGTCTGTAATTGCTTAAGGATGAAGTATTTGATTTTCTTTTGTTCTAATTTCCTATGGGTATAAAATTATAATTCATTCTTCTCTGAAATTGTGGTATACATAGAGTAAAATCCCATAAAGCTAATGATACCTTTTATCCCAGAAATTTGTCCTTTTATGTAGTTTCCCATTAGAAATAGTATAACTTTTTCTTCTAAAAGAGTTCAGAGTACTTCAACAGCACTGTTTAATTTGTTTTTATGGCAGTCCTATGAAGAGGCTTCAAATAAAAAGAATTTTTAAAATTCTGGGTAAACTACAAAGTACTATTGAGCTCTACTTCAGGAGAACCCTTAATGAACAATGAAAGTATGTTTTCAGATGATCTTAAGGAGAATCATTACTTTTCTGGTTCCCATGAAAATATATTTTAGGTTCTCAAAACTACTATGACTTGCTTCAGTTTTACTTCAAAGTACTTTTTTCTGGAGCTGAAGCTTCAAATACAAGAAGAAATTTTATCATATACATTAATTTTCTTTTACATACATTCTTGAAAGGCTAGGGTGAAACTATTATGATTTAGTAGTCATATATTCCTGACAAGTTAGAAACTTAGAAACGTAACCCACAGGAAATAAAACATAAAATCCCCATCAGTGAGTCTCGTCATTCATTGATTCTCTGACCATGTGCAGATGTGTGCATATAAGTTTTCCATAGAGTCCTTTCAGGAAGTGAACCATATGGGGCTGAATCCACACAGTGCAGGTGTGTGCATTAAATGGAACCTGTATCAAAGTATGGCCAGAGGTGATTCTCATTTGATTGAACTTTTCTACCGACTCTAGAACGTGAATGCTTAAGTGGTCCCACTGGTGACAGCATAGCTCCAAGTATATGATTTCCACTGAGAGTTATAGATATTTCAGTTCTTTTAAATATTTCTATGGCCTCTTTGACTTCCTCACCCGTAACAGTGGTCTTGTTAAGTGCATTTATAACACTGACAGACACCTAGAGGACTGACAGATCTGAGCCCTGACTGTTTATTAAATGTATAAAAGCAAAATTGATCCAGTGACCAAGAATGAGGTTGGTTAGTTTAGCAAGAGTCAATTTTAACTAGCTTTTGTGCTTGAATAACACAGGCAGGACCAGCTACATAATTTGTGCGGCCCAGTGCAAAATGAAAACGCAGGGTTTCTTGTTCAGAAATTAAGAATTTCAAGCTGATGGCAGATCATCAAATCAAGAGTGGGACTCTTAGTGTAAGACCCTGTGTGTCTGCACAGTCCCCGTGCCGGTGAAGCCGATCTTGAGCTCAGGATAGTAGGGATATAGCTGTTTGGGGTGGGGGATAAAGTCTCCCCAAATTGACAGATGTAGGGCATTGGTCAGTAGCAATCAGTACTTTGAACCTGGTTCTGAGTGACTGAAAATAATTAAGCAAGGGTGAAGTCACCTCATTTAAACAGATCTTTATAAATTCACTTGGAATTTTAGACACAGAGGCCTTTAAGGTCATGTTTAATGAGAGAAAAAATTCTTGGTCTGGTCACGACTAACTGGCTTTGGCTGCTCTCTGCATTGAGGCAATTTATCTAAGTTTCTGTGAGTAACTGAGTCAAAGTTTATCTGGCAAAATAATCTCTGGGGTGAAGGATGACAGATGAAGTGTACATGTTGTTCACATTTGCTCCATTTACATTCCCAATTTTCCTTGTTATTTGCAGCAAGTGACTTTAAAGCCTACCTCTCCAGCTTTGATCTCTAGCCCATTAGGCAATCTTGTATTTCCAGAGATCTAAAGGATATCTCCATTTGAATGCCTAGACAATGTCTGAAATTCAGTAAGATGTTAAATAACCTTTTTTTGGATAGATACCAATCCTCTTGGTTCTGAAGAATGGTAAATAAGGTTACTTGGGACTGTCTTCTCTTTGGCCAACACATTTCCAATCACCCACTAATTCTTTCACAAGAGTCTTCCAAATTTACCTTTATTCTCCACTGTCAACTTACTTTAGGCCTTCTTATTTTGCATCTGTGGTAGCTTTGTGGCTACTGGGCTGCTCCACTCTTTCCTAAAGTTCAAGAATAAATATTTTTCAAATAGCACTTTTATAATTTCAGTCTTTTGCTGAAGATCTGACAGCTCCTGAATCTCTTCTGTCAGACAAAATTTAAATGAAGCCTCACATTCAAGGTCTTCTATCCACTGTATCCTCTCTATCTACCTGGATTTTATTAATCATTTTTTTCCCAGCCTGAGCAGTCTGCCTCCTCTCCACATGTTTTTACTTCTGTATTCTTTTTTCTTATTTCTGTTCCTTACTGTGAGAGAAAGATGTGATGACTTGTGCATGCCCAACCAGAGTTGTCTTTTCCTTCAAGACCTGGAATTCAGGGCAAGGAGGAGTTAGTCCTGGAATGACCACTAATCTGCTGAATTATCTTGGCCATACAGGGAGGGCTTGGGTTACCTGATGTACAGTCTCTGTCCAAGTCTTTGATTCTCTGATTCCACTGGGAGATTGTCTTCATCAGCAGAGCCTGTTCTGCCTTAATGATCCCTTTGCAGGAGAAAGGAAAGAGAGGGTGCAAAGGCATTTTTGCCTTTAAGTTGAAAGTTCTCTGATTCATATAGTAAAGTTGTAAAATGTCTTTTTCAAGACCAGCGCTTCAGGGCTGGAGGCAAGCTGCCAAGGGCCATATATTCCTTAGTTATGTAGTAATGTACAAATTACCCTACAAATTGCAGTTACACCACTCTACACATGTTCTGCCACCTTAAACAGTGCTCCTTGGTTATGGGGTACTTTGTAATTATTGCCAAGTGGTTTTGCCTACCCTTTGCTCTTCAACTAAAATATAACTCCTATAAGGCATAAATTAGACCCTTGAGTGTTTTTTAAAAAATGTGCCACATGGTACCCAGTGTTCCCTGTGCCCATTGAATTCATTCCTTATCAATTCGACTCTCAGTTGAACATTGTGTATTCTACAGTCTGATGCCGTGAACCGGGAAATAGGTGCTGATGACATCAAGAATTGGAGGCCTCTGGAAGGCCAGTCTGAATGCAGTGGCAACAGGATGGAGTTCCTGGGGCAAGAGTAGCTTTGGAACCCAGCACAAGTGATGATGGTGGAGAGTCTGCAGAATTGTGCTTAGGGGAGGAGGCAGCAGCGGTGTCCTCCTGAATCAGGTGGACACAGTCCTGGGATGTGTGGTCCCTGAGTCTGGTCCTCCAGAAACACTTGGTGAATTTGTGAGCCTCCTATTACATTTTGATTACATTCCTTTCTGGCTTCAGTTAGCCACATCTTGTTTTGTTGCTTGGGACCAAGAGACCAAGAAATCTGGTTACAGAAAGGAGAGTGCACATGTATCAGCAGTTTTTAAGATAAGTTAGCTTGTGTAGCTCTAGTAAAATCCTGCTTTTCTCTTTTCTAGAGAAAAGAGTAAGAGGTAGGAAAAACATTCAGAGGTAGGTAAAAGCACATTCAAAATTATCCTTGAGCAGAGACTCAGAGAATACATTTTAGATATCGCCAACACACATATATGTCATTTTACCATAAGGCAGAATATTTAAAAATTAGATTGACTCCATCAGGTAGAGAAATAGTATACTTTTTCTACATGGGCCATATCTTGCCCTCTATGTCACCCAATGTGGAATCCCTTTTTGTGACTTTTATGGCAGTGGACTGACCAAACTCCATTTGATACCACTTAATGAGGTAATGCTCTCCTGCCTGTGAATTTCATCCATGAGTCCCACTTTTGCAGGCTAGAATGGCATAAGTCACTGGTTCACCTCTGAACATACCACAGGTCTTCAGATGTTTCAAGAAACTTTAGTTCAGTTAAAGTGATGGTTCTCAAACTTTAGATGCACAGACACCTTTTGGGGGCTTGTTTAAATGTAGATTCCTAGGCCTGATCTTGGAAAGCTGACCCTGCAGGTCTCACTGGGGTCCAGGAGCTCTGGATGATTCTGCTACAAGTGGTTCATGACTTCCATTTATTGAGCACTCACTGTATGCCAAGTTCTGCCCAGGGGCTGGGTATATAAAATCAAATATAAATAGACATTTCTTTAAAGAAGATATTCAGATTGCCAATAAGCACATGAAAAAGTTGATTAACATCATTAACTGTTAGGTATGTGCAAATTAAAACTTCAGAGGGACTTCAGGGAAGATGGCATTGGAGCAACTTGGCAGGGCTCAAGTCTTTTTAAAAGCAATGGAGGAAGGGCATAAGCTGTCCAAGGGAGCTGCTTTGGAGATCTGCAGACCAGGAGAGTACTGCATGCCTTATCCAGGAGGGAAAGGGACAGAGAGACGAAGAGGGTGAAATGAAAACTGAGTTACTTGCCCCTGTGGCTTTTAATGGCACCCATCCCCCACCCTTGAGGCAAACAGCCTCAGTACAACCTGTGGCTGATAGTGGCCAACTGAGAGGGAAATGGATGTTTTCTCCCTGGGAAGAGGGAGGATGTGGCAGAGTGTGGTTTCTCTTCAGAGTTTGGATAGCAGGGCCCTGCTTTGAATTGCTGCTCTAGCTGGCCCAGTAACTCCAGCAAATAGAAGTTCAAAGAGTCATCTCCATGGAAAAGTTCACTGAAGAGCACCATCTGCTCACAGGCTGGTAAAGTGAATGAAGAAAAAAGCTTTTTGGAGTCTCTCATGTCTTTGTCCCCAGGTCCCCTTGGATCTGGTCTGTGCCTCTTTAGTGGGTCCCTGGCCCTGTTTGATAACTTAAACAGGGTAATTTTATAAAGATTTATAATAAGTTGAACCAAAAATCAAAGAAGAACTGGGAAACAAAATGACTAGGCAAGAGAAAGAAATTGACTATCAGTAAATTCACCAACATAATCAGATGCCTAGATGTCAGCAAAAACTTACAAGCCACACTTAAGAAACAGGATGATATGACCTAACCAAAGAAACAAAAGTCCTGATGAGACACAGGATTTAAGACAATCAATGATGTTCACATCACATGCTTGAAATCTCCTAAATCCATTCAAGGAGTTGAAGGAAAATGTGGCCAAAGTGATAAAAGATATTAAGAAGACACTAGATTAGCATAAAGAACAATTTGAAAGCCTATAAAGAAAAGTAACAGCCTATGGGAATGAAAGGCACAATGGGTGAGATTAAAAATACATTAGAGGCAAATAACAGCAGATTTGATTTGGCCAGGGAACAAATAAGCAAAATGGAATACATAGCATTTGAACTTGAAAAGGCAGGAAAACAGACAGAAAAAAAGAATGGGAAAAATTGAGCAGGGACTTGGGATTGAATAGCAGTGCAAAATGCACAAACATACACATTATTGTGTCCCAGAAGAAGAGAACAGAAAAGTGACAGAATATTTGAGGAAATAATGGCTGAAAATTTCCCAACCCTTATGGAAGGCATAAATATCAATATCCAGAAAGGACAATGGACTCCAAAGAGAATACGTCCAAAGAGCCCTACTCTGAGAAACCTACTATTCAGAATGTCACATGCCAGAGATTAAAGTGAATTCTGAAAGCTAGAGAAAAGCAATTCACACACAAGGGTTGCACCATAAGACTAAGTGCTGATTTCTCATCAGACCATAGAGGTGAGAAGGTGGTGGCATGATACATTTAAGACACTGAAAGAAAAAAAGTTGCCAGTCAAGAATTCTTTATCCAGCAAAACTGTCCTTCAAAAATGAGAGTGAGTTTAAAGTCTTCACAGATAAAAAGAAACAGAGTTTGTCACCAGAAGACTGGACTTAGAAGCCATTCTGAAGGGAGTGCTGCAGCTTGTAGGGAAAAGACAGGCAAGAGAGGCTCGGAGAAGATTGTAGAAATGAAGATTATTAGTAAGGGTAACTAAAAGGGTAAAAAGACTGGCAATAGTAAGATACAACAACGTAAAGCAAAAGGATAAAATGGATGAAGTAATTAATGCCTTTATAGTAATAATATTGAAGGTTAATGACTTGAACTCCCCTATCAAAAGAAACAGATTAGCAGAATGGATAAAAATATATGATATATCCCATCTATATGCTTTCTTCAATAGACTTGCCTTAGACATAAGGACACAAATAGGCTGAAAGTGAAAGGTTAGAAAAATATTTCACGCAAATAGTAACCCAAAAATAGCAGGAGATGCTGCACTAATATTGGGCAAAATAGATTTTAAATGCAAAACTTATGAGATGAAAAAGGTCATTATGTATTAATAAAAGGGGCAATTCACTAAGAAGAAATAAGAATACTAAATTTTTATGCACCTGATCTGGGTGCTCCAAACTACATGAGGAAACACTGGCAAAACTGAAGGAAGAAGTAGACCTCTTGACAGTAATAGTTGATTTCATTACACCACTCTGAGCATTGGCTAGAACATCTGGACAGAAGATGAATAAGGAAACAGAGATCTTGAATAATATGTTAAATGAACTAGACCTAGCAGACATTTATAGAACATTGCATCCCAAAACAGCAGGATATACATTCTTCTCAAGTGTTCATGGATCCTTCTCTAGGATAGACCATATGTTGGGTTACAGACAAGCCTCAATAAATTTAAAAAGATTGAAATTATATGAAGCATCTTTTCAGATCATAATGGAATGAAGCTGGAAATCAATAACTAGCGGGGAAGGGAAAATTCACAAATACATAAAGAGTAAACAACACACCCAAACAATCAGTGGGTCAAAGGAGAAATTGCAAGAGAAATTGGTAAATTACTAGAGACAAATGAAAATGAGAACACAACATATCAAAACTTATGGGATGCAATGAAGACAGTGTTGAGAGAGAAATTTATAGTCCTCAATGCTTACATTAAGAAAAAAGAAAGACCTAAAATCAAAGACATAACTGCACACCTAGAGGAACTAGTAAAAGAACAGCGAAGCAAGCAGAAGGAAAGAAATAACAAAGATTAGAGCAGAAATAAATGAAACTGAGAACAACAACAACAAAAACAATAGAAGCAACAAAATCAAAAGTTGGTTCTTCAAGAAGAAAGAAAAATCAATAAACCCTTTGCTAGATTGAAAAAGAAAAAAAGAAGATGCTAATAAAAACAGAAATGAGAGGGGGACTTCACTACTGACCCCACAGAGACAAAAGAGATCATAAGAAGATGCTATGAACAACAGTATGCCAACAAACCAGACAACATGGACAACATGGACAAATTCCTAGAAACAGCTGAGCAGCCTACACTGACCCTAGAAGAGATATAAGGCCTCAATAAGCCAATCACCAATAAAAAGATTGAAGCAGTCATCAAAAACCTCCCAAAAACGAAAAGCCCAGGACCAG
This sequence comes from Tolypeutes matacus, assembly GCA_026826555.1. Taxonomy (NCBI): domain Eukaryota; kingdom Metazoa; phylum Chordata; class Mammalia; order Cingulata; family Chlamyphoridae; genus Tolypeutes; species Tolypeutes matacus. Next base: position 1,426,775 of record JAKSZT010029748.1, on the reverse strand, counting down.
ATTGCTTCACAGGTGAATTCTTCCAATCATTCAAATTTATGGGAAGATGGCAGACTAGAAAGACACAGGACTCTCTTCTCCAGAAAAATAGCTAGAAAACAGGCTGGAACAGCCTGGAAAAAGATCTAGGGTTTAGGACATCAGGCCCAGAAGGAGGGGGGCAAGGGAGGGGAATGGCAACAACAGAACTGTGACTTGAGAACAGCGGCTGCTGCTGTCGGCACCATCCTCCACACTAAAGACACTTTAGAATTCTCAGGCCTTTGGGCCTGCAGCTACAGTCAAAAGGGGCCCCAGAGATCAACCACCCCAGGAAAGGGGAGAGAGAGGGACACAGCCCAAGGCTGACTCAGCTTTTGACTCACAAATTTGGTCTGTTGTGTCCCAGGAGCCCTTCCAGGCCGGGTGGGGCTGTGTCATTGTTTGCCTTGGGAGCCAGCAAGGGGCTAAAAATATAAGACCCTCCCAACCTCCTTCTCTACTAACTGGGACTGATTGTTGAGGCCTCAGAGGAGAGTGGAAATATTTCTTACCTGGAAAAAGGGAGGGGCCTGCCAGAAAAGGCTGGAGAACTGTCTCTGAGAAAGTTTGAATTACAAGGCTTTTAGCCTCCAGGCAGGATGCTCTGTCATATTGATCAAGTCTGTGTTGCAACAAATACACTCAGACCAGGCATTGAACTGAGAGCTGCCAAAGAGTGCCATCTGCTGGCAGACCAAGGGAGTGCATGTGAGAAAATTAAAAATAAGTGAGAAACATTTTTTCTCATCTTTACAGCTTCCCTTCCCGATGCCCTAGGAAGCAGGTCTGCAGCCAATTGCTGGGTCTAGTGCCCAGTTTTGAGCAGCCAGCAGGGACAATCCTAACAATCCAGGTCGAGCCAAGAATCAAAGAGCAGTGGTAACACAGCCTCCTGCCACTAAATCCCTACAAAAGAGAAAGAAGTTGAGCATCTTAGTAAACTACATCCTAATCAGATGCCTAGAAATCAGCAAAAAATTATAAGCCATACTACAAAAATAGAAGACATGGCCTAAGAAAAGGAATATATCAAAGCCCCAGAAGAGAGACAGGATTTGAGAGAACTAATCAGCAAGAAGCACACAACTTTACAAAGTCAAATTAATGAGTTTAAAGACAAAATGACTAAAGAGATAAATGACATCAAGAAGACATTGAGGGAGTGCAAAGAAGAATTTGAAATCCTGAACAGAAAAGTAACAGAGCTCATGGGAATGAAAGACACAGTAGGTGAGAAAAAGACCCATCAGAGGCATACAACAGCATACGCAAAATGATAGAAGAAAGAATAAGTGATACAGAAGACAGATCAGCTGAAATTGAAGAGAGAAAAGAACAGAGAGAGAGAAAAGAATGGAAGAAATTGAGCAGGGGCTCAGAGTTGAATGATAACACAAAACACAACAACATACGTGTCATGGGAGTTCCAGAAGGAGAAGAGAAGGGAAAAGGGGCAGAAAGAGTATTTGAGGAAATAATCACTGTAAGTTTCCCAACTCTCACAAGAAAAAGAAATTTACATGTCCAAGAAGCACACTGTATCCCAATCAGAATAAATCTGAATAGACCTACTCCAAGATACATAATACTAAGAATGTCTAATGTCAAAGATAAAGAGAAAATTTGCAGAGCAAACATTATATACAAGGGACAACCAGTAAGACTTAACGTGGATTTCCCATCAGAGGTGAGAGGACAACCGAGGATTCTTTATCCAGCAAAATTGTCCTTCAAATATGAAGGTAAGTATAAAATATTCACAAACAGAAACTAAGAGCATTTGCAAAAAAGAATCCAGCTTTGCAGGAAATATTAAAGGAAACCTTAGAATCTGAAATAAAAAGACAAGAGAGAGAGGCTTGGAGGAGAGTATAGAAGAAAAGGATAGCAGAAAGGATAACCAAGAGTAAAAAGACAGACAAAAATATATGACATATGAAAACCAAAGAATGAAATGGTGGAAGTAAATAATGCATTTACTGTAGTATCGAATGCGAATGGTTTAAACTGCCCAATCAAAAGATAGAGGCTGATAGAGTGGATAAAAAAACATGAGCCATCCATATGCTGCTTACAAGAAACTCACCTCAGACCCAGGGATACAAACCGGCTGAAAGTGAAAGGTTGGAAGAAGATACTCCATGGAAATAGTAACCAAAAAAGAGCAGGGGTAGCTATACTAATATCAGACAAAACAATTTAAATGCAAAAAAGTTATGAGATACAGAAGGCCATTATATATTAATAAAAGGGACAGTCCATCAGGAAGATATAATAACCATAAATATCTATGCACCTAATCAGGATGCCTCAAAATACATGAGACAAACTCTGGCAAAACTGAAAGGAGAAATAGACATATCTATAAAACTTGTTGGAGACTTCAACAACCTACCCACATCATTACATAGAACAACTAGACAGAAGATCAACAAGGAAACAACTTGAATAATACAATAAATGAGTTAGACCTATCAGACATATACAAAATGCTGCATCCAAACTCAGTGGGTTATACATTCTTCTCAAGTGCCCATAGATCTTTCCTCGGATAGACCACATGTTAGGATTCAGTGCAGCTCTCAAATATAAAAAGATTGAAATTATACAAAGCACCTTCTCAGATCATAATGAATGAGACTGGTAATCAATAAAAGGAAAAAGGTAAATTCGAAAATGTCTGGAAGCTAAACAATACACTCCTAAATAATCAGTGGATCAAAGAAGAAATTGCAAGTGAAATCACTAAATATATTGAGACAAATGAAAATGAGAATACAGCTTATCAAAACTTATGGGATACAACAAAGGAAGTCTTGATTAGGAAATTTATAGCCCTAAATGCCTGTATGAAAAAAAGAAGAAAGAGCTAAAATCAAATATTTAACTGAACAAGTAGAGAAACTAGAAAAAGAACAGCAAACCAATTCCAGAGCAAGGAGAAGTAAAGAAATCATAAAGATTAGAGCAGTAATAAATGAAATTGAGAACAAAAACACAAACAGAAAATTAACAAAACAGAAAGCTGGTTCTTTGAAAAGATCAATAAAATTGACAAACCCCTAGCTAGACTAACAGAAAAAAAGAAGATGCAGATAAATACAATGAGAAATGAAAGAAGAGAACTTTCAACTGACCCCATAGAAATGAAAAGAATCATAAGAGGATATTATGAGAAACTGTATGCCAACAGACTAGACAACCTAGATGAAATGTATAAATTCCTAGAAATGCACAACCTACGCTGACACTAAAAGAAATACAGAAACTTAAAAAACCAATCACATTTAAAGAGCTTGAATCATTCATCAAAAATCTCACGACAAAGAAAAGCCAAGGACCAGATGACTTCACAGGTGAATTCTACCAAGCATTTTGAAAAGAATTAACACCAATCCTGTTTAAACTCTTCCAAAAAATTGAAGAGGAGGGAAAATTACCCAACACATTTTATGAAGCCAACATCACCCTAATACCAAAGCCAGTTAAATACATTACAAGAAAAGAAAACTAGAGACCAATTGCACTAATGAACATAGATGCAAAAATTCTTAAGAAAATACTTGCAATTTGAATCTAACAGTATATCAAAAGACATACATCATGACCAAGTGGGATTTATTCCTGGTATGGAAAGCTGGTTCAACATAAGATTATCAATCAACATAATACACCACATTAACAAATTGAAGGAAAAAAACCACATGATCATTTCAACTAATGCAGAAAAGGCATTCGATAAAATCCAGCATCCTTTTTTGATAAAAACACGTCAAAAGATAGAAATAAAAGGAAAATTCCTTAATGTGATAAAAAGCATATATGAAAAACCCACGGCCAACATCATACTCAATAGGGAAAGTTTGAAAGCTTTCCCTCTAAGATCTGGAACAAGACAAGGATGCCCACTGTCACCACTGTTATTCAGTATTGTACTGGAAGTTCTATCTAGGACAATTAGACAAGGAAAAAAAAAATTAAAAGCATCCAAATAGGAAACGAGAAAGTAAAACTCTCACTGTTTGTGGATGACATGATCCTGTATTTAGAAAATTCTGAAGTATCCACAACAAAGCTACTTGAACTAATAAATGCATGCAACAAAGTAGCAGGATACAAGATCAACACGCAAAAATCAGTAATGTTTTTGTACACTAGTAATGAACTATCTGAGGAGGAAATCAAGGGGAAAATTCCATTTACAATAGTAATAAAAAGACTCAAATACCTAGAAATAAATTTTACCAAAGAAGTACAGGTCCTATATACAGAAAACTACAAAACAAAAAGAAACTTAAAAAGACCTAAACAAATGGAAAGACAATCCGTGTTCATGGACTGGAAGAATAAATATCATGAGGATGTCAACCTTACCCAAACAGAGTTATAGATTCAGTGCAATACCAATTGAAGTTCTAACAGTCTACTTTACAGAATTAGAAAAGGCAGTTACCAAATTCATTTGAAAGGGAAAGTTCACCCTAATAGCCAAAAGCATTCTAAAAAAAGAAGAGTGATGTGGGAGGACTTTCACTGCCTGTCCTTGAAGAGTATTACAAAGCTACTGTGGTCAAAACTGCATGAACTGGCATATAGAAAGACACATCAATCAGTAGAATAGAAATGAGAATCCAGAAATAAACCCTAACGTATATGGTCAACTGGCTTTTGACAAACCTTCCAAGTCTATGTTAACAGGACAAAACAGTCTCATCAACAAATGGTGTTGGGAGAACTGGATATCTATAACCGAAAGAATGAAAGAGGACTCCCTATCTCACCCCCTATACAAGAGTCAACTCAAAATAGATCAAAGACCTAAATATAAAAGCCAGGACCATAAAACTACTAGAAGAAAATATAGGGAAACATCTTCATGACCTTGTAGGTGGTGGTGGTTTCTTGGACCTTACACCAAAGCACATGCAACAAAAGAAAAAATAGATAAATGGGACCTTCTCAAAATTAAACACTTTTGCACCTCACAGGATTTTTTCAAAAGGGTGAATAGGCAGCTGACTCAATGAGAGAAAATATTTGGAAATCACATGTCTGAAGGATTAATATCCATGATTTATAAAGAGATGCTACCACTCAACAATAAAAAGACAAACGACCCAATTAAAAAATGGACAAAAGACTGGAATAGACATTTCTCCAAAGAAGAACACACTCCTAAATAATCAGTGGATCAAAGAAGAAATACAAATGGCAAAAAAACACATGAAGAAATGCTCAGGGGTCAGATATGGCTCAAATGGTTGGGTGTCCGTCTCCCATATGGAGGGACCTGGGTTCGATCCCTGGGACCTCCTGGTAAAAATTTTAAAAAATAAAAAAAGAAATGCTCAACATCACTCATGATTAGGGAAATGCAAATCAAAACTACAATGAGATATCATTTCACACCTATCAGAATGGCCACTACTAAAAAGACAGAGAATCACAAGTGTTGGAGAGGATGTGGAGAGATAGGAACACTTCTTCACTGTTGGTGGGATTGCAGGATGGTACAACCACTGTGGAGGACCGTTTGGCAGTTCCTAAAGAAGTTGAATATAGACTTGCCACGTGACCCTGCAATACCACTACTGGGCATATACCCAGAAGAACTGAGAGCAGTGACACAAACAGACATCTGCACACCGATGTTCACAGCCACATTATTCACCATTGCCAAAAGTTGGAAACAACCCAGGTGTCCATCAACAGATGAATGGATAAACAAACTGTGGTCTATTCACACGATGGAATATTATGCAGCTGTTAGAAGAAATGAAGTCATATAGCTTATGACATCACGGATGAACTTGGAGGATATTATGTTGGGCAAAGCAAGCCAGACACAAAAGGACAAATACTGTTTGATTGCATTACTATGAACCTAATATATTGTGTAACACTGTATGATTTTTAAAAATTTGTATATATCTAGTTCATTTAATTGTCAAATCTGTATTTAAACTGTGTTTTGTTTTTATTTTTAATTATTGTGTATATTTTAAATTTTTAAATGTACAAAATAAAGTTTAAAAAAAAAAAAAAGATTTAATACCAATCTTCTTCAAACTCTTCCAAGAAATCGAACAGGAGGGAATGCTACTAAACTTTTTACGAAGACAACATCACTGTAATACGAAAGCCAAACGAAGATACTATGAAATAAGGAAATTACAGACCAGTTTCTCTAATGAATATAGATGTAAAAATTCTTAGACTGCTAATCGAATCCAAAAGCATATTTAAAAATTATACATCATGATCAAGTAGGTTTTATTCCAGGTATGTAAGGGTAGTTCAAAACAAGAAAATAAATCAGTGTAATACATCACATTAATAAATTGAATAAGAAAAATCACATGATCACTTGATTGATTCAGAAAAGGCATTTGGCAAAATACAGCATCCTTTCTTGGTAAAAACACTCCGAAAGATAGGAATAGAAGGAAACTTTCTCAACGTGATAAAGGACATATATGAAAAACCCACAGCTCACATACTGAACAAACATACAATACTAATACATGATGTTAATATTTTGGTGGTTTTGGGGAAAAATGCACCAATTGAAAGTGGTGGTCCATTGTTAGCTGTAATATTTTGATGATGCTCTTTCATCATTTGTAACAAATCTTCCACAACAATGCAAGGTGTTGTTGGTGGTGGGGTGATGTATGATAATCTTGTGTGTTATGCATGATTGTTTTGTAAACACAGCTTTTCTAATAAAAAATTAGGTTGCAATTTTTAAAAAAGCCTCAATGAGATACCACTCCACACCTGCTAGGATGAGTAAAATTTTAAAACTTGCATGAAAAGTATTAAAAAAATAAATAAAAAGATGCACAATAACAAGTGTTAGTGATAATGTGGCAAAATTGGGAATATAAATTGGTGTAGTCACTTTGCAAAACATTCTGGCAGTTCTTAATATTAGATATAGAGTTAACATTTGACCCAGCAATTCTACTCCTATGTCAACACGAAAACTTGTATGCAATTGTTCATAGGAGCATTATTTACTATAGCCCTAAAATGGAAACAACCCAAGTGCCTATCAGATGATGAATGGGTAAATAAAATGTGGACAAATAATTTGGAATATCATTTGGCAATAATAAGAATTGAGCTTTGGAAAACAGTTTGGCAGTTCCTCAAAAAGTTAAACCTAGTATTACATAGACCTGGCTCTTCACTCCTAGGTCTATACTATAAACAGCTGAGAGCAGGGGCTCAAACAAGTACTTGTACACCAGTGTTCACCGCAGGATTAGTCACAATCGCCAACAGGTGTAAACAACCTGAATGTCTACTGACTGACTGAGTAAACAAAATGTGATAGATCCATATATGTAATACTCTTCAGCCATGAAAAGGAATGAAGTCCTGATACATGCTAAAACATGGATGACCCCTGAAAGCATGCTAAATGAAATAAGCTAGACCCAAATGGACAGATAGTGTAGAATTCACTTATATGAAGTATTAGCAAAAGCAAATTCATAGAGATGGGCAAAGAGTTTCTGGTTCGAGTGATGAAAATCTTAAGATCCCCAAGCTCGTAATCAGTACCCCTTGGGCTAACTGGATGCCGCGTTCCCTTTGCAGTGAGGTCCCCAGGACTGAACACGGGGCCTGGTGCAGCCAAGTGTATTGGTTCTCACACATGTCATGCATTTTCAAATGCATCTGAAAATCCAGAAGCTCTTCTGGCAGTTGTATCATATTGCTGGCTTATCCTACCCTCAGAGTTTTTATAGATGTCATTCTACTCTTAAGCCAGATTTCACTATCACCTTGCAAAATTTATTCCTAGTCATTGCCAGCTCTTGTTTCTGTTTCTTCAGTCATCGTGAAAAGTTGACTCTCCCTCATGTCTGTTAATTGCACTGCCCTCTGGTTTGTGTCTCCTACTAATCTGGTAAGTCTTTTCACATCTTCCCAAGACTTTAATGAGGCTCTTGTGAGGGCTGGAGCACAATGACATTACAAAGGGCTCCACCAGGACAGTGGCCTGAGGCCAGCACTTTGGCCAGCACTTTGGTCTGCTTGTCCCGCCAGCATTGAAAGGGTCTCCCGGGGCTTTTTCCCTTAACCTCTGTTAACGTGGCTTCATCAAGTGGGCTGAAATCATGACATGCCACCACTCATTGCTTTCCTCTGATGTACCAATCCAGAAACTCCCTCACAAAAAGAAACTAGGTCAATTTAGTGTGGCTTGTTCTTGATAAGCGGACAGGAGCCCCTGCTGGCCGCTGAGTCATGTTCTAAATGTTCTCAAGCCATCTGTTTAATTACCAGGTCTTCAGTTTTCCTGGGCATTTGTCAGGCTTATTGCTCTACAATTTTGGAAATGTATTTTCAGGAAGATTGGAACATGTACTTCTCTTCTGGTGGTGGGGGCGGGCTCTCCCTTTCTTCTACTTATTCAGGTTGCCAACCTTGCTGCGGAGAACTTATCTTGAAGCTTTTTGTATTCATGCAGGGCAGCTCATTTGGGTCTGGTCTCATAATCCCAGATCTTATAGTGTTAGGGTCTGGATTCAGCTTCACTATTCCTAGACGTGATGTGGTTTGCCACTTAACCAGCTCTGGGTCTCAGTTTAGGCTCTTCTCTTAGCACCGCGCCCAGTGCCAAGTAACTGCTCCATACACAGTATTTGGTGTGGTCACAATGATCACCTGTATAACTATTTTTTGTGGTTGGATGTTTTCTTCTGATTATCTGAGATCTTGGCCTTTGGTTTTCTTTTTTAGAATATTAATTTCATCCTTTTGAGGTGTGTGAGACTAATTTCTATCTTTTAATTATATGACTCTGCCCTCCCATTGGATTGCAAGCTCCTGGAAGGCGGGAGTCAGGGGTGGGGTAGGGTCGGGGTTGGTGGTATTTCAACCTCTGGCTACTTCATAAGCAAATTTAAGTTTTAGTCAAATGGCAGTAGAGGTGTTCCCCAAGGAGGAAGCAGTGATTTAAGAAAACATAGAATAATTTCAGAAAGAGAATTCCAACTTACTTACAGAAAACCCTACTTTGATGTCCAATTTAATAAAGCTTCTCAACTCTTGTCTTCATTCCAGTTTCCAGGCTGAGTATATGTACGGAGCGCCTGCTCTGTGCCAGACACTGTTTATCAGAGGCACAGCTTGTGAGAGCACGAACTGCATCTGTGGCATTACTATCAGTCACAGCGTCAGTATTGTTCCTAAGATCAATACCTTCCGAGAAGCTTGGGACTAAATTTGAAACTCAGCCATAGCAACAATTTATGGGCAAAATATTTAACTTCCTCTTTTCCCTCTTTTTTCTTATTTCTACCTCTTTTTCTGGTCTGTTTTCTCTTTTATTATATAAGCTCTTATTGCCAGTTATATCAAGTCCTTTGTGGAATGAGGTTGAGTATAAATACATTAAAGTAATAACTTACGTAACCAGACATGTTTGAAGGGCAGTGGCCGCTGTACTTTTATCACAACTGGGAACAGAACACGAGGAAACCAGTGCAGACTGAAGTTTAAAGAATGTGGGCCAAAACCGCAAGGAAGACTCTCCTGATGGTGCTCTAAATTGTGGCTGGGGTTTGGGGTCATGCCAGTGCGGGCTCTCGAGGATTCTCAGGAGGGCACGCAGTCACGTCCCAGAGCCTCTCTGGGCTAGCAGTGGCTCCCACTCCTTTACTACCAAACGGAGCTCGTGCCTGATGGGGTGGCACGAGCTTCCCATCCTCTCACGTGGCCTGCCTGGAGAACTCGAGCTCCTCCACACCCTTCACCTTGCAGTCTTCTGGGCTCTTCAGCACTGAACCTTGCCACGCAAAGTGTGATCCATGGACTAGCAACCTTGGCCCCAGCGGGGAGCGCCTTAGAAATGCAGAGTCTCAGGCCCCGCCCCAGACCTGCCGAATCTCCCCAGGAGAGTTGTGTGCGCTGAGAAGCACTGCTCTACGATCTTGTGTCCTTTCAAACATCGTATTAAGATGACCACACCGTTTTATTCCCACACAGATTCCAGAATCTTTAGAAACAGTGCTGATGGGAAACCACATAGACTTTTTTCATTGCCCTGTGCTCAGGGTTTTGACCTGAAGGGGGCTCCCTGGGCAGGCAGGCAAACGCCCATCTCTGTGGGATGCAGCGGATGCCGAGCATTCCACAGGAGGTAAGAGCCTGCCTCTGCCCACATTCCTGTCCCTGAGAAATGAGGGCTGGTTTATGGAGACAGGCTATGCCGCCTCCCTCCCTCCTCTGCAAACACAGTCAATGGTGACTTTTTTGCATTGTTACATATCCATGACTAAATCCATAAGCTGCCATTCAGGGAAACTAGATCTTTCCTGGGGGGGGATTCTAATCTGAGCTCTGTAGGTTAGCTTAAGCCCTGGCTTTTTAGGTATATAAAAACGTACTTTCATTTTGGTATAACACAACCCAGAAAACTATATAAGGCCTAGTTTCAGTTGCCAAAATCCTCTAGTGGAAGTATGCTGATATAGAATTCCATTTTCCTGCCTTCCCATCTCAGAACTAAATCTGCTAACCTCCTACTTTATACCAAGGTCAAATTAAAGGGAGAGGTTTAGCTCAAGTTCATACACTGCACTTATCATAATAATGAAATAGAGATTGAAATTTAGAACTACAAACTGTTTTTTGTTTTGTTTTGCTTTTCTATTTTGGCTGTCTTACTATTAACTTGAGATCAACCAGCACCTGCTGCAAATATTAAGAGACTTTATTTCCTGAGAACTTAGATTATTTTTTTCATTTTATTTTTGGAGCACCAACCTACTTCTTGCCTGGGTTCATAATTTAATTTTATGTTAAACAGGTTTTATCTTTTTTCAGGTTTTTCTAGTCAAGGGAATGGAGCTAATCAGGTTTTATGACTTCATAAAACTCCATGTGCTGCTGTTTCTTGATTTCATGGTAGGATTATGCATAACACATGATTATCTCACTGAAATCCACAAATCTAGTATTTTTCCATAATGTTCAAAATAAACACCTGACATGAATTATGCATTAGAACTTTGATTTTGAATATTAACCTAACATTAATTGTAAATTTGGAGCATATAACAATTGTAACAAAAGCCAACCTGATTATCTATGCTAAATTATTCTTTCACGCCTTTACTGACATGCTACTTAATTTCCTTGCTGGCATACACAGGATCTTTGTTTATCTCTAAACTCAAGACCCTTCAAAGTGTGCTGGGGGGAATGAATGATTTGTTACCTTGAGTCTTAGATTATCAATGTTCATTTTTGTTTTTAAGCGTATTGCTACTTCTCCATAGTTTAACAATTTTGAATCAAAGGAGTTTTGCACAACTGCAAACCTGTGAAAACCTGGCCCCCAGACACTCGCAGAGTTGTGGTGGCCACCACAGCCTGACAGATGCGGGTGTTACCCGCTTGCTGGGCCAGGTGAGTCCTGAGAAACTCCCCTGTGTGCTCTGGCTCCCCAGACTCCTCATCTGGGACTCTGTAGCTGCTTAGCTCTTGATTGTCCTTAAGCTTTTTCATCACTCTCAAATGATAATGGATTAAAGCAGACGCAGCCTCACGAGTGCCTGATCAGAAGCAGGGCCGCTATTCCAGTATTTATGAGGAGACTGTTCAGTTCTGTTTGCCCCTTTTCTCTAGTGCTAAAGAGTAAAGTAGGGGGCAGGATTTTTTTATCTTTTGCGTCCTTAAATTCTTTCCTGTGATGTGGCCAAGAACCTGGAAACCCACAATCTGGTGTCTGAAGAGGTTCTTATATCTAGAAGAGAAAAAGAGAAGCCTTCTGACATTACAGGAAGTTTAAATTGAGACACCCGAGGAAGTAATATAAAACACATCACAAAACCAATTACCTAGACCTTTTTAAAAAAAATTTATTTATTTTTCCCTACCCCCTCATTGTTTGCACTTGCTGTGTCTCTTTGTCTTCCTTGTTTCTTCAGGAGACACCGGGAACTGAACCCAGGGCCTCCGATGTGGGAAGGAGGCACCTAATCACTTGAGCCACCTACATTCCCTGCTTTGTTGTGTCTCTCATTGTGTTTTTCTTCTTGTGTCTCTTGTTGCGTCATCTTGTTGTGTCAGCTTGCTGTGCCTGTCCTTTACGCCAGCTTGCTGTCTTCTTTAGGAGGCACCGGGGACTCCCATGTGGTAGGTGGGAGCTCAGTCGCTTGACCACATCTGCTTCCCTACATAGACCTTTACAATAACGGGGGTATCAGCTAATAACCAGTAGATGAATGGCAGGATTTTTTGTTCTTTGAAAAGTGATAAGTTCTAGACTGTCCTATACTAGCAATTGAAGGCTGCTATACTAAAATAAGAAAGAGGAAAATTGTCAGGTTTGAAGACAAAAGTCTATTTAGAATGTTGGTCTGTTTCCTTCTTCCAAGAGGTAATTGGTGGCTCTGGTAACTTAGTCTATGTCCTTGGATAAATTACTTAACTTCTCTGACTTCAATGGGTTGAGGGGCTTGGATTATCTGCTCTCTGAGGTTCTTGTCTAGCTTTTAAAATTCTACAAATACATGACTCTGTTCCAGCAGTGTGAAGGTTGAAGAAGGAGGGGTGGCTTTGGGTCTCTTTTGTTCGGGGCCATCACGTGGATGTCATGCTTATGTGAGCTGTTGTGAAGCAGTGGACAAAGCCCTTGGCCAGGCCATGTTGTTGGCCCATGCTGATGTTCCTGTCAGGCCCCATGGGCACACCAACTTCCAGCCTGTGCTTCCACTTTCTGATTGGTCCCAGGGTATGTGCTGAGATCTTTCCATGAGGGGACAGAGTCACTCCTAGGAGTTACTACTCCTGTTACTTTGAAACCGCGCTTGCTGTGCTGTTGATTTTGATCATTCCATGTTCAGCATATGTTTCTGGAGCACCAGGTGCCAAGAATGGTGCTACACTGGGATAGAGGAATTAGCAACATGTAATTGTCAGTCTGGGGAGACTGAGCAAAATGCTCAATTGTGAAAGTGATCATTGTTGTGACAGAGGTGAGGACTAGCTAGTTCTGAAGGGTGAGGAGTATGTAGGATTGGCTCAATTCAGACACTTAGGTCCCTCCCAGGCGGCAGGAATTCCACCGTGAAGGAAGTGTGCCCCTGGCCTTTAGGATGCCACATTCCAGTAAGGAAACCCAGGGGTAAACTGAAAATGTGCGTGGCTGTCGGTCACAAGATGCAGTGGGGCTCAAGGGCCCTGGCTTTGCACGGGAAAGGTAAGAAAGGCTTCTGGAGGGAAGCTTTTCACAGTTCATCAAGACCTATCATTGTTAAGCACAACTCTTGTAACTTTGCTATGTCTTCTTGTTCAAAAAGTTATCATGACCGATCTTGTGCCTCTAACACCTCGTGACTTTATTCTTAATTTCTTAAGTTTGAGGTTTCAGACTATGTAAAACAAAGTGATTCCTGATGTTATTTTTCTTTCTTCTCTATCTTGACAGTTATAGAAGAAAGCATGTTTATTACTATTTATTTAAGTATGTTATCTCAATGTTTTTGCAGGAGAGAGGGAAGACTAATCTCAGTGTTTTAAAAATTTATATATTTTATTCTTTTGATTGGTGAATTATCCAGGCTCCTTACTTCACCCTTTTCCGCCTTGCCACCCGTTTTAGGTTACCTCCTGTTTGCCATTATAGCTCCTATAGCAGCACTTATGGAAGGAAGGGAACAATAGTAGAATTCTAATTATTTTGAATGCTGTTGCTTTTGGATAACTGCTAAACTTCTTGATAAGCAGGAATTTTGAATTAATGACTAAAATTATGTTTTTAAATTATTTAAAGAAATAAGAGGTTATCCTAGTTTCTAGATTTACTAATAACATAGAATCTCTTGTCATCAATCCAAATAAATCTCTTTTTCTCTATAGGTCCATTTTTGGATAGTTTACTTTGTCATGATTTTTAAAACAGTCATCTTATGTCCAAGTAGAAAAGAGCCAAGTGATGCCTTTTACAGTTTAAATCAGAACATTTTTAAGCCGCTTTCTAAGTAAATGAGATGTTGCCCCCATTGAGCTGCTCTGTACGTGCAGCACAGCTAACCCTCACCTCATCTTCCAGGTTTCCACCACCTCACGCATGTGCAAACGGGTGGCGGCTCCACATTCTCCACCTCAGCTTATGATTGTTTCTTCTTCAAAATTCTCCTTTTCCTTTTGTAGCGGAGTGTCGCTATCAGTTAGGGTATCTTTGGTTATCAACACTGGCTTGAAGCTAAGAAACATTTATCTCCCTAACCAGAAGTCTGAAGGGAGAGCATTTTCAAGTATGACAAATTCAGGAGCTTAGCAACATTGCCAGGGACCTCGGTGCTTTCTGTCTTCCTTTTCCATCATCCAGCCTGTTGACTCCTTATCTTAGGGTGGCTTCCCTCAGGGACCCTAGTTGGCTGCCACAGCTCAGGATGCCACATACAGATGACAACATGCAGAGACAGATTAAAGAAGAGTTTCCTCCCGTACTTCTCTTTTTATTAGTGAGGAACATCTTTTTTCCAGAAAACCCCAGAGACTTCTCTCATCTCTCAGGCTAGAATGACATCACACGCCTACACCAGTCATTGGCAAGGGGATAGGATTACGTGACCAGCTCAGACCACTTATGACTCAGCCCCAAGGGCTGGGGAGAGGCTGTGATAATGAGGGGGGTAGGCAGCCATCAGAGCCTCAGTGTGGCTGACCCTTAATAGCCAATGACTTTGCCCATTTGTGTGCATTAAAAAGTCAGTTGCCTGACTGCTTGTCAGCTTGGGGAGGAGAGGGGAGAGAAGGAACTGTAACTGGTTTTGAAGGGGAAGTTAGGATTGCCCCTAATACTCCCCCAGGTGTAAAGAGAACTTTTAGAATATGTAGAAAGACGTTCCAGAGACCTTTCATCTTTGAAGGGAATCCACTCTTTTTTTTTTTTTTTTGCTAAAAGGAGAGGGAAAAGCCATTTGTTCACAATGGAACTTTTTCATGAAATAGTCTCCTTAGCTTTTATGGAGGCTGTGATTTAGGAATAGGGAAAAACATAGTCTTCTCATAGTGTGGGCAGGCCTTCCCAGAATATCCAAAACAAAGGCTGGCTTTTGCAGCTCCCCTGTCAATTAACACTCACTCCTGGTTTTTGTGGCTTGGTTATGGACTCTTAAGTCAAGCCCTGGGAGAAGGACTTTGTACAACAGAGCAGTTAGACATTTTATCTTTCCTCCACGTGACCTCCAAGGAGTCCTACCTTATCCAGAGAAGGACTAGATGTGGTCCATTCTGAAGCTGGCTCTATTTTTGCATTGACATCAAGATTCTCTGCAGAGTCTCCAGTGAGTACCAGCTCCATGTCCAGCCTTGAGACATGTGCTCAAGCAATTTCTATTTTTCTTACGTATACAGACAAGAAAAGACATTGAATTCACATGATTATTGGATGTTTTTTTATTCTGGCAGTATTTGTCTTCAAACCTCCTACTCTTGAAATTTCTATTTACTGTGTTCTGTTCCTTAAAAATAAAAGGAAACTCGGATAATTTGTTATGATACCAGCAATGAAACACCCCATGGAAATTGTCACCACAAATGAAAATATAATCTAGGAGCCAAGAATACCATATTTGCCAAATAAAAATTTCTGAAATAATTCTACTCTTAATTTATTCTATATTTATTATATGTATTATTATTGATTCTTTATTATCTGTATGTAAAATCCTATAGCTGCTGGGGGGCGGATGTGGCTCAAATGGTTGGGCGTCTGTCTGCCATATGGAGAGACCTGGGTTCGATCCCCGGGACCTCCCAGTGAAATAAAAATATATATATAGAAGGCACATGGGCTGCCAGGCTCTGTGTGCCGGTGAGCCACCAAGCCCCGGGAGAGAGACGCAGGGGAGAGACAAGACGAGATGCTCCGAAAGCTCCGAAAACCAGGAACTGAGGTGGCGCAGGCGGCAGAACACCTCTCTCCTACATCGGAGGTCTCCAGGATCAAATCCTGGTGAAGACTGGAGGAGGAGGAAGAGAAGAGATGGCAGGAAACAGACAGAGAATTGCCCAGCAAATGGACACAAAACAGCAAATGGGGAGACTTCCGGGAAGATGGCGGACTTGTAAGACACGGGAATCTCTTCTCCAGAAAAATAGCTAGAGGACAAGCTGAAACAGCCCCGAAAAAGATCTTCTAGGGTTTAGGTCACCAGGTGAAGGCTGCACACCACCCAGAAGAGAGAGGGACAGAAGAGGGAAATCGCGACTACAGAACTGTGAGTTGCAAGTAGCAGCTTCTGCTGCTGCCGGCACCCTCCCCCACACTCTTCAGAATTCCCGGGCCCCTGGGCCTGTGACCACAGACAAAGGGGGCTTCAGGGACCTGCCACTCCCATAAAGGGGAGAGAAAGGGACACAGCCTTAGGCTGACTCCGGTTCGGACCTGAAATTTGGGCTGCAGAGCCCCACGGACCCTTCCACACGGCGGTTTGCCCTGGGAGCCCGGAAATCCGGAGAAATCCGATCCTCGCAACCTCCCTCTCTTCTAGCCTGGACTAATTGTTGAGGACACCACGGGAGAGGGGAGAGAGAGCCTGGGGCTGACCCTGCATTGGACTCCCAGGTTTGGTCTGCCCTGTCCCGAGAGCCCTTCCAGGCTGGGTGGGGCTGCACCATTGTTTGCCTTGGAGCCTGCTAGGGGCTAAAGATATACAAACCTCCCAATTTCATCCTCTACTAACAGGGACTGATTGTTGAGGATTCAGAAAGGAGTGGAAATATTTCCTAGCTGGGAAAAGGGGGGCGCTACGAGAGAAGTCTGGAGAACTGTCTCAGAAAGTTTGAACCACAGGGCTCCTAGCCCCCAGACAGGAAGCTCTATCACATTCATCTGGTCTGTGTCACAACATATACGCTCCGACCAGGCATTGAATTGTGAGCAGCCAACAAGCGCCATCTCCTGGCAGACCAAGGAAGTACACATAAGAAAATTAATAAGTAAGAGAGTCTTTTCCTCGCCTCTATAGCCTCCCTGCCCAAGGCCCTAGGAAACGACTCTACAACCAATTACAGGGTCCAGTGCCCAGTTTTGAGCAACCAGCAGAACAATCCTAACAATCAAGGTTGAGCCAAAGATCAAAGAGCGGTGGTAACTCACAGCCGCCTGCCACTAAAACCCCATAAAAGAGAAAGAGATAGAGCCTCTAAGTAAAATACAAACTAACCAGATGCCTAAGCACCAACAAAAAATTACGGGCCATACTAAGAAAATAGAAGACATGGCCCAAGAAAAGGAATACAGCAAAGTCCCAGAAGAGATGCAGAATTTGAGAGAACTAATCAGTGAGATGAGCACACATTTCCAAAATCAAATTGAGATGAAAGAGAATATAGTTAAAGAGATCAATGACATCAAGAAGTCATTGCGCAAACGTAAAGAAGAATTTGAAATCCTGAACAGAAAAGTAACGGAGTTCGTGGGAATGAAAGACACAATAGGTGAAGTAAAAAATACATTTGAAGCATACAACAGTAGACTCGAAATGATAGAAGAAAGAATAAGTGATACTGAAGACAGAGCACCTAAAATTGAAGGGAGAAAAGAACAGAGAGAGAAAAGAATGGAAAAAATTGAGCAGGGGCTCAGAGAGTTGAATGACAACACAAAACGCAAGAACATACGTGTCATTGGAGTTCCAGAAGGAGAAGAGAAAGGAAAAGGGGCAGAAAGAGTATTTGAGGAAATAATAGCTGAAAATTTCCCAACTCTCATGAAAGAAATGAACTTTCATGTCCAAGAAGCACACCGTACCCCAATAAGAATAAATCCAAATAGACCTACGCCAAGACACATATTATTCAGAATGTCAAATGTAAAAGATAAAGAGAAAATGCTCAGAGCAGCAAGAGAGAAGCAAACGATCACGTACAAAGGACGTCCAGTAAGACTTAGTGCAGATTTCTCTTCAGAAACCATGGAGGCGAGAAGACAGTGGTATGATATAATTAGGAAATTGAAAAACTTCCAGCCGAGAATTCTTTATCCAGCAAAACTGTCCTTCAAATATGAAGGTGAATATAAAGTATTCACAAACAAACAGAAACTAAGAAAGTTTGCAAAAAAGAATCCACCTTTGCAGGAAATATTAAAGGAAGCCATAGAACCTGAAAGAAAAAGACAGGAGAGAGAGGCTTGGAGGAGAGTATAGAAGAAAGAAAAGCAGAAAGGATAACCAAAAGAAACTAGAACAACTTGAGAAACTAGAGAAAGAACAGCAAACCAATCCCAAAGCAAAAAGAAGGAAAGAAATAATAAAGATTAGAGCGGAAATAAATGAAAATGAGAACAAAAAAGCAATAGAGAAAACCAACAAAACCAAAAGCTGGTTCTTTGAGAAGATCAATAAAATTGACAAACCCCTCGCTAGACTAACAAAGAAAAAAAGAGAGAAGATGCAAATAAATACAATCAGAAATGAAAGGGGGAAAATTACAAATGACCTCACAGAAATAAAAAGAATCATAAGAGGATATTATGAGAAACTATATGCCAACAAACTAGACAACCTGGATGAAATGGACAAATTTCTAGAAACTCATAACCACCCTACACTGACACAACAAGAAATACAAGAACTTAACAAACCAATCACAATTAAGGAGATTGAATTCGTCATCAAAAATCTCCCAGCAAAGAAAAGTCCAGGACCAGATGGCTTCACAGGTGAGTTCTACCAAGCATTTCTAAAAGAATTAACACCAATCCTGTTTAAGCTCTTCCAAAAAATTGAAGAGGACGGAAAATTACCCAACACGTTTTATGAAGCCAACATCACCCTAATACCAAAGCCAGATAAAGATTCCACAAGAAAAGAAAATTACAGACCAATCTCTCTCATGAACATAGATGCAAAAATTCTCTACAAAATACTTGCAAATCGAATCCAACAGCATATCAAAAGACTTATACATCATGACCAAGTGGGATTTATTCCTGGTATGCAAGGCTGGTTCAACATAAGAAAATCAATAATACACCACATTAACAAGTTGAAGGAAAAAAAACCACATGATCATCTCAATAGATGCAGAAAAGGCATTCGACAAAATCCAACATCCTTTTTTGATAAAAATACTTCAAAAGATAGGAATAAAAGGAAAATTCCTCAATATGATAAAAGGCATATATGAAAAACCCACAGCCAACATCATACTCAATGGGGAAAGGTTGAAAGCTTTCCCCCTAAGATCAGGAACAAGACAAGGATGCCCACTGTCACCATTGTTATTCAACATTGTACTAGAAGTTCTAGCGAGGGCAATTAGACAAGACAAAAAAATTAAAGAGGTCCAAATAGGAAAAGAGGAAGTAAAACTCTCACTGTTTGCGGATGACATGATCCTGTATTTAGAAAATCCTGAAGTATCCACAACAAAGCTACTTGAACTAATAAATGAGTTCAGGAAAGTGGCAGGATATAAGATCAACACGCAAAAATCGGTAATGTTTTTGTACACTAGTACTGAACAATCTGAGGAGGAAATCAGGAAGAAAATTCCATTTTCAATAGCAACAAAAAGACTCAAATACCTAGGAGTTAATTTAACCAAGGAAGTACAGGAAGTGCAGAAAACTACAAAACAATGCTAAAAGAAATTTAAAAAGACCTAAACAAATGGAAAGACATTCCGTGTTCATGGATTGGAAGAACACATATCGTGAAGATGTCAATCTTGCCCAAACTGATTTAAAGATTCAATGCAATACCAATCAAAATCCCAACAGCTTACTTTACAGAATTAGAGAAGGCAATTACCAAATTCATCTGGAAGGGTAAGTGCACCCGAATAGCCAAAAGTATTCTAAAAAAGAAGAGCAATGTGGGAGGAATTTCACTGCCTGACCTTGAAACATATTACAAAGCTACAGTGGTCAAAACAGCATGGTACTGGCATAAAGATAGATATATCGATCAGTGGAATAGAATTGAGAATCCAGAAATAAACCCTCACCTATACAGTCAACTGCTTTTTGACAAACCTACCAAGCCCACGCTGATGGGAAAAAACAGTCTCTTCAACAAATGGTGTTGGGGAACTGGATATCTATAACCAAAAGAATGAAAGAGGACCCCTATCTCACCCCCTATACAAGAATCAACTCAAAATGGATCAAAGATCTAAATATAAAAGCCAGGACCATAAAACTACTAGAAGAAAATGTAGGGAAACATCTTCAAGACCTTGTGGTGGTTTCTTGGACCTTACACCCAAAGCACGTACAACAAAAGAAAAAGTAGATAAATGGGACCTTCTCAAAATTAAACACTTTTGCACCTCACAGGACTTTGTCAGAAGGGTGAAAAGGCAGCCGGCTCAATGGGAAAAAATATTTGGAAATCACATATCTGATAAGGGTTTAATATCCAGGATAAATAAAGAGATTTTACAGCTCAACAATAAAAAGGCAAATGACCCAATTAAAAAATGGGCGAAAGACTTGAATAGACATTTCTTCGAAGAAGAAATACAAATGGCAAAAAAACACATGAAGAAATGCTCAACATCACTCATGATTAGGGAAATGCAAATCAAAACTACAATGAGATATCTTTTCACACCTATCAGAATGGCCACTCTGAAAAAGACAGAGAACTACAAGTGTTGGAGAGGATGTGGAGAGATAGGAACACTTCTTCACTGTCGGTGGGAATGCAGGATTGTACAGCCACTGTGGAGGACTGTCTGGCAGTTCCTAAAGAAGTTGAATATAGACTTGCCACGTGACCCTGCAATACCACTACTGGGTATATACCCAGAAGAACTGAGAGCAGTGACACGAACAGACATCTGCACACTGATGTTCATAGCCACATTATTCACCATTGCCAAAAGCTGGAAACAACCCAGGTGTCCATCAACAGACGAATGGATAAACAAACTGTGGTCTATTCACACGATGGAATATTATGCAGCTGTAAGAAGAAATGAAGTCATAAAGCATATGGCAACCTGGATGAACCTGGAGGACATTATGTTGAGTGAAGGAAGCCAGACACAAAAGGACAAATACTGTATGAATGCATTACTATGAACCAAATATATTGTGTAATATATTGTTTGATTTACACACACAAAAAAACAAAAAAAACAAACAAAAAACAACAAAAAAATTTACATGTATCCATTACATTTAATTGAGAAATGTATATATTCATCTGTGTTTACTTTTTAGTTTTTTATTGCTTATGTTTTCAATTATTAAATGTATAAAATAAAGTAAAAAAAAACAACAAACAAACAAACAAAAAAACAAAAAAACAGCAAATGGGGAAGGGGGCATTTAAAATGGATAAAGTAAATAAATAAACCTTAAAAAAAAATATCCTATATGCTGCTAAATATTTGTTAGCTATATCAGTCTTAAAAAGCAAAGGAAATGGAATTTATCTATAGTTTACAATTTATTTGCTGCTTCATCAGTCACTATTTAAGACACTTTATTTTACTTTGTCTAGAAATTACAATATCCCAGCCATTTTCAATAGTATAGATAAAATAGAACAGAATTTAAAATGGGGAATATCTCCTTCATTTTTTTTTTTTTCATTAAGAAAATGAATTTATTAAGGAATTTTTGGAAACTTACAGAATTTGGGAAGGGTAGATTCAAGCTAAACTTTCAGGAACTGCATCATGGAACTAACCACTTGACAAAAACTGTCACCACCCCAACCCCTGAAACACATCAGCATGATCACCTCTGTCACCACTTGTTTAGTATTGTTTAGTAAAACAGATGCCCCTCTTCTAGCCCCATATACATCAGCTCCAGGGGTACCTGCCTGGTTAATCCTAGGTCACAGGGGAAATGTAAAGTTTAAACACAGAGGAGGAATTCAAAAGATCTGGTGTAGCCACAAAAGAATAGACAATACATGCTATAGAGTTTAACTTAATTTTCATAAACAATTCTCATTTCATACTTGTATTTCCTTATGAACTGATGAATATTTAATATTTAACTAAATTAATTATAAGTAAATACAACTAGAACAATGTCTGTCGGTCACCACTGTATCTCCAGTACCTAGAACATTGTCTAGCATAGAATAGACAACAAATATGTGTCAAAAAAAAAAAAAAGGAATGAACTGGAATGAATAGATCTGATAACCAGCATTATTAGCAAGCACACAGCTCAACTAGTTGTATTAGACATTCATAGATAGAGTAATCCTGAGCCTTCACTGAGCTATGGACATCTGTCAGAATGGTTATAGAGGGGAAGGGAGAGTTTCATTTATTTGGAGGAGTTAAAGGAAAGTTGGTTAAAAGCTCTTCTAAAGAAATTTATTGGCATTGAGAGATAACTGTCTAATGTAATTTTTTTTCATCCTGGTGACATATATACAATCTAAAATTTCCCATTTGAACTACCTTCAAGTATAACATTTAGTGGTGTTAATTACATTTACAATTCTGTGCTACCATCACCACCATCCACTACCAAAACATTTCCATCACTCCAAACAGAAAACTCTGTACCAATTAAGCATTAACTCCCCATTCTTCAGCCCCCACCCTAGCCCCTGGAAACCTGGTATTCTAGTTTCTGACTTTATGAATTTGCTTATTCTAGTTGTTTCATGTAAGTGAGATAATATAATATTTGTCCTTTTGCATCTGGCTTATTTCACTCAACATAATGTCTTCAAGGTTCATCCATATTTTAGCATGGATCAGAACTTCATTCCTTTTTATGGCTGAATAATATTCCGTAGTATGTATATACCACATTTTCTTTATCCATTCATCTGTTGATGGCTGCTTTCATCTTTTGGAAATTGTGAATAATGCTGCTATAAATATCACCGTGCAAATATCTGTTCAAGTTCCTGCTTTCAGTTTTTTGGGACATATACCTGCAGTGGGATTGCTGGGTCATACGGTAATTCTAAATTTCTGAGGAACTGTAAAACTGTTTTCCACAGTGGCTTCACCATTTCACATTCCCTCCAACAATATATGAGAGTTCCTATTTCTCCACATCCTCTCCAATACTTGTTATTTTCTGTTGTTTGTTTGTTTAATAGTAGCCATGCTAGTGGGTTTTAAATGGTATTTCATTGTGGTTTTGATTTGCATTTCCCTAATGGCTAATGAGGTTGCGTATCTTTTCTTGTGCTTATGGGCCATGTGTATATCTTCCTTGGGGAAATGATATTCAAACTTTTGCCCATTTTTACATGGGGTTGTTTTGTCTTTTTGTTGTTGAGTTGTAGAAGTACCTATATATTATGGATATTAAACCTGTATCAGATATGTAGTTTCCAAGTATTTTATCCCTTTCTGTAGGTTGTCTTTTTACTTTCTTGATAAAGTCCTTTAATGCACACAAGTTTTTAACTTTGATGATATCCAGTTTATCTAGTTTTTCTTTTGCTGCTTGTGCTTCTGGTGTAAAGCCTAAGAAACCATAGCCTAACAGAAGGTCCTGAATATGTTTTCTTCTAGGAATTTTAGTTTTGGTTTTTATATTTAAGTCTTTGATCCATTTTGAGTTAATTTTGTATATGGTGTGAGGTAGGGGTCCACTTCTTTTGCATAAGGATATCTAGTTTTTCCAGCACCATTTGATGAAGAGACTTTTTCTTTTGCCATTGAGTGGATTTGGCAGCCTTGTCAAAAATAAATTTGCCACAGATGTGAGGGTTTACTTCTGAACTCTCAATTCTATTCCAGTGATCTATATCCTTTTCCTTGTGCCAATACCGTGGTGTTTTGATTATTGTGCTTTTGTAATAAGTTTTAATTCAGGTAGTGTGAGTCCAACACTGTTCTTCTTTTTCAAGATGGCTTTGGCTGTTTGGTGACCCTAACCCTACCATATGAATTTGATGGTTGCCTTTTCCATTTCTGCAAAGAAGGTCTTTGGAATTTTGATTGGGATTATGTTGAAACTGTATTTATCACTTTAAGTAGGCTTGGCATCTTAATATTAAAGCCTCTGATTCATGAATGTGGAATGTCCTGTGGCCGTCTGGCAGTTTGATGTAATTATGAATTCCCAAAAGTATAATTGGATCATGCTTGTAAACTGATCTGTTAATCTGGGCATGATTAAGTTATGATTAGGGTGTTGACTGGGCCACCCCTTGGTGGGTGGGGAATCAAATATAAAAGGCATGGCAAGAACAGAGTTGCAGTAGTTTTTGAGAAGCGGTTTTGATGTTGGAGAAAAGGCCCCAGAAGAAGAGAAGTGAGCCGTTTGCCTGATAGTCTGCAGCTGACCTTGTGGAGGAACCAGAAGCTCTAAGCCCGGAGAGAAATGCAGCCCTGGGAAGAGAGGAACACAAGAAGCCTGAACCCTGGCAAACGTCGGCAGCTGTCTTGCTCCAACTGGCAATGAACTTTGGTGAGAAGAAACTTACGCTTTATGGCCTGGTATCTGTGGACTTCTACCCCAAGTAAATACCCTTTATAAAGACCAACCCATTTTTGGTATTTCACATTAGCACCCCTTTGGCTGACTAATACACCTTCCATTTATTTATGTCTTTCATTCCTTTTAGCAATGTTTCATAGCTTTCTGTCTACAAGTCCTTTGCAACCTTAGTTATATTTATTCCTAGATATTTGATTTTTTAATTTGCTATTGTAGATGGATTTTTTTACCCTTGATTTCTTCTTCAGATTGTTCATTGCTTGTGTATAGAAAACACCACTTATTTTGGAGGGTTGATCTTATATCCAAGCAGTTTGTTGAATTTGTTTATTAGCTCTAGTAGCTTTGTTGTGGATTTTTCAGGAATCTCTATGTAGAGGATCATGTCATTTGCAAATAGGGAGAGTTTTACTTATTCCTTTCCAGTTTGGATGCCTTTATTTCTTTTTCTTGCCTAATTGCTCTGGCTAGAACTTCCCATACAATGTTGACTAACAGTGGCATCTTTGTCTTGTTCCTGATCTTACTGGGAAAACTCTCAGCCTTTCACCGCTGGGTATGATGTTAGCTGTGGGTTTTTCATATATACCCTTTATTATGTTAATGATGTTTCCTTCTGTTCCAAGTTTCCTCAGTGTTTTTATCAAGAAGAGATCCTGGAATTTGTCAGATGCTTTTTCTGCATCAGTTGAAATGGTCATATGGTAATTTTATTTCATTCCATTAATGTGGTATATGACATTAATTGATTTTCTTTGTTGAACTAACCTTGCATTCCAATCAGAAACCCCACTTGATCATGGTGTATAATTTTTTAATATGCTGTTGGATTCAGTTTGCTAGTATTTTGTTGAGGATTTTTGGATCTATATCCATAAAGGATATTGGTCTGTAATTTTCTTTTCTTGTGATATCTTTTTCTGGCTTTAGTAATAGGGTAATGCTAGGCTCATAGAATGAATTAGGAAGTGTTCCCTCCTCTTCAATTTTTTAGAAGAATCTGAGCAAAATTGGGGTTAATTCTCCTTTGAATGTTTGTTGAAATTCACCAGTGAAACTATCTGGACCTGGGCTTTTCTTTGTTGAGAGGTATTTGATTACCGATTCAATCTCTTTACTTGGTATTGGTCTGTTGAATCTTCTTTTCCTTCTTGAGTCAGTGCAGTTAATTTGTGTGTTGCTAGGAATTTGTCAATTTCATCTAATTTAATGGCATACAATTGTTTAGAGTATCTACATAATCCTTTTTATTTCTGTGTGGTAGGTAGTAATGCTCCCCCTGCTTTATTCCTGATTTTAGTTATTTTCATTTTCTTTATTTTTTTTTTACATCAGTCTATCTAAAGTTTTGTCAATTGTATTAATATTTTCAAAGAACCAAACTTCTGTTTCATTGGTTTTCTCTATTTTTCTTATTCTCTGTTTTATTTATCTCCATTCTAATCTTTATTTCCTTCCTTCTGCTTGCTTTGGGTTTAGTTTGCTATATTTTTCCTAGTTCCTCCAGATGTAAAGAACTGTGATTTGAGCTCTTTCTTATCTTTTTAACATAAGTATTTAGAGCTACAGATTTTTCTCTGAGCACTGCTGTTACTGCATCCCACAAGTTTAGAAATGTTTTGTTTTTATTTTCATTTGCCTCAGATGTTTCCAGATTTCCCTTGTGATTTCTTTTTTCACCCATAGGTTGTTTAAGAGTGTGTTAATTTCCACATATTTGTGAATTTTCTAGTTCTCCCTTTGTTATTGATTTCAAGCTTCATTCCACTTGGCCAGTGAAGATGCTTTGTATAATTTCAATCTTTTAAAATTTATTGAGTTTTGTTTTGTGACCTAACATGTTGTCTGTCTTGGTTAATGATCCATGTGTACTTAAGAAGAATGTGTATTTTGCTGTTTTGAGGTAATGTTCTGTATATGTCTGTTAGATCTAGTTCATTTATAGTATTGTTCAAATTCTTCATTTCCTTCTGTCTAAATGATCTATCCATCGATGAATGTGCTGTAGTGAAGTCTCCAACTATTATTTTAAAGTTATCTGTTTCTCTCTTCAGTTTTGTCGATGTTTGTCTTATGTATTTTGGGGCATTGTGGTTAGGTACATAAATGTTAATGATTGTTATTTTTTCTTGGTGAATTGACCATTTTATTAATATATAGTTTCCTTCTTTGTCTCTTGTAACAATTTTTGACTTAAAGTCTATCTTGCCCAATATTAGTAGAGCTATACCAGCTCTCTTTTTGTTACTGTTGCCATGGAACACTTTTTTTTTTTCCATCCTTTCATTTTCGACTTGTTTGTGTCTTTAGGACTAGGCTTAGTGTCTCATAAATAACATGTAGTAGATAGTGCTTTTTAAAATCCATTCTGCTCATCTGTGTCTTTTGATTGAGGAGTTTAATCCATTTATATTCAGTGAAATTACTGATATGGCAGGATTTACTTCAGCCATTTTGTCCTTTGTTTCTTATATATCTTATATCTATTTTGTCCCTCTTTTCCTTTATTGGAGTCTTCTTTTGTTTAAAGTTGATCTCTTTTTTTGATGTAACTGTTTGATCTCTTTCTAATTTCTGTTTTGGTATATATTTTAAACACTTTCTTTGTGTTTACTTTGGGGTTTGTATTAAACTAGTTTTATTTATTTATTTATTTATTTTAAAGATTTTATTTATTTATTCATTTATCCCCCTCTTGCTGCCCGTGCTCACTGGGTCAGCCAACCACGCCGTGCGGGCGGGCTTGCCCTCACCAGGAGGCCCCGGGAAACGAACCCGGGGCCTCCCATATGGTAAACGGGAGCCCTACTGATCGAGCCACAGCCACTTCCCTAAACTAGTTTTAAAGATACCAAATGAACTTCAAAAGCATACACAGTCTCTGCTCCTATACCCCTCCACTTCTTATGTCATTTTTGTCACACGTTACCTCTTTGTTTTTTGCATGTCTATCACATGAAATTTATTTCTTATTCCATTTCATTCTACTTCTTATAAGATCTAGACAGTAGAGTTACATACTGTGGATACAGTGCTGTTGGGTTTCGCAATCATCTATGCACTTACCTTTACTGGAGAGCTTCACTTCTTCACGTGGCACCAAGCTGCCGTCTGCTGTCCTTCCCTTTCACCCTGAAGAACTCCCTTTAGCATTCATTGTAGGGAAACTCTCTTGGTGATGAGCTCTCACAGTTTTTGTTTGTACATGAATGCTTTAAACACTCTTTCATTTTTGAGGGACATTTTTGTCAGATAAAGAATTTTTGGCTGGCTGGTTTTCTTTTTCAGCACCTTAAATATGTCATATCACTGCCTTCTGATCAGAAATTGGCACTTCCTCTTATTGGAGATCCCTTATATGACAAATCCCTTTTCTCTTGCTGGTTTCAAAATTCCCTCATCATTGCCATTCAACATTTTGATTAGTATGATTCGTAGAGTAGGTCTTTTGGAGTTAGTTATGCTTCTTGGACATGTATATATATATATATATGTATTTCGTAAGATTTGGGAAATTTTCAGCCATTATTTCCTGAAATATTCTTTGTGTCCCCTTTTCCTTCTCTCTCCTTTGGGGATTCCCATAATGCATATGTTGGCATACTTTGTGTTGTCCCACAGTTCCCTTAGGCTGAGGTCACTTTTTTTTTTCATTCATTTCTCTGTCTGCTCTTCCATCTGTATATGATTTGATTTTCCTGTCTTCTAGTTCACTGATCTTCTGCCTGCTCAAATCAGCAGTTGAATGCATCTATTGTATTTTTCATCTCCAATGTTGTGTTTCTCATCCCCACTAGTTCTAACTTCCTTTTTAAACTTTATAATTCTTTTTGTTCACACATCATCTTCTTTATATCCTTTAGTACTATATCCAAATTTAGTTTGTTTCTATCCATATTTTCCTTTAGCTCCTTGAATTGATTTAGGAGATTTGACTAAACATCTTTGATTAGTTTTTCTGCTGTCTACGTTTCTCCTGAGGTTTTAATTTGTTTCCATGACTGAACTATCTCTTCCTGTTTCTTTGTATGGCTTGTGGTCTTTTGTTGATGTACAGGCATTTGACTGTTTGGATGTACTAACTCTGGAAGTCTGTTCTCCCTCTTGCTTAGGGTTTTAGTATAGATTGTGTATTAAGGCTCTTCTTCAATGTTTGATCTAGTTTATACTGATGCTTTAGGGCAGCCCGTATTTAACTGTTCAGATTTTCTCAGGTTTTTCTGCATTGCCTCTTGACCTGGTCATGCACAGTAACTTTTTTTTTTTTTTTTTTCCAAACTTATTTCAGCGTTTGCTATTTTTGTGAATTGCATTTTTAAATCAGAAGTAATAATCTTACAAATCTCAATATATAATGACATCAAACAAAAAGAAACAAATATTGCAAGCTTTCTTGAACAATTTTAAGTAGAAGAACATACCTAAGAGTTGGCACAGTTGGCATAAGCATGAGAGAGCTAAGCATCTCCTGATTACAAAAAATAGAAAACATTTTAATGAAAAAAAATCAAGGATTGAATGGAGAAAATTTTCCAAACAGTAGTCAGTACTTTCTTCACAATTTGTACCATTTGTGCAAATACATCATTAAATAAATACTCATGTGATATTTACAAAATAGAGGTAAGAGGAAAAAACCTAATGTGTTAGGGCTTTTCATTGTTACCACTCTTTCAATCTTCTGGATACATCAGTTTACACTGCAACTAAAAATGTGATTCTAGTCAACTACACAATAAAGTATACCTTATTTCATTGATGTAATTCACCCTTATGTTGAAAGTTTAGCAATTAAGTCATCAATAGTGTAAAGAAGAAGTTGAATGTCTGCTTTTTCCTTCATTCGGTGATCGCTATGTCTTCAGAGGATGACATCCACGTCTGTGCTGACTACTAGGTCAGCAGCCTGTGTGGCTGCATGCCACAGGATGCTGTCACCCTTCATGCCCTGGAGCAACCTTACGGGGCAGGTCACAGGAATAGGGCTGTGTAACAAGCAGTGATGTTCAGCTCTTTAAGGAAACTGTGCTGGACGTGGTAAGCTCCTCCCTCAGCATATTTTGATGGCATTGCCCACGTGCCTTTCACCTTTCCTTTGTTACCTCAACAGAAAGCTGATTAAACCGTGTTGCTAGATCATCTGCAGCTGTAGCTGCCCAAAAAGAGCAACAGCCTTCTCTGGGCGTGCAGTTGCAGCCTGAAGCATAAGCCATCCGCCCAGGTAGATCCTGCTAGCATCTGGGGTCCTACAGCTAAGTCATCAATTACAGAAAGACCATCTTCCTCCATTTTCCCACTGTGCATTCTTTTAAGTTACCATCTGAACTTCCAACTCCCGAGGAATCAAACCTTATAAAGGCACAACCTAGAGATTTGCAAAATTCTTCAATCGCCAAGGCTTTTGTACCGCTCATATTAGACATATCCAGGGATGAAGATGACTCCTGGACCTTTGCCTTTTAGGTCCTTATAAGCCAGGTTTGGAAGGTCTTGTCGCCTAAGGAAAGAGAGTGATGTCTTCTGTCTGCAAGCTGGGAGCCACCGAGACGCCACTTCGTGTTGGCATGCAAGTAGCGCACTAAGCACACAGCGGGGACTGAAGGAAAGGGCTGCCCAGCCCGAGCTCCGCCTAGGCACCCAAGCTGCCAACACAGTCATGGCCACACCCGCCATCTTCCAAGCTGCCTCTCGCCTGCACAGTAACTTTTAAGATTATCCTGTTATGGATGATTATTTCCCTCCAGGACAGGGTTTCCTTTCATGTTCCTCTTCTGGGAGTCCTGGGTCGTTCTTTTTGTTTTTATACAAATTTTCCTCCCCAGTGGCTATGATTTGCTCGAGTCCTCTTCTGTGCTCTAGGCCTCCTTTTCACTCCAGCTTTCAGCTGTGGCTCTGCTCTGCCGTACCGTAGCTGTTTCCCCTTTTCATGCTGCTTTTCTGCCCGTAATAACTTCCACACTAGGGGACCCCAATTCTTGGAACCAGATGGGGCCAGTGCTCAGAAGCACCGGCGATGAGGCACTGGAGTGTGCACGGCTTGTCAGTTGCTCCACCACCAGTCACTTTGATTTCTGGGGGCTGCTCTGAACGCAAGCGCACACTGGCGCAGGGCCCGCCTTGGGCCAAATGTGCACAGAACCTTCGCTGCCGCTGGGGGTAGCTGGTCAGCAACCAGGGCAGGAGGTGGCAGGCCAGAGCGCTGCTGCTGGGGTCTCTCCAGCTTCGTGGGCCCAGTGCTACCTCTTTGTTGAGTGTGTGTGTGTTTTCCTGTGGTTCAGTGTTTGTGCAGTTCTACCCAGTCTTTCTCAGAGTTCCAAGTGAGTTGAATCTGTACTTCTACTTCGCTGTCTCTAAGGGGACACATTGTTGGGGTGTCATATCACCATTTAGACGACGCCCCCCTGCAGTACGCTCTCATTTTTGAAAGACAGTCTTGCCAGATACAAAATTCCTGATTGGCAATTATTTTCTTTCAATGCTTTTAACTATTTCATCCCATTGCTTCCTTGCTTCCATGGTTTCTGATAAAAATCGGCATTTAATCTTATTGGGGCTCCCTTGTATATGACACATTGTTTTTCTTTTGCAGCTTTCAGAACGCTCTCCTTGTCCTGGGCATTGGTCAGTTTGACTACAGTGACTCTGGCCGTGGTTCTTTTTGAGTTTATCCTGTTTGGGGTTCACTGTGCTTCATGAGTTTGTAGATTCATATCTTCTTTATGTTTGTAAAGTGTCCTGCTTTGAGTCTTTTGTAGACCCCAGAAAATTATATTCATTTTTTTATATAATAAAAGATAAATTGTTCTCTTTTTTTTGTTCTTAAGGAAGCTTTAGATTACATAATTGTTATGTAAAAAACAGGGGATTCCCATATGCCCCATCCCCTCCCTGAAAATTATGTTCTTGGGCTAACCCATTCCTGTGCATGTAAGCCTAATTGTATATGGGACTTTTGGTGAGATTCATTTAAGAGATCTTTTGATTAGACTGCGGGAACCAGGCTGGGTCCTAACCCTTTTCCTGGAATCTCATGTAAACTGAGGACTGAAAGCGAAGACACACAGAGCAAGTGAACTGTAAGCTTTTACTGCCATGTGGGAGAGGACTCCAGGATTGCCTGCAGCCACAGAAAGAGAGAAACCTTGAGAGGCTGGGAGAGAGGCCAGAGGAATCAGCGGAGTAGCCCGAAGCTGAATAGAGGCGGCCCAGGGAGAAATGAGCCATGTGCCTGATCGCCCACAGCTGAGCTTGGGGGGAAAGTGAGCCTGGAGGAGAAGGCAGAGTCCAGCCGCCCTTTTGCCTTGCCACATGGCAGGCATCCAGGGTCACCAGCGGCCAAGGTTTGGTGAGACAGCATCTCTGATGATGCCTTGATTAAGACATTTTCACAGCCTCAGAACTGTAAGATTTTACCCTGATAAATTCCCTTTATAAAAGCCAACCCATTTCTGGTATTTTGCTTTGGCAGCCTGCAGCAAACTAGAACAGGAAGTTTACTGCCATTATTTCTTTGGCTATTCCTCCTGCCCTTTTCTCTCTCTCTTCTTCTTCTTGGACTCCCGTGGTGCATCTATTGGCTCACTTGATGGGTACCACAAGTGTCTTGAGTTCTGTTCACTTTTCTTCATTCTTTTCTCATTTCTGTTCCGCGGCGTGAGTAGAAGTTTCCTTCATTTTTCCCTGTGGAAAATGGTGTTCTATACCCATTAATGGTTTCCTTCCCTTCCTTGCCTCACTTCTCTACTCCCCTGTCATTTCTCAAATTGTTTCATTGTGATCAAGTCCTTTTCCCAGGGTTTGCTTTCTGGGAAACCCAACTAGAAAATCCTCTAGAGCAGAGCATGATTTAATGGGAGGGCCCTAACATTTGTTTTTAAAATCTTATTTTATAAAGCTTAAAAGTATTTTGAGGAAATTGGGGAATAACTAGATGGGTGAGGAGGAAGGAGGGATAGAAGGAGTGAAGGAAGGGATGGTTTATGAGCCTGCTAGTTGACAGGTGCCATTCTGCATTTCATAATGTATACTGCGCTCATTGCATGTGTATGGACATTTTTTACTCCAAGAAATGATGTGTAGAATTAGATACAGAAATTCTTAGCTTTCCTTTTGAAGCTCACATACTTCTTTACTTTCATAGCCTGTTTAAGTAATGCAAGCAGAACCACTCATCCACTGGGTGACTATTGATTTATGTAAGGCAAATAGTAAAATAATGGTTAATTCATTTATTTTGCTACTTGGGATAATCCCGGGGGAAAGAGTGTAATATACAGTAGTTTGCATGTGACACAGCGAATGCCCCGGGGCTCAGCATCACAGATTTATCTCTTCTTCTCTCCTCAAAGCGTGAGGGTTGGGGATCGCCCCGGCCCCTTCCCCAGTGGCTCCACTGTAACATCTCTCATGAAGCTGTCGGGCCACTGCCTGCCCCTGGGACTGAGCTCTCTGGCAGGGCGGCAGCTCCCCCCTTTCTCTCTGCGTGCCCAGCACGTGCCGTGGCGTTTCGCACACGAGGCGGGGGGTGAGTCACAGCTGGTGAAATACTGGAAGTTCGGGGTTTCCTGCCTGCGAATGTGTGGCGGCGGCCCCGGGGCCGCGGGTGCAGGGCCCTGCCGCCTGCCCGGCGTCGCTGGTGCGCGCAGCGCCCCGGTCTGCTGCCCGCGCGGGCCGTCAGGTCATCGGCCCCGGCCCTGCTCAGAGGCCGTGCGTGAGGCCCGGGGTGGCAGGGGCAGGCAGGGTGGGTCCAGGTGAGCCGAGCGCGGGATTCGCTGTGGGGAGCGCGGTGCAGCGCGGGTTAGGACGTGTGATGGTGCCCCGTGCCATGCCTTTGTCTTTTCCTCCGGCCACAGACACTAAAAACGGTTTTGAATTGCTGAGGGAAGTAGTAAAAACAGAAGTTGTTTATTTTTTCCAGATAGACCTTTAGGTTCCTTTAGTTCCTGCCTTGTCATTTAAAAAAAAATCTCTGTGTCACTTTTTTGACCAAATATCATTCTCTGCCACTTTTTCATGTCCCTTAACTTTCAAAAATTATATGACGCACTAAAGGGGGTGAAATAACTTTGTTTTCCACTCTCTTGATATTTTTACCTGTAAATGGAGAAAAGAATACTGTGGTCTTAAGTCCCTTAGATGTTCTAAATTTTAAGATTAAAAAAATTTTTTTTTTAAAAATTAAGCCAAGTTAACCTTTTGGAGGCTTTTCTGTCCTTGCAATGCTTTGCGGTACGCCCTGGAAGTGCTTTTGAGAAGCGATTACATGGGTCAGGGCCCCCAGGGTCAGATCCCAGGGTCCCTGGTCTGAGAGGGACAAGCAGAGAGAGACTCGTGCGGGGACAGACGGCAGGCCGGGCCGCAGGGCTGGCAGCGGCTGCAGGCTGCGTGTGCGGAGCGCGCTCGGGCCCAGCCCTGGAGAGGCGGCCCCGCCCAGGCCACGCCGCCCCGACCGGGCCACGCCACCCCGACCAGTCCCACGACCAGGGCCACGCCGCCCCGCCCAGGGCCACGCCGCCCCGACCGGGCCCACGACCAGGGCCACGCCGCCCCGACCAGGGCCACGACCAGGGCCACGCCGCCCCGCCCGGCCTACGCCGCCCCGCCCGGCCTACGCCGCCCCGACCAGGGCCACGCCGCCCCGCCCGGGCCCCACGCCGCCCCGCCCGGGCCCACGCCGCCCCTGCGCCGCAGAGCTCGCGGGCGCCTCTGCCGTGCGCCCGGGGAGGCTGGGAGGCGGCCCGCTTGGGCCTCGGTGGCTCGGCTGACTCGGGGAGGCAGGGCTCGCGGCTCAGGAGCCCTCCCAGGGCCTTGTGGAAACAGCCGCGGCAGGCCGTGTGGACTGGCTCCACTGTGTTAAAAATGTGTGAGCGGAGGCCCGTTGGCGCTCTTTCTGGGGTCGAGGCGAGGCCGGGATAGCTGCAAACAAAAGGCGCCCACTGGTCCCCTGGGGCCGGCAGGTGGGATCCTGAGGCGGCCAGACCCCCCCCCCCAGCATTAGGAGCGGGAGGCGGGGAGCCTTGGACGGCGAAGCCGGGCCCACGAGCATCTCGCCCTGCAGTGCCTGCCCTGTGCCTGGGACCTGCACTTAATAAGCCCTTCACCCCCTGGCCTGAAAAATATGTATGTGTAGCAAAAGATTGGAAGGAAAATACAAAAATACTAATAGTGATCATCTCTATGGTGGACTTAAGGTAGTATTTTTTTCTTTTTCAGAATTTTCTAGAACAAAACTATATTTCCTAGTAAATTAGGAAAAAACGAGAGCTTACTATTTAAGAAAAGAGGATTAATTAAAATAATTGCTGCCGTGCTGGATGGATGAAAAATCTCCTGAAGGGCTTTAATATAATAATCTCCCTTTGTTAACCAGGTAAATGCTGAAACAAAAAAGGCAAGGAAACAGAACACTACTCTCTCTCAAATCTATTTTCTGCCCTAAATGAGCTACTGACCACACGAGAGAGCCATAGCATCTTAAATCAGAAGACCTCAGGCTTCATTTACTCCAACTTTCTAGTGGGTTTTTAAAAAGTTGCATCTAAAGCTTATTTGGCTTGTGGTATGGGAGGAAAGAGAACACTTTATGATAAAGGAGAAAAATTTTTTTCTCTATATGTTCTCTCATTTAGATATTTTTTAACAAATCAATTGAATTTATACATATTAAAAAAACATACAATTCATCCAAAGTGCACAATCAGTGGTACTTGGCATAATCATATAGTTGTGCATTCATCACTTCAATCATTAGAGCATTTTCATTATTTCAATAATAATAATAAAAAACAAACAAGAAAATTCTTCACCTCTCAATCTCTCCATGTTTCCCCTGCCATACCTAACTGCTATTTCTGCCTATTCGTGCACAGTTTTTTATTTATTTATCATGCAGTTTTATTGAGATACATTCCCATACCATACGATCTATCCAAAATGTATAATCAATGCCTTTAATATAATCACAGTGCTCTGCATTCATCACCGTAGAAGGTTTTAGAACAATCTCATTACTCCAAAAAGAAAAGCTCCACACCCCCTAGCAGTCCTTCCCCAGCCCTACATAGCCACTAATCTAATTTCATCATTATAAATTGATTTATATTTGCGTTTCATATAAATGAAATAATACAAAAAGTAGTATTTTGTGTCTAGTTTCTTTCACTTAGCATAATTTTTTTTTTTGTCTGACATTAACATTTTGTAGTATTAACATGTATTTGTTCAGCTTCAAAGAAGAATGGTCTTATTTATGTAATTTTACCCATATTCATATATCACATGTGGTTTTACTATGCTATACAGTCCCATGTTACATTTTCAGCTTTCCTTTGAGTGATATACATGATCTTAGACATTCCCTTTAAACCACTTTTACGTGCACGGTATAGCCCTGCTACTTACAGGCATGTTGGGCTTTCACCTTTTCTATTCATTTCCAAAGAGCAACACACACCCTTTTTTTTTTTTTTTACTAGTTCTGCACAAGTTAACCCTCAGCTTTCCATTATCTAACTTCATTTTATTTTCTAGTGACCCATATTCAAGTTATGAACTCCATGAGATTACACAATATATTTAGTTCATAGTCACACAATCATACACTATTTCTCCTTTTGTGTCTGGCTTGCTTCACTCAACATAATGTCCTCCAGGTTCATCCATGTTGCCATATGCTTTACGACTTCATTTCTTCTTACAGCTGCATAATATTCCATCGTGTGAATAGACCACAGTTTGTTTATCCATTCGTCTGTTGATGGACACCTGGGTTGTTTCCAGCTTTTGGCAAAGGTGAATAATGTGGCTATGAACATCGGTGTGCAGATGTCTGTTCGTGTCACTGCTCTCAGTTCTTCTGGGTATATACCCAGTAGTGGTATTGCAGGGTCACGTGGCAAGTCTATAATCAACTTCCTTAGGAACTGCCAAACAGTCCTCCACAGTGGCTGTACCATCCTGCATTCCCACCAACAGTGAAGAAGTGTTCCTATCTCTCCACATCCTCGCCAACACTTGTAGTTCTCTGTCTTTTTAATAGTGGCCATTCTGATAGGTGTGAAATGATATCTCGTTGTAGTTTTGATTTGCATTTCCCTAATCATGAGTGATGTCGAGCATTTCTGCCATTTGTATTTCTTCTTTGGAGAAATGTCTATTCAAGTCTTTTGCCCATTTTTTAATTGGGCTGTTTGTCTTTTTATCATTGAGTTGTAGCATCATGGATATTAAACCCTTATTGGACATGTGATTTCCAAATATTTTCTCCCATTACGTTTGCTGCCTTTTCACCCGTTTGACAAAGTCCTGTGAGGTACAAAAGTGTTTAATTTTGAGGAGGTCCCATTTATCCTGTTTTTCTTTTGTTGCTCATGCTTTGGGTGTAAAGTCCAAGAAACCACCACCTACCACAAGGTCTTTAAGATGTTTCCCTACATTTTCTTCTCATAGTTTTATGGTCCTTTATGGTCCTGGATTTTTAATTTAGGTCTTTAAACCATTTTGAGTTGATTCTTTTTTTTTTTTTTTTTTTAAGATTTATTTTTATTTATTTCTCTCTCCCCCCCACCCTTTGTTGTTTGTGCTTGCTGTCTGTTCTGTGCCTGTTCATTGTGTGCTCTCTGTGTCTGCTTGCCTTCTTTTTAGGAGGCACTGGGAACCAAACCTGGGACCTCCCATGTGAGAGGGAGGCACCCAATCTCTTGAGCCACCTCCACTCCCTGCTTGTTGTGTCTCAAATTGTGTTTCCTTGTTGTGTCTCCTCATTGTGTCATCTTGTTGGGTCAGCTTGCCACATCAGCTCACTGTCTTGCTTGTCCTCTTTGGGAGGCACCAGGAACCAAACCCGGGACCTTCCATGTGGTAGGCCGTTGCCCAACTGCTTGAGCCAAATCCGTTTCCTGGGAGTTGATTCTTGTATAGGGAGTGAGGTAGGGGTTCTCTTTCATTCTTTTGCTTGTGAATATCCAGTTCTCCCAGAACCATTAGTTGAAGAGACTGTTTTGTCCCATCATAATGGATTTGGTAGGTTTTTCAAAAAACAGTTGGCCATAGAGGTGAGGGTTTATTTCTGAATTCTCAATTCTCTTCCGCTGATCAATGTGTCTATCTTTATGCCAATACCATGCTGTTTTGACCACTGTAGCTTTGTAATATATTTCAAGGCCAGGCAGTGAAATTCTTCCCATGTCGCTCTTCATTTTTAGAATGCTTTTGGCTGTTTGGGTGTACTTTCCTTTCCAAATGAATTTGATAACTGCCTTTTCTATTTCTGTAAAGTAGGCTGCTGGAATTATTGGTTTTTGCATTGAATGTACAAATCAGGTTGGGTAAGATCGACATCTTCATGATATTTAGTCTTCCAATCCATGAACATGGAATGTCTTTCCATTTGTTTAGGTCTTCATTGATTTCTTTTAGCATTGTTCTATAGTTTTCTGCATAGAGGTCCTGCAGTTCTTTGGTTAAATTGAATCCTAGGTATTTGAGTCTTTTTGTTGCTATTGTAAATGGACTTTCCCCCTGATTTCCTCCTCAGATTATTCATTGCTAGTGTACAGAAACATTACTGATTTTTGTGTGTTGATTTTGTACCCTGCCACTTTTCTGAACTCATTAGCTCAAGTAGCTTTATTGTAGACATTTCAGAATTTTCTAAATATAGGATCATGTTATTCACAAATAGTGAGAATTTTACTTCCTCTTTTCCTATTTGTATGCCTTTATTTTAACTTATTTATTTTTTTGAGGTACTGGGGCTGGGGATTCAAAAGGGACCTCAAATGGGGGAAGGTGGTGCTTAACCACTGAGACACATCAGCTCCCCTAGTTAGTTATTTCATTTGTTTGCTTGTTGTTGTTGTTTTTTGTTGTTGTTTTTAGAAGGCACTGAGGACTGAACCTGGGACCTCTCATGTGGTATGCAGGTGCTCAACCACTTGAGCCACATCTGCATCCCCCTTTTATTTTTTTCTCTTATTGTGCAAGATAGAACTTCTAATACAATATTGAACAACAGTGGTGACAATGGGCATCCTTGTCTTGTTCCCAATCTTAGAGGGAAAGCTCTCAACCTTTCTCTTTTGAGTACAATGTTGGCTGTGGGTTTTTCATATATGCCTTTGAACATACTGAGAAATTTTCCTTCTATTTCTATCTTTCAAAGTGTTTTTATCAAGAAAGGATGCTGGATTTTGTTGAATGCCTTTTCTGCATCGATTGAGATGATCATGTGTTGTTTTTTTTCCCTTCAATTTGTTAATGTGGTGTATTATGTTGATTGATTTTCTTATGTTGAACCAGCCTTGCATTCCAGGAATAAATCCCACTTGGTTGT
Source organism: Tolypeutes matacus (assembly GCA_026826555.1). Classification (NCBI taxonomy): domain Eukaryota; kingdom Metazoa; phylum Chordata; class Mammalia; order Cingulata; family Chlamyphoridae; genus Tolypeutes; species Tolypeutes matacus. The sequence continues at coordinate 1,387,998 of JAKSZT010029748.1, read as the reverse complement.
GATATATAAGTCTTTTGACATGCTGTTGAATTCTATTTGCAAGTATTTTCTTGAGAATTTTTGCACCTATGTTCATTAGCGATTGGTCTGTAGTTTTCTTTTCTTGTAGTGTATTTATCTGGGTTTGGTATTATATTAGGGTGATGTTGGCTCCATAAAATGTGTTGGGTAATTTTTCCTCCTCTTCAATTCTTTGGAAGAGTTTAAAACATTTTTCTTGAAATGCTTGGTAGAATTCACTTGTGAACCATCTGGTCCTGGACTTTTCTTTGTGGGGAGACTTTTGATGATTGGTTCAGTCTTTTTAAATGTGAATGGTTTGTTAAGTTCTTGTACTTCTTGTAGCATCAGCGTAGGTTGTTCGTGCATTTCTAGGAATTTGTCCATTTCATATAGGTTGTTGTATTAGTCAGCCAAAGGGGTGCTAATGTAAAATACCGGAAGTCAGTTGGTCTTTATAAAGGGTATTTATTAGGGGTAGAAGTCCACAGTTACCAGGCCATAAAGCGTAAGTTTCTTCCCTCACCAAAGTCCATTGCCACGTGTTGGAGCAAGACAGCTGCTGACTTTTGCCAGGGTTCAGGCTTCTTGGGTTCCTCTCTTTCTGGGGCTGCGTTTCTCTCCGGGCTCAGCTCCTCTGTTTCCTCCACAAGGTCAGCTGTGAAACTGTCAGGCGAATGGCTCGTCTCTATCCCAGGGCCTTCTTTCTTTCCTCACGACCAAGCTCCCCTGTCTGCTCGTCTCCCTGGGCTCCAGCATCAAAACTCCAACATCAGAACTTCTCCCTCTGTCCTTTGCCTTGCCTTTTATATTTGATTCCCCACCCACCAAGGGGTGGGGCTGAACGCCCTACTGACATGGCCCAGTCAACGCCCTAATCATAACTTAATCATGCCCAGATTAATAGACCAGTTTACAAGTGTAATCCAATATCTATTTTTTTTGGAATTCATAATTACATCAAATTGCCCAACGGCTACAATTGTCTAGTTTGTTGGCATACAGTTTCTCATAATATCCTCTTATGATCCTTTATATTTCTGTCTGTGTGGTCAGTCATAACTTCCCCCGTTTCTTTTCTGATTTTATTTATTTGCATCTTCTTTCTTATTTTCTTTGTTAGTCTAGCTACAGGTTTGCCAATTTTATTGATCTTTCCAAAGAACCAGCTTTTGGTTTTGTTGATTTTCTCTATTGTTTTTTGTTGTTGTTGTTGTTGTTGTTCTCAATTTCATTTATTTCTGCTCTAATGTTTATGATATCTTTTCTTATGCTTACTTTGGGAATGGTTTGCTGTTCTTTTTCTAGTTTCTCCAGTTGTTCAGTTAGATCTTTGATTTTAGCTCTTCTTTTTTTCATACAGTGTTTAGGGCTATAAATTTCCCTCTCAAGACTGCCTTTGCTGTATCCCATAAGATTTGATAAGTTATGTTCTCATTTTCTTTTGTCTCAATATATTTACTGATTTCACTTACAATTTCTTCTTTGACCCACTGATTATTTAGGACTGTGTTGTTTAGTCTCCACATTTGTGAATTTACCTCTTTACTGTCTATTACTGATTTCCAGTTTTAATCCATTATGATTTGAGAAGGTGCTTTGTATAATTTCAATCTGTTTATATTTATTGAGAGCTGCATTGTGCCCTAACTTGTGGTCTGTCCTGGAGAAAGATCCATGGGCACTTGAGATGAATGTATAATCCACTGAGTTTGGGTGCAACATTCTGTATATGTCTGTTAGATCTAGCTCACTTATCATATGTTCAAGTTCTCTGTTTCCTTGTTGATCTTCTGTCGAGTTGTCTATCTAATGATGTGAATGGTGTGTTGAAGTCTCCAGCTATTATTGTAGAGATGTCTGTTTCTCATGTTTTTCAATGCTTTCTGTCAGCCTATATCTTTTGATTAGGGAGTTTAATCCATTCACATTCAATGATATTACTGTAAATGCATTATTTACTTCCACCATTTTATTCTTTGGTTTTCATATGTCATATCATATTTTTGTCTGTCTTTTTACTTTTTTGTTTATCCTTTTGCTATCCTTTCTTCTATTCTCTCCTCCAAGCCTTTCTCTCCTATCTTTTTATTTCAGGGTATAAGGCTTCTTTTAATATTTCCTGCAAAGCTGGATTCTTTTTTATGAACTCTCTTAGTTTCTGTTTGTGAATCTTTTAAACTCACTTTCATATTTGAAGGACAGTTTTGGTGGATAAAGAATTCTCGGCTGGCAGTTTTTCTCTTTCAGTGTCCTAATTGTATCATTCTACTGTCATCTTGCCCTCCATGGTTTCTGGTGAGAAATCTACACTAAGTCTTACTGGGTGTCCCTTTTTTGCAATGGTTTGCTTCTCCCTTGCTGCTCTTAGAATTTTCTCTTTATCTTTGATGTTTGACAATCTGAGTAGTACGTGTCTTGGAGTATATCTATTCACATTTTTTGTGATTGGGACATCCTGCACTTCTTGGACATGTAAGTTCATTTCTTTTGTGAGAATTGGACATTTTTGAGCTATTATTTCCCCTGATACTCTTTCTGCCTCCTTTCCCCTCTCTTCTCCTTCTGCAACTCCCATGACATGTATGTTGTGTGTTTCATGTTATCATTCAACTCCTTGAGCCCCTGCTCATTTTTTTCCATTCTTCTCTCTCTTTGTTCTTTTCTCTCTTCAATTTCAGCTGTTCCATCTTCTGTATCACTTATTCTTTCTTCTATCGTTTCAAGTTTGCTGTTATATACACCTATAATGTGTTTTTAAAAAATATTTATTAATTCATTTTTATTTATTCCCTTCCTCCTTCCTCCCCGCATGCCCCCCCCCAAGATGTCTCCCTCTTCTGTCTGTTCATTGCCTGCTTGTCTTCTTTAGGAAGCACTGCGAGCTAAACCTGTGACCTCCGTGTGGGAGGCAAGTGCTCAACCACTTGAGCCACTTCTGCTTCCTGCTAATTGTGGCGTCTGCTTGTTGCAGCATCTGCTGGTTACAGCATCTGCTCTTTGCAGCATCTGCAGCGTCTGCTCATTGCGATGTCTGAGGCATCTGCTGGTCGCAGCGTTGCCAATTGTGGCATCTGCTCTTTGTGGTGTCAGCTGGTGTGGCATCTTGCTGGTTGTGGTGTCTGCTTATTGTGGCAACTATTCATCTTCCTTATGAGGCCCCAAGAACTGAACCCAGGACCTACCATGTGGTAGGTGGGTGCCCAACTGCTTGAGCCATACCTGCTCCCTGTAATGTGTTTTGTTTTTTTTTTTTTGCTGAGAAAGTAAGTTTATTTGTTCAATATTTTGATATGTAACAAAACAAAATTTCTTCTTAATATATTATATAGTTTAGTTAGTTGTCCTTATTAAAAGATTTGGATTTATGGAATTTTCCTAGATGATTTATTTATTTATTTTATTTTATTTTATTTATTTATTTTTTTTTACATTTGTTTTGGTTTTTTTTTTTTTTATTATGGGTAAACCTGTAATGTGTTTTTGATTTCACCTATTGTGTCTTTCATTCCCATGAGCTCTGTTACTTTTCTGTTCAGGTTTTCAAATTCTTCTTTGTGCTCAGTCTGTCTTCTTGATGTTGTTTATCTCTTTAGCCATATTGTCTTTCAACTTATTAATGTGATTTTGGAAATTTGTGTGCATCTCATTGATTAGTTGTTTCAAAACCTGTGTCTCTTCTGGGGATTTGATATATTCCTTTTCTTGGGCCATTTCTTTTTTTTTTTTTTTTCTTTTTTTTTGGCTTGTAATTTTTGATGATGTCTAGGTATCTTATTAGGGTGGTGAGTTTATAAGATGTTGATTTTTCTCCTTCATAGGGATTTAGTGGCGGGAGGCTGTGTGCTACTGATATTCTTTGATTCTTGACTGTTCTGGGTCTTTAGGAATGTCCCTGTTAGTTGTTCAAATCTGGGCCCTGGACCCACTAATGGGTTGCAGACCCGCTTCCTAGGGCCTTGGGGAGGGAGGCTGGAAAGGCTGGAAAGAGCCCCTCTCAGTCATTTAATTTCCTCACATGCGCTTCCCTGGCCTGCCAGCAGAGGGCGTCCTTGGCTGCCCTCTCGGCTCAGTGCGGGGCTGGAGGGCCTTTCACCAGCGCGGCCGAGGACCCTGCCTGCAGGCCGAGCGCCTCCTGGTTCAGACTTCCTGAAAGGTGGTCTCCAGCCTTCTCTGGCAGTCCCCTCCCTTTTCTTGGGTAGCAAATAATTCCCCTCCCCTCTGCATCCTCAACAACCAGTCCTGGTCAGTAGAGAGGGAGACCGAGAGGGTCGTATGTCTTTAGCCCCTTGCCGGCTCCCAGGGCAAACAATGGTGCCGCCCCACCTGGCCTGGAAGGGCTCTTGGGGCACAGCAGACCTGATCTGTGGGTCAGAAGCCGAGTCGGCCGTGGGCTGTGTCCCTCTTTCTGCCCTTCCCTGGGGAGGTGGGTCCCTGGAGCCCCTTTGTCTGTAGCCCCAGCCCCCAGGCCTGAGAACTCTAAAGTGCCTATGAGTTGGGGAAGGGGCCGGCAGCTGCAGCTTTTAACTCACAGTTTTGCTGCTGCAAATCTTCTCCTTTCCCCCTCTCTCCTGTGGGCAGTGTCCAGCTTTCCCCTGGTGTCCTAAATCCTAGAAGATTTTTTTCCAGGCCATTTCTGCCTGTCCTCTAGCTATTTTTATGGAAGAGAAGAGACCCCCGTGTCTTTCTAGTCTGCCATCTTCCCAGAAGTCTCTAGCATTTTTCTTAATGTGAAGTTTTAAAAAATATATAAATGTACATATATACACACACATTCATGCACATTTATTTGTTTAGTGTCTGCCTTCCTCAGTAGCCACAGGGGCAGGGACCACAAATGTCCAGTACACACTGTTTTCTATAGCCCAGAGCAGGCACTTTTAAATGTGTGTTCAGTGAATGAACATTGACAATTAAATTGCAAAGAAAGGGGCCTTCGGTGTTATCTCTGAACTAACTGCCAAGCTGTTCAGTCCCTGCAGCCAGCTGCCCCTCCCTGAGCTGGTCAAGGCTGCCTTCTATGCCCCATGGGGCTGCAGGAGATTCCAGCACTCTCTCTCAGACTCATCTGTTTACAGGTCCCTTGGAGGTCTTTAGCTCTTACACCTTGCTGATGTCAAAGGAAAGATTGCACTGGAAGATGTGAAAAAAGCATGGGTGACTTTATTCCTAGCTGCCACGGTGGGGAGAGAGAAGAGAACGCAACTCCACTGGAACAGTTTTAGGGCTGGGAGTGGGCTGTTGGAGGGCAGAGCGGCTGATCGCTGGGGTGGGTGAGTGATTTATTGAGTGGGGTTGTTTTAGTTTGCCAAAGGCTGCCAAGGCAGTATACCAGAAATGGGTTGGCTTTGGCAACAGGGAGTTAACTTACTAGCTTACAGCTCTGAGCTGTGAAAGTGTCCAAATCAAGGCATCATCAGGAGATGCTTCTCTTCAAGCTGCAGCTGTGGGCGGTCAGGTACATGGCGGCACCTGCCGGTCTCTGCCGTCTCCTCCTGCGGCTTCCTCTCTCCTGGGCTCCATTGCTCTCAGCTCCTGGCGTCTCCTCCTGCGGCTTCCTCTCTTCTGGGCTCCATTGCGCTCAGCTCCTGGCGCCTCCTCCTGCGGCTTCCTCTCTCCTGGGCTCCATTGCTCTCAGCTCCTGGCGTCTCCTCCTGCGGCTTCCTCTCTCCTGGGCTCCGCTGCTTTCAGCTTCTTGCTCTCATGGATTTTTCTCTCTCAGCTTCTGTGGGTTCCTCTCTGAGCTCCTGGCTCTTTTCTCCCTGTTTCTGTGGCTCCCCCTCCCTGTATCCATCCCTGTTTCTCCAGTAAAAGGATTAAGACCCACCCTGGGTCACACTCTACTGAAGTGATCAGTCAAAGGCCCTCAGCTGAAGTGACCTAATCAGAGTCCCACCTACAGCGGGTTCACACCTGCAGGAATGGATACGTTTAGAAACATAATTTTCTGGGGTCCACAGAAGCCTCTAGCTACGCAGACCAGTTGATTTGGAATGCTTTCCTAGGCCCCCTGAAGTGTGTAAGGGCCAGAGAGAGGAAGAGGCGATAGGAGCTACCTAGTTAGGCAGCCAGGTGCCTGGAGAACGTGGGGTGCATGAGAGGGAGGTCAGGCCTGGAGCCAGGGGGGAGCCTGTCAAAAGTTCAGTCCAGCTACAGGGGCGCCAAGGCCGCCTTGGTCGTTAGACACGAGACTGCACGGGATTCCTGCTGTTTTTAGGTCCCACTTTGGAAGGAGAGTGCAGGCCTTGTGCTCAGCTCCCCACCCATCTTGGAGTTCTGTTTCTCCACACTCCCCTTTCTGGACCGGGCCTAGGGGACATGGACTGTTTTAGGGGCTCAGCAGTACCCAGTTTACTTGCTCGTCTTCCGACCCACCCCTTCTCCTGGTCTTGCCTGGGGCAGGAAGGAGGCTCACGTAGTGGCCAAGGGGCCTCCAGATCTCTTCTTTTTAGCCTGGGCCTCTCCCGTTGAAATTCAAAAGCCAGGGATTTGACTCTTCTCCCTGCAATTCTTGATGCCAACATTTTCTGAGGCAGCATATCCTACTGGCTGAAAGGGGGAAATGTGAAAGGATACATGGATATTTGGTGGAAAAATAGCCCTTGATTAATTTATCAAAAACACCATCTGCCCCATTTATATGAAAGGCGAACCAATTTCAAAGAAATTAAATCAACCAACGTTATTCAAAATTTCTAGTCGTTCTCCAAAGTCTTTGTGAGTTCTCTACCGATTCCAGAAAGAAAGAAGCATGCACTTTGGGAAAGAGGGCAGGGAGCTTGCAAAAATTAGTGTGTCTACAAGGATGTCTGTTTTGGCTGCTGTCGTGAAGTCTCTCCCGGACAGTCGAGGATAAGTATCTGTCACGTTATTTAGGAGTGGGTGACAGGCTGTCCTTGACTTGGTAAGTTCCCATGGCTGTCTGTGGTTGATATGGATCTCTCATATTTAGTGCTAGGCAGCGAGAGTTTCCCCTGTTAGTTCAGTGACGTGATTTTAGGCAAGGAAAGGAGAATGTCTCAGTGTCAGCTAGAGATGATATGTAGATATCACCTGTTTTAATAGCCCCAACTCAGTCTGCTAAGCTGTGGCCAAATGAAACTTCATGGCTTATCATCAGGCTGCCAGATAGAGCTCAGCTCACAATATGTAAAATCTCAAACTCTGTTACACAATAGTTGATGTTTGCAAGAAAAAATAACTATCTTAGACCTTTTTGTGGCGTTTGTTCCCTCACAGTAAGAGAATCCTGCAAGTCTGTAGAAGGTTATATTGTCCTGTTCAACCATTGTGACGTTGACAACGGCATGCTAGCTGGGCACAGTAAATTACCAAAAATACCATGAAGATGTTCCTGAGCTGTGCCTGCTGCTCGCAACCTCTAGAAGTTATAGGAAAACATAGCTGCGTCATTTCAAGCTCTTTTTTGTATACCAACAGTCTTATTAACGTCAGGTCATTTTTTTTACCAAATTCTTATTAGAACAGTCTTTCTATTGAGTATGTTACAAAGCAAGCATTTCTCTAGAATCCCCTTCATTATCAAGTGAGGATCACATAGGGTAAGAAAAAAATATGAAAGCACTCTTTAGGGGAAGGAACCAAATGTCCCAGCTTTCTAAGTTAGTCAGAGTTAAAGGCGCTGTAAATGACAGCGTACCGTGAGGCGCCAGTGTCGAGCCGTCCTTCCAAGTGCGACTGGCTGCTCTTTGGAAATAGCAGCCCGCGCCTGTGGTTAGGTTGTCTTCTGCAGGTGGGATGAGTTCAGGAATGGGAAGACCATGAAAAAAATGGAAAGTGGATAACGTGTTAAATGACCGAAGCTTTGGGAAAACTGATTTCCAAATAATGGTCATGTTGGAGTAGAAGGTTTTCTTTGTGAGATTTTTGAGAATGGAAACTTGACACAGCTTTTGTTGACCAGGAAAAAAAGCCAGATGTCACTCACCCCACACAGTAGGGTGGGGATGCTTTCTAAGTTTTCCTCCTTAGGATAACCATGGTCAGATTGGGATTTAGTGACGTTTTTACCCTGGTTTCACACTGAGAAACGGGCTGGGGGAACGGCCAGTGGCGTGATGGCTGCACTTGCAGCGCCTTCAGCTCTTGCATCTGAGGTGGCACCTGAGGAATTTGCTGTCCTTCCAGACACCTCGAGGGAAACGCTGGCTTGAATTTAGGAGGTTTCCAGCACAATCATGTCTTACGAATGGTAGGAGTCCAGCTCTACAATGCTGTCGGGACTGGTACTTGGTGAACTAGAGGAAATAATTTAAAAATGAGACGACAGGGGAGCAGATATAGTCCAGTGGCTGAGCGCCTGCTTCCCGTGTACTAGGTCCTGTTCGATCCCCGGTAGCTCCTTTGGAAAAAAAAAAAAATGAGACGACATAACTAAACATTTACATCAACTTTAAAACATACCATCGTACATTTTCTCCAATCTTTAGATGCACAACTAACATTTAATATTCTCTGGTTGAAGTTCCCTTACTTTTTTGCATAAATTACACCCATAATTCATTGACTAAGATTTCCAGGTTTACCGTCTTTAAAGAATTTAGCAGTGTGAATTCAGAGTGCTAGATTTTTATACTTTTGAATCAACCTTTTAGAGTTCTTTTGCCATGTGCTTATTTAATGGCGATTGTTTTTTTGTAGAAACTTGTCATCATCAAGTTTTTGGTAAGCATTCAACTTGGCTCTCCTAGCAAAGCTCACTCTCTCACATTCAATCTTCATCAGTTCATGGCATATTGAAGTCACATGTTTACAGTAGACAGGTTTGAGAACAAGTACAATGACTTGGTGAGCATACATCCTGACTGGAAGGGGCAGAAGTTCAGGGGCGTGTCCGAGTGTTCCACGTGGCAAGGGCATCCATCAGCATCTCCTGCCAAGGGTTTGGAGAATGTTGGTTAATTTGTGAGTTGGCTAAGGGGCTTTTAATTAAGAAAGTTTCTATTATAAATACATTTTCATTAATATTCATAGGTTCTAACTTCTAAAGAGGAGTTTCCCAAAGAGCTTTTCTAGCACAGGTCCTGCAGAACTTCCTTTAATGAACAGCCAAAGCTCACTTATAATCAGCTGAATCTGTCTGCACACAAAATTGGTGTATAAAATGCTTTTGCAATGTGGTACTATAATTGGTTTCTTCATAAGACTATTTTTTCTTACATGGGAAGAGATAATGTTTGGTCTACTCATTGAGTTATCATAATTTTTTTAAATTCATGATTTGGAGATTTAATGAGCTCTTGTTTTATTTATACATGTCAGAGATCCCAAATACCTCTATCCGTTTTTTAGGTTAAAATTTTCTTCTCCTAAATTCCAGTAGCAATAAAATATAATAGGCCAATGATAGTTTTAAAAGGAAAATAGATATTTATCCTATTGATATTAAGTTAATAGACTTGAAAAATGTTACGGATGAGAGCAAAGCAGGAGAAGCATGTGTGTGTTTATATAGATGCATGTATATTTATATCCAAACACACACGGGCAAATAGAGACATGCAGAGAAGCAGAGAGAGAGAGGGAGAGAGAAAGAAAGATAGAAAAAGAGAGAGGAAGACTGATTCAGAGAGGCAGCGAGAGAGAGATGAGAAAGATAGAGATTGAGAGAGAGAGAGACTAGGAGAGGGGTGGAGGGGGCCAGGACCAAAATAAAAATAGAGAAGTAGAGAAGCAGAGAGGGGCAGAGGAAAACGTAAGGGAGAGACAGAATACACAGAGATGAAAGGAGGCAGATTCAGCAGCACAAGACAACAAAGTGAGTGGGAGAGCAAGAGCCACCTGGCAATACTGCTTGAGAAAGTCCCACTTCTGCCTTTGGAGCCAAAATTGCAGAGCTGAGGGGTATGCAGGCCACGAACTGGACAGGGGGAGCCCAGTGGCCACCGTGAGACACAGTGTCACGGAAGGCGGTACCAGGCTTGCAAGCAGGCCAGTCTGGGCATCATTAGGTAGCCCCACATCACTTGTTCCAATCTGTTAACTGTGTTTTCTGACTGTAAATGTACTTAAATTTTTTTTTTTCACTGCAGAAAGGTACTGAAGGAAATCTCTGTTGGCGAACTCAGTCCAAACGAGACTGTGCAGGCCCACGTGGAAGCCCAGCTCCTCTCCAAGCTGGACCACCCAGCCATTGTCAAGTTCCATGCAAGCTTCGTAGAGCAAGATAATTTCTGCATTGTCACGGAGTACTGTGAGGTGAGACTCTCCTCTTATGGATATCTTAATGCAAAGGTGTTCCGGGGTAAAAAGCCTTCCGTAAAGAGATATCTCAAAAGTTCAGTGATGAAACCATCAGCTGAGCCATAAGAACCTGGGATCTCATGTCTTGAGCTAAGAAGGATCATTTCTAGGTACCTGACAACCTTTTTTTCTAATGAGCGTTTTTCCTCTTCAGTCAGTGTGTACATATTTTAAGGAAGAATTTGCTGCAGAAAATGCTTCTGCTTTATTTTTTTCCTCCCCAACCTCCCATGGTCAGTGGACATTTAAATGCTTCTGCAGAGGCATGGATGGAGTGGAGGCACTCTCCTGAGTTCTGGGTTCCAGCCTACGACTTGTCTTCCCTAAGATGCACTGAAGTCCTCCCTGTTTATAGGTCCATGATCCATACCTTCAGATATTTAGTTTTCCCTGCCACCCCATGGTCTCTCCAAGTGGTGGCTGTGGGTTTCTCTGAGCCCCAAGTGAGCATGATACTGCAGGAAAAGAGGTGAGAAAGAGGAGTTGACTATGCACAGACTCTGAGAGGCTAAGCAGTGGAGTTGGGTCAGACAGAATACCTGAAGCTGCCTTGCTCAAAAAGTGTTCCCCAGAACGTTCTGGGAGCTAGGGTTAGCCAGATGCACATTGGGAGAATTTGGTGTCATTCTCGCTTGAGAAGGAATTTATTCAGGTCATCACTGGGGTGTTGCTGGCCCAAAAGAGATGAAAACCAAAAGAAGACGGTTTTCAGAATCAAGGGCAGACCTACTTGGACCAAAAGCTTCGGACAACCAGGTACAACCTGAAGGTGCTCTGTATTTGAGAGGCAGAAGAGAAGGAGGAGAGGGGAGAGCAGCAAAGATCGACCTTGCCTGCATTACAGATTAGCTGGCCTGTTACCCCAAATGAAACCAATAGCCAACTTAAACTATCTAGGTGATTCTGAACTATTCTAAGTCTCAGCAGCTCCCCTGTAGCTCAGCGTCCGAGCGTAGTCTTTCAGCTTTGCTAGGCGTTTCTCCATGTGCCATACCACTCCTCTACTTGAAAGAAAGCAAGAAAAAAAAAAAAAATCCGGTCACTTGGATGTCCACCTTTCCACGCATCCAAAGGATTGTTAAGAAAAGCCAATGCTTCGATGGAATATGCAAAGTGGTGATACTGATCGGCTTCTCCGGCAGTTATCAGGGTCCACACAAAACTTGGGTATTGACATATGTAGTTACCCGGTGATCCATGCTCTTTAATTTTTTTATTTTTCTTCCTTTAGCCCCTTCAGCTGATTAGCTATCTTATTTTGGAAACAATTGACTCCTTCTGCTTATAAATGGTGCTGCCACCTCTTCCTTCCTTTTGGCACATGAATTTTTCAAAGACTCTTTCCTGGTCTTAAACTATTTTTAATTGTAATCAGCACTGGTTCAATAGAACTTTCTATGATGATGGAAATGTCCAATACAGAGGCCTCTCGGCCTGTGTGGCTCTTGAGCACATCAAGTGAAGTCTGGCTAGTGTGATTGAGGAGCTGGATGTTAAGTTTTATTTAACTTTAATTTAAATTACCAGGTGGGGCTACTGGCTACCATATTGGAAAGTGCAGCTCTAGATGATAAACTATAATGCTCCCTGAGTTAATTTTTAGAAACTTTTTATTTTAAAACAATTTTAAACTACCAGAAAAGTTAAAAGAATAACAATGAGTTCCTCTATACTCTTCATCCAGACTTCCCAATTGTAAACATTTTGCTACATTCGCTTTATGATTTTATCTATTCATCTCCCCCCTTTTCTCTCTTTTTCATCTATCTATCTATCTACCTATCTAT
>JAKSZT010029748.1:1345522-1364302 GCA_026826555.1 Tolypeutes matacus | reverse complement strand
ACAGCATGCTGGGTAACGCTGTAGACTTCCGGTTTTGCCATGGTAACTTCTGAGGAGCATTCCTGTTTGAACAGTGCCCATTCTCTTGATGTCTATGATATCATCTTTCTTGTAGATTAACATACACGTGGCCAAAGGAACAACTCCATGTTTTCTAAAAGGCCTAGAAAACATATAGCGGGTGCCTCTCCTCTTTCCTTTTCTGCTCGTCATTTTGGTGAATTCCCAAAACACCTCTCCCAGTGACTCAGTCTCATTTTTTTTCTCGACTATCCCCACAGGGCCCCGGCATCGCAGCCTGGCCCTCGGCCTCAGCCCAGGCCTGGCCTGGCGCATGCCACTCCCAAGGTGGCAGGAGGTGGCTCCTCTTGCCCTTGCCCGGGGACCCCACACGGGTCAGACACTGTCTTTAGGGCCCCAGTGCACGCCTTCGTGGTCACAGAGTCTGGCCTCAAGTCTCTTGAGCCAAGGGCACCGGGGGACACATTCAATGCCTGCCTGCAATATCTTTCCCTTCAGTTTTGGCATTGTGGGCCTCATGGACCTTAGGCACCCAAGTTAAGTGCATAAATGTTTTTTATAGTTATTCTTCTTGGTGAATTGCCCCTTTTATTAATATATAATGATCCTCATCCTTTACAACAATTTTGCATTTAAAATCTATTTTGTCCGATATTAGTATCACTACTCCAGATCCGTTTTGGGTAATATTTGTGTGGAATATCTTTTTCCAACCTTTTACTTTCTTTTTTTTTTTTTTTGTCTTTATTTTTAAAGGAGCTTTAGAATACATAAATGTTATATCGAAAAGATAGGGGATTACCTTATACCCCACTCTCTCCCCTCTCCCCTTTCCCCCAATAACAACATCTTTCATTAATGTGGTACATTTGTTACAATTGATGAACACATATTGAAGGATTGCTGTGAACCATGGTCTATAGATTAATTATAGTTTTATAGGTTTTGACAAAATGTATAATGGCTTGTATCCATCATTGCAATATCGTGCAGAACAATTCTCATGTCCCAAAAATGCCCCATGTTACACCTGTTCTTCCCTCTCCCTCCCCTCAGAACCTCAGGTGACCCCTGCCTTTATATCAGTGTTACAAGTTCTTCCATTACCAGAATAATCATAAGTCTGCTTTAGTCCATAGTTGCAATCCCATCTTACGTTTGTTCGTTCCTCTATCTTGAGGATCTTGGGCTCATGATGCCCACTCTGCTTCTGATTGAGAGGGGCTTAGATCCCATGGGGCAGAGGGGTGGAACTGTCTTGCTTGCAGTTGTAGAGACTCTCTGTCTGCTTTTTTAGAATAGGTGTTGTACCTCATCATACTTTTGTTAGTTGTCCTGGGTGAGTCCAATGAACTGGAGAGTAGGTATTGGCTGCAACTCTGCTGAGATTCAGGGCTCAACTGGCATATAAACAGCTAGGAGATTTAAGTCTCCGGGACATATATTTAATGGGTATAGTGCTAAATATAGGTTCAAATAAATGGGGCAGAAGAACCATGTGTAGGAAAATTATAAATGAGTCTAACTCTGATACATTGGGGGGATGGGTTATCATATATTCCAAAGTAAGGCCCACCAATGGGGTGCTGATTTCTGTGGGTTGTCTGCCCTTCCTAGATTGTCTAGATGTCTCTAGAGCCCTCAGGAGCTCCCCTGCTTGTGGCATTGTTGACTGTGGCAGTCAGTGAGATCCTCCTGAGACGTGCGTAAGCATAACCTCTGGAATGACCTGACACACTTTGAAATCTCTTAGCCATAAAAACCCATTTGTATTCAATATTTCCCCCTTTTGGTCTAGGTCTTTGTCCAAATGCATTGTTAGTTGGTGCTTGGTAATAATCCCTCAGTGCCACGCTCATCTCCGGGAGCCATTTTCCATGGCAGGGCAAGGTAGTGAATTTATTTGCTGAGTTTGGCTTAGAGAGAGGCCACAGTTCAGCAACAAGGGGCTCTCAGGAGGTAACTCTCATGCAGTACATATTACTCGGCTAAGTTCCAGTTTCACAAGAACAAGGTTCATAAGTACAAGCATCAATGTTAAGGGCCTGGAGTATTGGTCTGTCCTCCTTTGCTGGGCACTGCCCGTGTGCTCTAGGGATTCTCGCCACTCTGTGAGAGAATGCAGCAGGACTCACCAGGATGGGAATTCAGTGTTCCGTCGGTTATTCTGTGGGTCTCCACCCACTGAGAAAACACCCCATGATCACACGAACACATTCGCACCCCACAGAGGCATGCCCGAGGTGCACCCCTCCCCACCCAGTCCCCCACCACTGATAACCCACAGCAGTGATCCGCCCCTGTCACAGTCCAACCTCTCACCTTCACCCTGGCTGTGCCCTTATGTCTGAGATGAGTCTCTTGTCGACAGCATCTAGATGGCTCACATTTTTTTATTCATTCTGTCAGTTAGTGTCTTTTGATTGGGGGATTCAGTTCAGTAACTTCCATATTTATTATTGTAAAGGTGTTACTTACTTCATCCATTTTATCCTTTGGCTTTTCATTGTCATATCTTACTATTATCTGTCTTTTTGCCCTTTAATTTACCATTCGTAATATTCATTTCTACACTCTTCTCCAAGTCTCTCACCCTTGTTTTTTCCTCTCAAGCTGCACACTCCCTTTAGTAACCCTTGTAATTCTGGTCTTTTGGTAACATTCTATCAGTTTTTGTTTATCTTTGAAGACTTTGAACTCACCATCATTTCTGAAGGATTGTTTTGCCAGGTACAGAATTCTTGGCTGGCAATTTTTCTCTTTCAGTACCTTAAATACAGCATACCATTATCTTCTTGCCTCCATGGTTTCTGATGAGGGGCCAGCACTTAATCTTATCGAGTTTCCCTTGTATGTGATGCTTTGCGTTTCTCTTGCTGCTTTCAGAATCCTCTCTTTATCCCTGATATTTGTCATTCTGAATAGTAGGTGTCTTGGAGTAGGTCTATTCAGATTTATTCTGTTTGGGGTGTGAGGTACTTCTTGGATATTGTTATTTCTGTCTTTCATAAGGGTTGGGAAATTTACAGCCATTATTTCCTCAAATGTTCTTTCTGCTCCTTTTCTGCTCTCTTCTCCTTCTGGGACAACAATAACATGTATGTTTGTGCATTTTGCATTGTTCTTCAATCCTCTGAGTCCCTGTACCATTTTTTTCTATTCTTTTTTTCTGTCTGTTCCCCTGTATTTTCAAGTTTAGATGTTCTGTCCTCGATATCACTAATGCTCTGTCTTTCATTTTGCTTATTTGTTCCTCGGCCAATTCAAATCTCCTGTTATATGCCTCTAATATATTTTTAATCTCATCCATTGTGTCTTTCATTCCTATAAGCTCTGTTACTTTTCTTTGCAGGCTTTCAAATTGTTCTTTATGTTCACCCAGTGGTTTCTTAATATCCATTATCTGTTTAGTCATATTTTCCTTCAACTCTTTTAATTGATTTTAGGAGATTTGTGTGGTTATCACTGATTTGTTGTCTTAAATCCTGTATCTTGTCAGGATGTTTGGTTTGCTCTTTTGGGTGGGTCATCTCTTCCTGTTTCTTTGATGGCTTGTAACTTTTTGCTGGTGTTTAGGCATCTGAATATATTGACTCTGATGATCAATTTCTCTCTCTTGGCTAGTGTTTTTTTTGTTTTGTTTTGTTTTGTTTTTCTTTCAAGACTCTTCTTTGATTTTTGGTTCAACTTATTCTGAGTCTTTAAAATTGCCCAACTTAAGTTACCAAAATCAGACCAGCAACTTGCTAATGGAGCACAGATTTTCTCCCAGGGATTTGGGACAAGAAAGACCTAAAAGCAGTTTTTCTCCTTGCAGTTGCCTGGTTAGCCAGCAGATGGTGCTTGTAGGTGAACCTTTCCATGGAGGTGTCTCTTTCAACCTTTACTTGCCTGAGTTTTTGGTCTGGCTAGAGCCAAGATTCTAAGCAGGCTCTGCTGGTCAAACCCACTGAAGAGAAACCACTCTCTGCCCCCTGCCACACCCTCCCTCTTCCTAGGGAGGAAGACGCCTGTTCCCCTCTTAGCTGGATGCGGTGAGCCACAGGATTTATCCAGGCTGCACACCTTGAGAGTGAGGGATGGGTGCCGTTCCTGGCTGCTGTGAGGGTTTAGTGACTCAACAGTGGTCATTTTGGGTTCTTGGTCTCTCTGCCCTCGCCCTCTGGGGGGTTGTGCAGCACTGTCCTGGTCTGTTGACCCCAAAGCAGGTCCCTCGGACAGTTTTTTGCCCTTTCTCTGTTACTTTTGTGAGAGAGTTGAGCCCTGCCTACCCCTATGTCATCTTCCTGGACGTCTCAGGAATGGATTAACCTTAAGAACATACTTTTCTCGGGTACAGACAGCTTCAAACCATCACACTCCACCCTCTGGACCCCAAAAAGACATGTTCTTTCTATATACAAATACATTCATCCCATCACAATATTTCAAAAGCCTTAAAGCATTTCAGTAGCAATACTAAGTACAAAATCTCATCAAAATCGGTTATAGGAACAAGTTATCTGCTTCCAGGATACAATGGAGAGAATCATAGGATAAAAATTTCCATTCCTATAGGGAGAAATTGGAAGGAAAACAGGGTCTTGAGTCCCAAACAATTCTGAAACCCTGCAGGGCATACTCCCATTAGATTTCAATGTCTGAAAGTCATCTATAGAACAATGCTTTGTCCTCAAGGCCTGATGGAGCAGCAGTCCCACCCTTTCCTAGTGTTTGTGCTGCAGTCTTATTCTCCCCAAACCCTGGGGTGAAGGCTCCAACATCTTCAGGTATTGGGATGGCGGCTGGACTCTAGGTTCCACCTTCATCAACACTGGGGTCTCATCCAGCCCCTCTGCAATCCCCCAGGCATCTGAGAACCCTGAGGTGGTAACACTTTTCCTGAGCAGTGAGGCAGAAGGCCTGCCCTCTCCAAGCTCTGGGGCAGACTGCCCTTTTCACACACATGGGTGGGCCTGCTTTCTTGGATCAGGAGGATGTCTTCAGTCCAGACCTCAGCTTCCATGGTTCTGCCTTTAGGGTCATTTTTCCTTCAATCTATCCCTTTTTTGTCCTCTTCAGTCCAGGCTGGCAGAGGTTCTGTTCATACAGAGCTCACAAAAAACTTGTTGGTTTCGCATGAAGTACACAGGGGTCCAAACCATCAGACAGCAGGACTTTCCACAGATCCTTTTTGGGTGACTGCATTTCCAATCCCAACTTGCACTGAAATGGCTGACTGGTTCCACCATTGAGCTAAATCCTTACTGGAGCACAATTCTCTGGGGACGCATTTTCTGGAAGGTCAGACTTTTCCAAACCATCAGTTTCTGGTTTCTTTGTGCCCAGGAGTGGAGTCCTCAGCTTATCCCTTTCCTCTCACACTTTACTATAAACTGCAAAGAGAAACCAGGCTGCACTTTCCACATTTAGTTTGGAAATCTCCTCAGCTAACTATCCAAGCTCATCACTTTCAAATTCTGCCTTCCATCTGACTTCAGTAGTCAATTTTGCCAAATTTTCTGCCATTTTAAAAGATGTATCACCTTTCTTCCAGTTTGCAGTGACACATTCATCTTTTCTAAGGCCTCATCAGAAGGACCTTTAGCATCCACATTTCTACCAATGATTTTTTCAAAGCTACCAAGGCCTTTTCTATCAAGTATATTCTTCCCACCTCTACTCATTGCCCAGTATAAAAGCCTCTTTAAAAACATTTTTGTTATTTGCAGTAGCAGCACCCCACTCTCCTGGTACCAAAATCTGTTCTCATTTTCTCGGCTGTCCAAAGCAATGTACCAGAAATGGGCTGGCTTTTAACAGTGGGAATGTATTAGCTGACAAGCTTACAGTTCTGAGGCCGTGAAAACGTTCAAATCAAGGCGTCATCAAGACAATTCCTCTCCCTGAAGACCAGCTGCCAGCAATCCTGCACCCCTCTGTCACATGGCAAGGCACATGGTGGCATGTGCTGGGCTCTCCCTTCTCTTCTGGGTTTCAGTGCTTTCAGCTTCTTGCTTCGTGGCTTTCTCTCTTTCTGTCTGAATTTCATTCTCTTATAAAGGGCTCCACCTCCTGAATAAGGTGGGCCACATCTTAACTTAAGATTCTTCTCCCCCGAAGATCCTCCTTACCATGGGTCTTTTTGGTGAGTAGGATCTTAAGATGGATTAAATTTAAGAATATATTTTCTGGGGATACATACAGCTTCAAACCATTATACTGAGTAAATGCATAAATGCTGTGTTTGGGACCCCACGTATCTTAACAGTTGTTGCGTTCCTGAGGTTTTGCTATGGTTAAATAGAGAAAAGGAGAATTAAGTCGTCCCAAGGCACATGGGGTGTGGGCATGCCAAACCCGAAGACTCTGCTTCAACAGCCATACACAATGTGAGCAGTGGTTAAATTTCACCAAACCTCACTATCTTTACATTAAACCAACATCATTAGCTTGAATTTCATTGGCTTTGCTCTTTTTAATTTGTATATCTACCAGGGTTCTATAATTATTTAAAACTCTGAGCATAAGGAGAGTTATTCCTAGTTTTATGTGTATACATATCTAGATAATGTAATGAAATAATTTACATTGGAAGTGGACATGGTAACTTTTCTCCTTGGGGAGGGTTTTATCCTTGAGTGATAGTTACTGAATGGCAGTATGCCCTTGCTTTCTTATGATAAACAGTCATGGCTGTGTATTATCTGTTATTAAAAGAATGTGGCTTTAAAATTTCAACTGAAAAAAATATTGGAAGGTGTGCTATTTTTGTTTCAGGGTCGAGATCTGGACTGTAAAATTCAAGAATATAAAGAAGCTGGGAAAACCTTTCCACAAAATCAAATAATAGAATGGTTTATCCAGCTGTTATTGGGAGTGGACTATATACATGAGAGGTATGTGCATTTGCAACAGGGGTACAGGATTTTTTAACAGTCAGGCTTGAACATGAAAATTTGTGTATGTGGAATAGAAAGAAAACAAGTCCAAAGGGTAAATGGCTATAGTTAACCATTACAATTTGTTTTCCATGAAGAAACTGTTGAGTAATTGTGCCAGAGGATTTAGCATAGCTTTTTGTTGTTGTTCTAGAAATCAACTGGCCTTGAGTGCAAGACAGAAACTTGTGTTAAACACACTCCCTTTTATCTGATCACAGCCTGTGAGTTACAAGTGATTTTCAGATAAACACGTGCTGTGAGTTTATTGTATCTTATAGCCATTCAAGTAGTAAATACTCTAGCATGCTGCAAATGAACTGCACAGGCACCTTGGCATGTGTCAGGTAATTGAGGCAGGAGACACTTTGGCCTCAGAGATATAAGGATTCAGACCAAAAGTCAATTTTGACATGAAATATCTGATAAAGAAAGTCAGAGTATGTTTTATGAGTTTCAATTGTCTGTATTTTAGATTTACAACCCCTGCCTGAAAGATACATTTCAAAACTTTTAATTATCTTTCCATAGGTCAAAAGTAGGAAGTTTTAGATGTCAACTGTTTTACAGACCCATAAAATGAAAGGACCACATTTGAAAAGATGAACGTGCATTGACAAATAAAAATGGATACTGTGAGGTTTCTGTGCCAACTTTGCCCTTGGGAGTGGCGGAGCACGTGCTCAGGTTCATGAGCAAAAGTGGCAATTTATAGGGAAAACCAAGGTCTGAATGTCCATGCGTGTCGGATTGCCTAAACGTGTCATCTGTGGTTTCTGATACCATGGAAAGTAATCGGGTTATTCTGTGCTTCACCATGTATCTTCTAAAACACATGCTCGATGATGCAGATAGCCTCTGGTTATTGACAACTCAGAACAATCTTTTGAATGATGTCAAACTATTTTAAGAGATAATGATAAGAGAATATCAAATAATCTTTTAATAAACTACCGAAAGTTACTGAATGTGAGAGTTCAGTGAACACATAGTTATAGTGGTATTTCTTTTATTTTCATTATACTGTGGCATATTTTTAGCTTATACACAAGGAAAACAGTTAGAAAAAGAGCACATGTAAAGATGACAAGTTTGGTCTTCTATGTGCAAAATATAAAACTGTTTGAAATCCAGTGGATTTAAGAACCCAGATGTTTTTAATACATTTGGTTCTGCTTAGTAATACTTAAAGAAAATGAGTTTAAAATAATTCTTCAAAGGAACAATTACCAGTAGATGGTTTAGAAGTTTGTGATTGTGTCTGAAATGCATTTAGTTTAGAATAGTAGTCAAAACTTTGGTAATTTTTTTGCACTATCTGAATATTCAAAGAAAGTTATTAAAAGGGGCTGTTTGAATATTTTTGATATGGAGATCTGAAATACCATAATACCGTAGACAGAGAAATTTCAGTACATTGTTCATCTTCATTCATTCTTTCATTTATTCTTTGTGATAAGTTAAAAATTAAGTCCTAATCTCAAAGGGCTGTTAGTTAACTAGCACATAGAAAACATGTACCCAAATAACCACAAGCGATGTAGCATGGTGGATGCACAGAATTTGGAGTCTACATCAGCAGCCACTACTTACTAGTTTTATGATATTCGGTAAGCTGCTTGTGATGGTTAGGCTAATGTGCCATCTCAGCCAAGTAATTGTGTCCAGGTGTTTGTTCCAGCAAGCACTGGGCTAATTGTAACACAAGAGCATTTATGGACTTCGATCGCCAGTGAGTTTACTGCATGGATGGCTGATTACATCTGCATCAATCAGGGAGATTGCAGCATCGATGGGTGACGCTTTTATCCAACCAGTTGAATGCCTTAAACGGGGAAGTGATTTCAACATTCAGAGAGAATTTCCCAGCTCCATGGACAGCCAACTTCTCCCAGAAACTCATCAAGGACCTTTCATTGGACTTTCATCGGAGCCCCTGGTTTGCAGCCTGCCTAAGGAACCTGGACTTGTGCACCCCCACTGTCACGTGAGAGACTCTTATAAAATCTCATATTTTTGCAGATATCTTCTGATGATTCTGTTTCCTGAGAGAACCCTGACTACCGCTTGACTTCTCTGAGCCTTCTTCATCTATAAAATAAGGATAATAATGGATTATTTCTGCTTACTTTATAGGGCTGTAGAGAATATGAATTACACTATTATGCTTGGAAGAAGTTTACAATCTATGAAGTCCAACACAAGTGTTGGTGTTGGTTGTGATTCAGTGTAGAAATGAGGACACAGCCACTGGAAGGGCTAAAAAAACTCTGACAAAACGAAGTGTTAGCAAGAATGTAACTCTTACATTGCTGGTGGAAAGAAAATTGGTATGACTACTTTGGAAAAATGCTTTGACAGTACCTCGTAAATGAGACATGCAAATGCCCCATGACCGCATAATTCCACTCCTAAGAGAAGAAATGAGTACTTAACGTCCACCAAAACACCTGCATAAAAACGTTCTAGGGGCCTTATTTGTAATAGCCAAAACCCTGGAAATGGCATCTATAGTGGAAGGTCAGGTAGATTGTGGTAGAGCTGCACAATGGAACACCACTCTGAAATGTAAAAGGGCACGCTACTATCAGCACAGCCCAGACAGATCTCAGAGGCACGATGTTCGGTGAAAAAGCCAGACACACAAGAGTGTGTGCTTTATTATTCCATTTATATCAAGTTCAGAAATAGGCAAAATGAGTCTATTGTGGTAGAAGTCAGAGGGGACTTTGACTGGAAGGACACAGAGAAACCTGGGATGCTGGAAATGTCTTATATCTTGATCTGGTGAGGTTTACTGAGGTGATACACATGTAAGACTTCATCAAGCTTGAATTTATGTACTTTACTCTATGTAAGTTAAACTTTAATGTGAAACAAATGATAAGGGTGCCAAGAGAAGTACAATTTAAGTGTTATAGGCGAGCAGAAGAGGGATAACGTTCCCATTTTGGAGGATCAATGAAGACTTCTTGGAAACCTGACCAAAGGCAGGTTTTGAACATGGTAAAAGGTAGGCCAGAGCTTTCCAGATTTAAGGAACAGAGTAGGGTGAGAAAAGGTGGCGCTTTCAGAATGAATGGTGAGTGGTCCAGTTGGGAAGGCTCTTGGAGTACATGAACAGAGATGTAGAGAAAGCCGTGGGGGGCTTTATCTTGTAGACTAGACATTGGCACCACAGGAGGTTTTGAGAAGAGCTGTAATGTGACTAGCGCTTGCTTCAGGAAGATTAGATGACGAATTTTAGATGGGAGAGAAGGGAACTTGGGTTATCAGCCAGGAGCCTTTTGTCATGTCCGTGCAGGACATTGTGAGATCTGAACCCAAGTGGGCAGGACATGGGAGGATGTGCGAAAACTTGATAAGTTGAAATGACTGGACTTTGCAAGAAAGTGGATCTGTGAGATGTGGCAGGAAAGTGTGGTGGGG
Source organism: Tolypeutes matacus (assembly GCA_026826555.1). NCBI lineage: Eukaryota > Metazoa > Chordata > Mammalia > Cingulata > Chlamyphoridae > Tolypeutes > Tolypeutes matacus. The sequence goes on along the minus strand of JAKSZT010029748.1, from coordinate 1,353,932 downwards.
ACAGTCCAGCATGGCGGTTGCCATTCCTTGGGAGCCACAAATACATCCTGTGCTGGGACCAGGGTTTTCAGCCTGGCCAGATGGAACCATTCCCTAGGAGATAAGGGCCGACCTCCATCCCTTCCCTCCTGTTCTGAGCGCGTGTAAATACTCCCTGGAGAGGCTGACTCTGGTGGGCGTGTTTTAAGACATCTAGCTCACAGCCCGGGAGTGTGACTGTCCCTGGCAGGGAGGCAGCGGATGCCTCCCCTGCAGCACCCAAGCACAAGCGGTGCTGCCTCTAGAACATCTCCCTGTGTCGGCCGCGGAGGGAGACCCGTTGCTCATGGGGAGCCCACACTCACAAATGGAGCTGGCCTTGCTCTGTCTCTTCTCCATGTGACTAAAACGTCTTCCCATCAGAGCCTGGGTGAGTCGTGCTGTTCCTGGTGACCCTGGCACCTGTGTCGGAGACGGCTGGCGTTTATTTAGGTGTCTCTCCTTCTAACAGAAAATGTCAGAGATGAGCCCAAGATTGGGTGAGTGGACGGATGGCGAGACAGAGTTGAACTGATGCTGAGTTTAATTGTGAATATGCTGGGTCTGAGAATCCAGTGGAATATGTAAAGAGAGCCCCACCGGGAGTGAGAAGTGAAGCTCCAAAGCTTGGGACCATCAGGGCCTTCACAGTCAGCCTGGAACAAGGACTGGGTCCGAGCAGCTTGTTTGGGAGGTGCTCTCAGGAGGCAGGGAGTGGGGGAGTAAGGAGAGCAGCAGGGATGCAGGGATGCCGTGCCGGGCCAGCTGGTGAAGTGGCACACAGGCAGCACTCTTCTCCCATGGAGGTACCTTGTTCTGTGTTCTTTTGGGGCCTTTTGAAAAATTCTTGTCCATATATAATTATTGTTTTCTCATGCTATTATCGCTTTTCTCTTGAAAATTTTCTTATATTTTGGGGGAATTTGGAAGGGAGAAAGGCAGGTGATTTCCATCTTTATCCAATCTCCAATGTAGGTTTAAATGGAGAAATACTGTATTTTCTTCCTGATCATAAATATAATTTTCACTTCTGTTAGTGTTCAATATTTAATTTAGTATAGGTCTTTAGACATATTTTCTTCAGATAATAAGCTGATTTTAATTACCTGTTTCAAATTTAAATCTAAAAGAATGATTGTAATGGCATACAGTCTAAACACTCATAAATACTGATGTTAAAAGCTGAGAATATTCACAATTAACTAAATATGGCACTAAAACTCATTCCTGCTGAAGAGGGTTATGCCGCATTAACAAAAAGCCCCAATCTTGGTGTATTAGTCAGGGTTCTCTAGGGAAACAGAATCAATAGGAGATATCTGTGAAGAGTATGAGATTCTATAAAATTCTCCCGTGTGACCGTGGGGAGGCACAAGTCCAGGTTCCGCAGGCAGGCTGCACACCAGGGGCTCCGATGAAGGCCCTTGGTGAACTCCGAGGAGACGCTGGCTGTCCAAAGATGAGCTGGGAAATGATCCCTGAGTGCTGAACCCACTTCCCCTTCTCAGGCATTCCACTGGCTGGATAAAGCGTCACTCACTGCTGACGGGAATCTGCCTGGTTGATGCAGATGTAATCAGCCATCCGTGCAGTAAACTCACTGGTGACTAAAGCCCATGAATGTCCTTGTATCACAGTTACCTGAGGGTCTGCTTGACCAGACACCTGGGCCCCGGGACCTGGCCGAGCGCACCTGCGAGCCTGACTGCCCCTCGGTGTCTCGCAGCCCACCCATTCCCGCTCTGCTGTGTGCTGGCCGCCGTGGGTCTTGCGTAGACCTGCTCTGCTCTTCTCGTTCGGAAACCCACCCTGAAGGAGCAGCTCCTCTCTGGGCGAGGGAAAAGCAGGGGCGCTGGAGACATTCACCAGGTCTCCCAGCTTCTGCTCAGACCGGCAGCCGCCGTGCCTGCTCGGCGCGGTGGCCGAAGCTGGGAGCGCAGCAGGCTCGCGGTCAGAGGGGCAGCCCTGCACGGCAGGAGCACGAAGCTGGGAGCAGGAGCGAGGCCCACAGAGTCTCAGCAGCTTCACATTTAAGTCGCCCATAAAAGCAGGGAGGTGGTCGGCAATGTTGCCGCTTTTCTCCCTGGGTGGTCCAGAGCAGGTCTTCTTAACCCTTGTCGTTCCATGGACCCCTCACTAAGTCCACACTATACTGTGCATCATTTAGGAAATACACCACACCGGCACCAACACGTCCCCACAAGAATAATGTGTTTTTTTGAATTTCAATGCAAGCTCACGGACCCCTTGTTAAGAACCCCTGGGCTACAGTATGTATTAAAATGTATTTTGAAAATAACGTAGATTGTTTTCACATGAGACAGGAAGATGATTATGTTAGAAACAGTATATCTGAAGAGGTTTGGCTCCTCTGTTGCAAATGCCTTTCAAATTATTTTAGGGCAGCAGCAGAAGAATTAAAGGTGACCAGGGAAAAACTACAAAGAATGAGGTTGCAGAAGAAATGAATATTTTGCACACCCCTAGGATACTTTCCTGTACTTAGTTTAATTTGGTTTTGTTTATATGTTTGTAATATTCTAAATCTAAGGCATATGGCATAAACACTTCTAAATAATGATGCTAGAAGCTGAGACGATCACAGTCCACTGTAACACTAGAAGCCGCTCTCATTGGGGGAAGGAGGAGTTCATTTAGCCTGGGATTCCTGAAATGAAGGGCGGAGCAGCTCCTCTGTCGAGAGCATGCTTGCTGGTGGTTGCGGCCTTTCTGGTTTTGGAGCTTTCACGGTGGAGAAGGGGACAGGCCGGGCACTGTCCCTAAGATGGCGGCCTGGTCACCGCGCAGCTCTCACGTGTGGCAGACCCTGAAAGGTGGCTTGAGAGGTTCACCTCTAATGTAGGGCGGTTTCGGGCCAGTGACTACGACGGGGAGGAGGCATCCTGCCCAGGTTTGAGGCAGTGCCCGTGGCGGTCCTGGAGAGGCATGCTTTCTCCCGTTCTCTCTTCTTGGGCGCCATTTTATTCCAGAAAGCCCCTGCCCAGGTGCTGTTGGCAATAACTCTGTTTGAGGAGGGCTGCTCCCCACCCCTGACTTCTAACACAGGGGGCCCATCGTGGTATCGAGGGGCCATGACACCAATGAAGAGAGCCAGAGCCTAGGGCAGGGGCCACGGGGCAGAAAACAGCGATGAGGGCTGCCTTGCCCACACCCCAAAGGAGGCCTTGGCTGTGCCAGCACCTTCCACAAGAAGAGTTTGACAGGTGAGGCATGGACCTGTGGTGGGGAAGGGAGCTGAGGTTTCAGAAACTGGTCAGGCAAGGACTTAAGGGGACATGAGCATGAAACTGCCCATAACTTCTCCACAGTGTTTCTTCTGGTGTGGGCCTGAGATGCCGCCATTCTGCACCAAGCAGATTGATCTCTGTGGGCCCTGGAGCTGCAGAGAGTGGCCTGAGGAAGAAGACAGGGCCGTCTGACCTTAACCAGGCCACCTGACTCTCTTGGAGGTCATGAGACATAGAAGCGAGAAGGACCCATCACTCCTACAGATGTGATGTGGGACATAGGAAATAATAAATGGAGATCTACTCTGAGATTTTTAGAAAAAGATTTTCTATAACTTATCAGTTGCTAGTCATCTTGTTTCTTAGATTTTATTTTTATATATTCTTAAAGAATGGATATTTGCCAAGTATATGGTTTAAGAGTGTTCTTTATAACAGTTTTGTGTTTTAAAAATATCTAGAAAAAAATAAAAATAAAAAAAATAAAAAATATGATCTGACAATCTCTGTATTTTAATTGATGACTCAATTCACTTGGGATTAACAATATGTTGAAGGTATTTGTACCATCTTATTTTGTGCTTTCTATTTACTCTGCATTTTTTAACACTTCTTTTTAAGCTTTCATGATTTTCTTTGGATTGGTCTGGATTTATGTTATTCCACTTTTTCTTCTATCAGTTTGCAAATGACACATTTCATTTCTATTGACAGTGCTCACTCTTAAATTATTAAATGTATACTTGAAATAATTTTCAAGTCAATATCTTTACCCTTCTCTTAAAATTACCTCCCTCTTTCCCTGTATGGTTGTTGTTCAGCATTTTAATTCTATCTTTTTATACCCCTGCTAATTCTTAATTGTCATTACTGTTGCTATCGGTTTGTAAGGCCAGCCCCTTAGATGTCCTCACATTTGCCTGTTCCTATAGTCACCGCTACTTTTTGCAAATCAAGCCTTCCTTTTGTGGCTGTGTTCACTCTTCCTAAAATACATCCTTTCGAAGTTCCCTCAGTGAAGTTTTGTGAATGGTAAACACTCTCATTTTTTGTGTGTGTTTGAAAATGTCTTTATTTTGTTCTCATCCTTCTATAATAATTTAGTTGGGTATAGAATTCCGGTTGCCAGGCATCTTCTCTAACACACTGAAAATATTGTCCTGTTGTCTTCTGGACTCTGCTGGTGATGTTGAGAAGTTGGTTTTCCATCTAATCATCATTCTTAGTAAGGCAGTCTCTTTTCTTTATGCTCGTTTGTCCTTGTTGTTCTCCAGTATTAGAGAATTGTGTCTAGATGTGGACTTCTTTTCATTTATTCTTCTTGTGATTTATTTTGCTTCTGGATTCAAGGATTTCTGACTTTCTAAATTCTGAAAATTCTCAGTCATTATCTTTTTGAATTTTGCCTCTTCCCTATTCTCTTCTCTCCTTTCATACTGTCTATAGATGTACATTTGGTTTTCTCATTCCATTCTCCATTTCTGTGAACTCCTTCTAGTACTCCATTTTCACATACGTTAGAACTTTTAAACCATATTTCAGATGTCTCTCCAACTCCTTTCTATATTTTTTACAATTCTGTCCTCCTTGTGTTTTAGTCTATTTCCCACTAACCAATATTCCAGTTTCTAAGTCCTCTTTTCTGCTGTGTCTAATCTGCTTTCAAATATATCTACTGAATTTTTAATTTTCGTAATTAATTTTTCATTTCTAGAATTTCCATTTGATTCTTTTTAAAAATGTGTGTGTGCCCATGTGTGTAACTCACATTGAAATTCTGCATTGTGTCATTTATTTTCTTTAACGTATTAATCACAGTCACTTTTAATTCTTGTTCAATAATTCCAGTAGGTACTTTACCTGTGGACTTGCTTCTCAGTCTGTTTTTACCTCTTGATTTTTAATTATTTTGTCTTGTCTCTTCACATGCCTGGTAGTTTTTTTATTACATACTGGGAATTATATATAAAAATTACAGAGATTTTGGATGATATTATCTTCCGCTGGAGAGGATTTAATTTTTTTGTAGTTGTTAAGTACAGTAAGGAAAAGATCACCTTGATCCAGTCATGGACTAAAATACTTTGAGGCTGTGTTTCACGCTTTGTATGGACTGGCCTATTTCCAGTTTCCCTTTATTTTTAAGGCTGTCAGGGGTTTTAGCTGAAGGCTTTAGTTATTTACCAAGACTCCTCCTTTGTGGTGGGCCTTGAAATCCAAGATGAGCCTCCCCAGCTTTTTGAATGTACACTGAAAGCTCCGCTTAGTGTTTTTTAATGATAACTGCTTTCTACTTGGCTTCTTGCTCCCAGGCACAGACACGGTAGGACTCAGCAAGTGCCTCAAGGGTAAAAGCCACTCAGAATGTCAGGCTGTCTTCCCTTTGGCTGTCTCCAGTGGAAAGTGTCCCCGCGTCCTGGCCGCCTCGGTGGCCCTGAACTATCATTGCAGCCCAGCCCAGCCGAGCCGCGGCAGAACTGCGCAGTGTTCTGCGTGGCCCTGTGCCAGGTGCCCCGAGAGGGAAGGGCACGGCCCACGCAGCGCCTTTCCCTTCCCTCCAGGACCCTGGCCCCTCCCGTCCTGGGGTCGTAGCCCGCCTCTGATATCTTCAAAGAGCTGCTTCCCACTGTTCGAACCTCACAGTGTTCTCTGTGGGAGGGAGAGGTTTGGTGTGATGGGCTTGGCTCTTTCGTAGTTGGATGCTGAGATCCTAACCTCGAGTTCTTAGTTTCGGTAATCACATTCTCCCCACAGAAGTGCTATTTGGTGGTTTTTCAAATCAGCATTGTCTTATTTTGGACAACATCCTGTTTATGTCTCATGTGTTCTATTCCTTCCTTTAGGGTTTTAATAATTTAAAGTATACTTAGCTTATAGTTTGACTCCTCTTATAATTATCTGACATTCTCGGAGGCCTAATTTCACTGTCTCTTATCTGCTGATTCTTGGTTTACATCTCCTATTGCCAGATACCCGAGGAGGGTGTTATCAGTTGAGGCCAGATTTTTTATGTTAATTCCTTAGTTTGGGCTTCACGGAGCCATAAAGCTGCTGTGCATTTGAATCCCGGTGTGAGTGAGCACAGGTATGACCACAGGTGGTGGAGGGAGCTTTTCTCCCTGCTCAGGCCCCGCCCAAGAGGCTCGTTCTGGTGGTCCGGTTTCCTCCTGAGGGAGTGATTCCTAGGCCGTCGTTTCACTTAAGGTAAGACCCAAGTGCAGGGTTTTCCGTATGTGTGTTATTAGTTCCACTCTCTACACTACGCTGTCTCAAGATCGCGGCTCTTGTTACCGTGAGACCATTAAACCCAGCTCATGAGTCACTGAGACCACCAAAATCCCCCAGGGCAACTGAGAAACCAGCACCTTCCACCCACTCAAGCTTTCAGCTGGATTTTCCTCTTTTTCTATAATCTGCAGGGAGTTGACTCATTTTCTTTTGGGCCAAGCTGTGCATATGTAGAGATATCTGTATACTTTCTTCAGCATTTTAGGTGTTTTTTAGGTAACAATTTTTAGGTTGTCTGGTTTCCATAATTCCAGAAATAGAAGCCTTAACTCACATAATTTCTGTGCATGGCTTAGAGTAAGACTCAAAACATGTTATCTAGTATTAAATGGCCCACGAGTATTATCATTCTCACCTGGACGTTTATGGTGACTAAGGTTACGGCTGCTGGATGTGGCTGTGCTACAGAAGCACGTAAAATCTGTCTGCTGAAATCCTTAGAGACATAGCATCCTTCTTCCATCTACATGCTCCTCTCCCTTCAAAACCTTCATAGGAGTCCTATTTCCCTCAGGAAAACTAGAAAATGCTGTCACTTTGTAGCTTTTAAACATTGGACGATCTATCTATGGGTGTGTATATTTATGTGTGAATCCCTTTACATACAACCATACCTATGTTAATTTAAAATTTTAATATTTTTCATGAAGTTGTAGATCCTTTTTTGCCTTTTGTAGGAGAATACTTCATCGAGACTTGAAATCAAAAAATATATTTCTGAAAAGCAACCTACTTAAAATTGGTAAGATACTTTTTTATAATCGACTCTAAAAACATGGAAGAGTATATTTTAAATGTTATCAAAATAACAAATTGAATTATTTGGTATCTGGAAGTGTTAGAGTAGTCACTGATTTATTTACACATCTTATATTTTTGTTCTTACCAGTTTGGACCCAACAAAAAAAAAATAATTTTATTTCTGATTATCCAGTTTAAATTGAGGGCTAACATATTTACTATATTGCTTGGTAGGTTCAATGACCACTTTTTGAGACCCTACTGTATGCCAGGCACTTTACAAGTGGTTAGACTTGTTTACTGGTTTGATTAATAACTACAGGTTTCCTACTTATTTTATCACAAGTAATAGGCCATTATCATAGTCAATTAAAATATTGATTTAATCACTTATTAACCTTTAGTTCTTCAGAACTGTACTTCCACTTGTAATGGTTAGTTACTAGATTGATGAATCTTTAATGTAGGATGTTTTTAGGGAGGGAGGGCATTAAAGTAACTTATTAGGCAAAAATGGAGACCCTGATGCATTCAGATTTTTCTGGTGTGTTCTGGAAAAGTCGCAGGTCTTTTATTTTTAAATTTTTCTTTATTGTACATTAAGAACAAACTCTCCACCCTCAGATAAAATTGATAATCATCATATTCAGCCCTTCCAGAGTTGCTTTGTTTGCTGTTGTTCAGATTGAAATTGCTTTTTTTCCAGGTTATCTAGTTTTCCATAATTTTAGAAATAAGACGGTCTTAGTTTACGTAATTCACTTAATGAGCTCACAGCCTTCTTTTCCCTATCAGGCTTATAACTATCAAAACTGAAATATTCACCAACATTGTGTAATTTAAAATGTGTTACATTTCTTTTCTTTCCCTTTAATATGGTATGAGTCATTACATGTTAAAATTGTCAAATTAGACACTCACTCGGTTAATTGCTACGATTTTCATTGTTTTAAAGTGCTTTTTAAGTTAATTATTATTTCCAGGGGACTTTGGAGTATCGCGACTCCTGATGGGACCCTGTGACTTGGCCACAACTTTAACCGGAACACCCCATTACATGAGTCCCGAGGCTCTGAAGCATCAGGGATACGACACCAAGTCGGACATCTGGTAAG
>JAKSZT010029748.1:1313339-1345512 GCA_026826555.1 Tolypeutes matacus | reverse complement strand
GCTAGGCCATGTGACTTAGTCACCTCTGGTAGTGGGCAGTGGGCTAGGCCATGTGACTTAGTCCATGTGACAGTCATCTGCTGCCCCGAGACAATCATGCCTTGTGATTTTAGGCTCATTTACTTACTATCTTCACTTTATCCCTCTGACTTGGAGTCGTTATGTACCAGAGTAAAATAAGGATTGGAAATTTGTTATATTCTATTAAACTGACTTCAGAAATTCTCTTTATTCATAAATTAATCAATTGGTTTAGATTTTTCTTCCTGAACCATAAGGGATAGTTCTTTATGTACTATAAGCATTAGATATTAATATTTTCTATGAATGTATGAAATAAAAACATTTTTAACCCTTTATACTTGCTTTATTTTATTTTAAAATTCATTTTCATCTTGTGAAAAGCTTTTCTTCAGTTTGCTTTTCTTCTTCTTTCAAGAATTTTTACTAAAGATATTGACTTTAAGGTTTAATTTAAATAAAATTTCTGGGCTTTCAGTGATAGATGCATCGGAGATTTCTCATTTCTGATCTTAAGTGCGAAAGGCATTTCTCCTTTCTTATCACAGAACCAGCTCAAATAGCAGTGCGGAAGCCATGGGGAAAACTGTTCAGTATGTTCTTTTATAAGCAATGGATCCTATTTGTGGAAAATTTATTTTCCTTTGAAGTGGATTCTTGTATAATTTTCAACTCATTAAGCGTTGAAAAGATAATCTAGCTGAGAGTTTGTTAATTAACTAAGTAATTATTATATGCAAATCAACTTAAGGAGTGCTGAGCTTTCAAAGACAAGCAAAGCGGAAGATGTGCCCAGTTCCTCCTTCTAAAGAGGATCAAGTAGAGAGTTACCTTTTCTCTGATTAGGGAAGGGAGCCTAACAGGCAGCGGCTTGGTCCTGGGGTCTCCCAGGGCAGGGAGCTTTCAAGGGCAGTGCTGCCTGGGGCAGATCCTCACCTCCTGTCCCTTCCCTTCCCTTGTGATTGTCCTCCTCCTCTCTGCGTCTTTTTAGTGTTAGCTGCTTGTGCCCTGGAGGTCTTTTCCAATTCGTCTGTCAAGCTGTCGTCTTCCCTCCCTCACCTCCCCCTTTGAACACCCCTCCAAAGAACAAGCGAGCAACAGCACAAACCAAACAGAAAACACAAACGTGTCTGCTCTCTTGAGCACCTACTGTTTGCCCTGGATTGTGCAGTGGTCTTTAGAACCCGAAAGCCGAAGTGATAGGGCTGCTGCCTTCCGGAGGATCTCCTCGCTGGGGTGGAGCCCTGTCTCCCGTTCGAGGAAACCGGCGCTGGGCTTCGGACTGAATTTCACTTATGTACCAACATCTTTTTTCACACATATGTATTTTTTTATCATGGACATTTGAACAGATTCAAATATATAATTTCTTCATTTTAAGATTGCCTGGTTTCTCAGCGAAATGTTACATCACGTAAGTTAAATCACGAAGCCCGTCGTTTAAGTTTTTGGAATTACATGTAGCAAGAAGCTGGCGCCTTTTGACAAATGTCTGAATCTGCTTGCCAGATCGGATGGCTGTCTCCTAAGAAACCCCGGAAGGGAGCCCCAGGGACAAGAGGAAAGCGCCGAGCCTTTGCCTTAGTGGCATTGCTGTTCCTTCTTTCTTCTGAAAAGATTGCTCCCAGACTTGCCTAAAGAGTATTAGGAGTGTCGGTTTCTATGACGTTTTAGGGTCACTCACACGATGCCTGGCTAGGGCAAAACTTAACCCGAATCCCCCAAATATAAAAACGCAGGGGAGTTTCAATGTAGCTCTCCAAGGTTACTGACTGTGCAGCAAGCACGCGCTGAGGATTCGTCATCCTGGCTCCGACCACTTCATTATGAATTTTGTAATTCCCTTCGTTGTGTCTGAATCAAAATGGGCTTATTTGGTAATGAAATTTTTATTGCTAAACCTAAAGTGGAAAAAAATACCAGAACTATTAATTATTGTGGCAGGTACATTTGTGTGATGAGTAATCTTTGTGAGACACTTTGGAAGATTTAGACTGAATGGGGTTGAGAAGTGTGTGACTTCTGTTTATTGTGGAATATTTCCTTACTTAAGAGTAATTGACAGGTGTTTTGCTATTTATGATGCTTGAAGAAGAATTGATCCTATTACTAATTATATCTTCATCTGTTCGTGTTTGCCCATATGTAACCTTTTTTTCCTTTTGCAATCTGTTAAACCTTCCTGGATTCATTTATAGCAGTCGACTCCAGGAAGTCCCTCTCCCATAAATGGGTTCCAAAAGTATATTAATGGTTATTTTGAAAGTTAGGATAAGTAGGTTCAGTGAAAATGCCTTGAAGAGAGCTGATATGTATAAGCAATTGCTGAACGCTTTTTACCCCACAGGAAAAATATAATATATGAACTGGGTTTCTAGTCCAGCTCTTCAAATCATTTTAATCTATGAATAGTTAGAATTTATTACTTTGGTTGGAGAAACAAATAAAAGAGAATACAATTGGAATAATGGTACTATAATTAAACAGAAAAAATCCAGAATATACCACTGTCATTCTTACTGATCTTGATGTGAGAGGCAGCCAGGTGGCTCTTGGAACTTTCAGCCCCTATTCTTTGATGACTTAGGTGGGGGCATCTGCAGTGGAGCAGGGCATGTCTGCGTGGACTGTGTGGCTCTCGGGGTTTTGCTGGAAGCTGCGGTGTGGAAGAGGTAGGGGTGCTGGGAGGGTGCAACTCCCGTCCCACTCTGTCGTCGGGCTTTGGGGTCATTTGGGCAGAAGCATCAGGCCAGACCTGGCCGTGGGCAGAAGGAGGAGAGGAGCCAGCGCGTGCCTGGGCTTCCAGCACCTGGGAGGGGTCCTCACGAGAGCCCCCCTGTCCAGAAAGGGGGAGCGGCACAGCCTGCTTGCCGGGGGAGGCAGCCCTGGCCGGCATTTCCCTGGCAGACGCTGTCAGGGGCAGTAGAGTCAGTATTAGTACAGTTTTCCCCTGACCAGCATGAAATGCTTTCTCTGCCTGTCTAAATGTATTTATTACAAAAAATAGTCACACTACCTACAATTTTATAACTTGCTTTTTTTTTTTCAAAAATAGCAAAATAGAACATTGTTCAGCAACAATAAATATACATCTACATATCACTTAAATGTTTACATAGTATTCTGTACCTGGACACAATAATTTATTCAACCAAGCCTTTATTGTTTTTTTTCCAAGATTTTCTGCTTTTCTCTGTCTTTCAGCATTTTTGCTATGCTGTATCTGGATATGGATTCGTGTTTATCCTTTTTGGAGTTAGTTGAGCTTCTTGGATATGTAGATTAATGTCCTTCACTAAATTTGGGAAGTTTTCTGCCATTATTTCTTGGAACAATTTTTTTCTGTCTCTCCTCTCTCTCTGGTACTCTCATGTATATGTCAGTGTGCTTTAGTTTGCCCCACATTCCTCTGAGGCTCTGGGCATTTATCTTCATTTTTCTCTTTGTTCTTCAGATTGCATAATTGTTATTGGTCTGTCTTCGAATTTACTGATTCTTTCTTCTGCCAACTCAGATCTGCTACTGAGCCCCTCCAGAGAAATTTTCATTTGTTATTGTCTTTTTCAACTCCAGAATTTCTATTTGGTGCTTTAAAAAAATAATTCCCACCTCTTTGTTGGTTGTCTCTATTGATGAGACAGATTCATCGTACCTTCCTCCCCTTCTGTAAGCGAGATTTCCTTTAGCTCTTTGAGCATACACTAATAGAGGCTGCTCTGAAATATCTGTGAAATCCAAGGCCTGCTCCTCGCACTGGGGGTTCTGTTGCCCCCTTTCCCCCCTGTGTACGGGTCACTTTCCTGTTACTTTGCAAGTCCCATCCTTGCTGGAAAGGGGACGTTGTAGATAATGTAGTGTAGCAAGCCTGGGCGCCTCCCTCACCTCCTCCAGGGCTTGTTGTTGTTCGCTTCTCTTTTCACTTCTCTTTTCACTCAGCGACTGGCCAGGGCTCTTGCAGTGGAGCCTGTCACCTCCACAGCGGAAGCCTCTGAAGCCGCTCCTCGGGGTGCAGCTTTGGGCAGTGCCGTCAGCCCTCCCCCGGGGACGGCAGATGGCGGTGGATTTGGCAGGGCTCCCTCTGACTGCCTCCTTCCTGGTCCCCTCTTGGCATCATGCCAGCCTTTAGCCTCTGCCAGTTGCCAGCTGAGTGCTGCGTTGTTTTCACAATGCCCTGCAGCATGAATTACTCTCCAGTCTCTTCCAATTTCATTTGAACCCCTTTGAGACTAATTTTTGAGGATTGTTCTGCCCCTGGAGGGCTCCTCTTAGCTGCATCTTCCACTGGATCTTTCTGGTAAACTAGCTCTTGCTCTCCAGGAGCCACCCGTCTCCTCTTCCGTGCTTACCACCCAAATCTCCATCGTTTCCTAGAGCACTCTTAGGTTTGGGCCTCTCTACGCTGTTTGTTTTTATTTTTTATTTATTTATTTCTCCCACCGCCCCTCGTTGTTTTGTGCTTGCTGTCTGCTCTCTGTGTCCATTTGCTGTGTGTTCCTCTGTGTCTCCTTGGCTTCTCCTTTGGCAGCACCGGGAATCGATCCTGGGACCCTCTGGAGTGGGAGAGAGACGCTCAATCTCTTGCGCCACCTCAGCTCCCTGGTCTGCTGCGTCTCTTATTGTCTTTTCTCTGTGTCTCTTTTTGTTGCATCATCTTGCTGCGCCAGCTCTCCGCGTGAACCAGCACTCCTGCATGGGCCAGCACTCTGCATGGGCCATCTCACCACACGGGCCATCTTGCCTTTCACCAGGAGGCCCCGGGAATCAAACCCTGGACCTCCCATATGGTAGATGGGAGCCCAATTGCTTGAGCCATATCCGTTTCCCTCTACACTGTTTTTTGCTCAGAACTTTAGCACTCTCTTCTTATGGCCTGCCTTTCCCCTGGGGCAAAATCTCAGCTGCTGAGACTGTGGAGAGGGGCCTTCTCTCAGTGACACTCCTGCTTCCTGTGTAGAGCGCTGGGAGGGGATGGCAGCCTGCGGTCCTTAGGCTTGCCTCTTCTGCTGTGGAGCCTCCACCCTCGGCCACCCCTCCACCAGCCCCTCGCGTCGCTGTAGAATGCTTGTTACGGTTATAAAAGAACATGGTCAGACTGTTACCACTAACTGTGACCCGTAGCGTACATTTGGTACATTTTCCCATATAGCCCTGTCATTAACACCATATGTTAGTATTGTCCATTTGCTGTAGTTCATGAGAGAACACGCTCATATTTGTCCTGTTAACCACAGTCCACCTTCCACCACATGGGTCACTGTGTTATACCATCCCCTGCCTTGCACAATCCATCCAACGTGCACACTCAGTGGCTCTTGCTTTCATCACAGAGCTATGCAGTCATCACCTGTTGATTCTGTTTCCCTAGAGAACCTGACTAATACAGTCCCTGTCTTAACAGGATTGGCAGACATATAAACAAATAATTGCTGCATGCTTTTATAGTGCAATACAAGGAGTATTACAAGGCCTGGGTGCAATGTCAAAGGGGGATTCATTACAAGGTGCTGCCTGCTCAGGGTGTTGAAGGAGGGAGAGGGCTTTGACACGATGCATTTCAGGCAGAAGGATGCAGTGGCAATAACCCTAACCCTACCCTAACCCTAACCCTTAACCCAGTGGCAAAAACTTACAGGTGCCCACTGGGGAAAGAGGAGCCTGTGTAGGGGAGGAGAGAGAGTCTGGCCAGAAGAACTGTTTGACCTGGGCCTTCTCACTCACAAAGGGCCTCGACTGTATGCCTTTTAAAATTAGAGGTTGTATCAGTCAGCCAAAGGCGTGCTGATGCCAAGTACCAGAACTCTGTTGGTTTTTATAAAGGGTATTTATTTGGGGGAGAAGCTTACAGTCACAAGGCCTTCAGAGTCCAACTCAAGGTACCATAAGAGGGACTTTCTCACCCAAAGTCACTGACCACATGTTGAGCAAGATGGCGGGCGATGTCTGCAAGGGTTCAGCCTTCTTTCTTCCTCTTAAGGCTCTGTGGTCCCAGATCCTTCCAGTCTCAGCTGTAGGCTGGCATAAGGCTCGTCTCTCTCCCCAGGGCTCGTTTCTTTCCAGGCTCAGCTGCCCTGTTCTCTTCAGAAGGTCAGCTGTAGACTCATCTCTCTTCCCCGGGCCTCTGCCACGTCTAATGAGCTGCCTCTCTTCCTCTGTGTTCTTCTCTGTGCATCTACTTCCATGTGAGGGTCTGTTTTATCAGCCCACCCAAGGGGACTGGGACTCAATGCTGAGTCGCACTCTGACGTGGTTGAATCAAAGCTCTAATCTTAACAATTTAACCAGACTTTTCAGCTGAATCTAATGCAATCAATGGGGATCATACCCAGAGGAACAGACCAGTTTACAAACATAATCAAATATCTTTTTTTTGGGATTCATAAATAATATCAAACGGCTACAGTGATGTGGGTTTACAGAACAATCACACATCATACAGGATTCCTACACATCACCCCATCACCGTCTTGCATTGTTGTGGAATATTTGTTACCAACGCTGAAAGAACATCATCCGAATAGTACTGCTTACTAGAGTCCATAGCTTACATTTGGTGTATTTTTACCACATACCTACCTATTCTTCACATCATGTGTTAGTATTGCATGTTTGTTATAATTCATGAGAGAATGTTCTCGTATTTGTACTGCTAAACCCAGTATATCACCCACCACAGGGTTCACTATTATTTGGTCTCATGGCTTGAACAGTCAACCCAAAGTGAAAAAAAATGAATCAAAGACCTAAATATATAAAGCTAGAACCATAAAACTCCTAGAAGAAAATGTCGGGAAACATCTTCGAGATCTTGTGGTAGGTGGTGGCTTCTTTTTTTCTCTCTCTCTTTCTTTTGTAATATTTTTTATTTATTTACTTTTATCCATTTTAACCCCCACCCCCACCCCTGCCCTGTTTTTGCTGTTTTGTGTCCATTTGCTGGGCAATTCTCTGTGTCTGTTTCCTGCCCTTTCTTCTCATCCTTCTCCTCCTGTCTTCACCAGGATTCAATCCTGAGAATCTCCCATGTTGGGAGAGAGGTGTTCTGCCACCTGCGCCACCTTAGTTTCTGGTTTTTCGGTGCATCTGTCTTGGCTTTCCCCTTTGTCTCCTGTTATATCATCTTGCTGCGTGGCTCGGCGGGGCCTGGCGGCCTGCGCGCCTTCTATATTTTTCTTTATTTTACCGGGAGATCCCAGGGATCGAACCCAGGTCCCTCCACATGGGAGATGGATGCCCAACCATTTGAGCCACATCCACCCCCAGGTGGTGGTTTCTTAAACTTTACACCCAAAGCACGAGCAGCATAAGAAAAAAATAGACAGCTGGGACCTCCTCAAAATTAAATGCTTTTACACTTTAAAGAACTTTGTCAAGAAGGTGAAAAGGTAGCCTACTCCATGGGAAACCACATATCTGATAAAGATTTGATTTCCATGTTACATAAAGAGATCATACAACTCAACAATAAAAGGACAAGCAACCCAATTTTTAAAATGGGCAAAAAAACTTGAATAGACATTTTTCCACTATTTTGACCACTGTAACTTTGTCCAACTCTGTTCATAAGCTGCTGTTTCTCCCAGAATACTCAGAATCAGCATTTTTACAAAATCCCTGGCTGGTGTGTATGCACATTAAAGTTCAGGAAGCACTGATACAGGTTCTGGGACATGGTAAGCCCTTAATAAATGGTTGTTATATAATATTGCTTCTTAGTATCGGTTCACATAGCCAATGTCCTTATTATATTTGGACTAAATTTATATTGATATTTAGTACCACCAAAGGAAATACTTTTACTTAGGGTAACATACACTAAAGCAAAACCCATTCTCTTGTACTAAATTTCTCCTACTCTCTACATACTCAACTGCTTAAATTATATGTACTCTTTTCTAGATGAGTATATCAGATGCTCCTCAGTTGTATCAAGTAAAAATATTATCTAGAAGATCAATAAAACTTCTCCAAACAATGTCAAAGCAGTGTCCAAGCTGTCAGGCATTGCTGTAGGGCAGGCTTCTCTCTGCAGGGTATGGGCAGATTTCAAAGACTAAAATTAGTTACCTTGAGACAAGACAAAATGCCAGTTTCATTTGCAGTTCATTGCTGGTCCTCTGGGCAGTTGTGGTCGACGTGGGCAGGTGGCACATCACGGAGTCCCCACGCGCCTGACCACAGTCTTTCCTCTCAGAGCTCACGTTCGCTCCCTCTGGGATGTATTTGCTCACCTCCACAGCTGGCAGGTTTTGGAAAAAGGTAGGAATGCAAGTCACAGACTTCTAAGTAGAATAAACCTTTCTCTTTTTTTCCCCAACTTCCCCCCACCCCCCATTGCTTTCTTATTGCCAGATTTAAGACCTGGGAGTCAAAAAAGAAAATTCTTCAAAAAGGATGGAAGTTATAATCTTGAGGTGATATAATTATTTCTATGTAGAAGTGTTTAGTTGGAAATTAGATCGGTACATAGATAGTTACCATAATAAGATAGATAGATGGATGGATGGATGGATGGATGGATGGATGGATGGATGGATGGATGGATGGATAGATGGATGGATGATAGATATAGATAGATGATAGGTAGATAGATGATAGATATAGATACATGATATATGGATAGATAGATATAGATACATGATAGATGATAGATAGATGATAGATAGTGATAGATGATATAGATACATGATAGGTGATAGATGTATAGATAGATATAGATACATGATAGATGATAGGTAGATAGATAGATGATAGATGATTGATAGATGATAGATAGATGATAGATGACTGATAGATGATAGATCGATGATAGATGACAGATATAGATAGATGATAGATGATAGATGGATAGATAGGTGATAGATGATAGATGATTGATAGATGATAGATGATAGATATAGATAGATGATAGATGATGATATATGATTGATAGATGATAGATACATCTAGAGATAGATGATAGATAGTGATAGATAGATGATAGATAAATAGATATAGATAGATGATATAGATAGATGATAGATATAGATGATCGATGATGATAGATGATAGAAAGATAGATGATAGATACATCTAGAAGATAGATACATGATAAGTAGATGATAGATAGATGATAGATGATAGATAGATGATAGATGGATAGATAGGTGATAGATAAAGATGAGAGTGATTTTTAAAACGTGCACCAGCATAACCAAGACCTTTCTCCCCAAGTGTCGCATTCTGTTACCAGATCGCCTCATATTTCAGTTACTGGCAAATGTTCGAGGCAGGTATCCTGGACCACAGCCATTCCTCTCAGCAAGCTGATGCACTTCAGTCTTCTTGAGCTCAAGTGCAAGTGAACGTCAGTTGGCCACAGCAGCCTTGCTCTCAGTAGCTGAGAGAAGCTCCAAGAAAGAGAGGAGTCTTGTATCAGATTATTTCCTTACTGGGCCAGTCTCCAGATCGAGCTCTTCATAGTCTGTTTAACCAGATAATTGCACATCCTTTCCAAACTTTAATAAATGTATTGAAGGTAGAGTTATGTCTCCTTAAAACCAGCGTTTAACTTCATGATCAACTTACTGTGCTTAATAGACCTCTAACCCATTTCCTCTCTGAACAAAAGAAAAACAAAATTGATGATGTAAAAGGCAAACAAAGCAAAATT
The DNA here is from genome assembly GCA_026826555.1 of Tolypeutes matacus. Lineage (NCBI taxonomy): Eukaryota > Metazoa > Chordata > Mammalia > Cingulata > Chlamyphoridae > Tolypeutes > Tolypeutes matacus. Next base: position 1,335,842 of record JAKSZT010029748.1, on the reverse strand, counting down.
ATAAAAAATAAAAGGCTCGTACCAGAGCCAAACTTGCCCACATTCCTTTCCTTTGCCACAGAGGGTCTCGCTCGTGTCCCGTATTTGCCACGGCCTCCTGCCCTGCAGGGCTTGCTGCGGAGGCCCCAGCTCCCTGCCAGCAGGGATCTCTGCAGGCAGGTTAGGGTTGCGACGGGACCTGCGGTGGCCTCGGGAAGTCACCCTGCCTGAAAGCTCCTGCCGGGGGCAGCATGACTGCCAAGATGCTCGACTGGTGGAGCATGAAGAGGAGGGTACCATGGAATTAATGCTTCTAGAGGAAGACAGCTGCAGAGATTGCATCTTAGCCCACCACTTACTCAATCTGGAGCTTGGAACAATTTACCTAATCTTACGGTTGTCTCATCTGAAATATGGGAATGATAATAACAGTGCCTACCTCATTAGGAATATTATGAGGTGATTAAATGAATTAAAATGTTAGGAACTTAGGAAGCAGATGTGACTCAAGCAGTTGGGTGCTCACCTACCATATGGGAGGTCCCGGGTTCAGTTCCCAGTGCCTCCTAAAGAAGACGAGCAAGACAGCGAACTGATGTGATGGGCTGGCACAGCAAGCTTATGCAACAAGATGACACAACGAAGAGACAGAACAAGGAAACACAATGAGAGACACAACAAGCAGGGAGCTGAGGTGGCTCAAGGAATTAGGCACCTCCCTCCCACATGGGAGGCCCTGGGTTCGGTTTCTGGTGCCTTCTTAAAATGATGACCAGCAGACAGCAAGTGCAAACAACAGGGAGGGGTAGAAATAAATAAATCTTAAAAAAAAAAAAAACACCAAAAAATGTTAGGGACTTAGACCAGGTCATGGCTCATAGTGAACATTGTTAAAATTTTGCTGTCTTGATCATCATCATCGTCATCTTTATTATTGGCAGAGCTTAATTTCATAATCTGCTTCCAAGACGGCTCAGAACATCCTGGACCAGGGATTGTGGCTTCCACCCAGCCCTTCAGACCTGCCAGCACCGGGAGAGGCTGCCTGACTGTCCTGCCTCTGACTCGTCCTGAAGGAGACCGAGCCTGGGGGCTGAGCAGAGACCCTTAAGAGCGGGTGCACCTGCTGAGCGGCTGACCGCACGCCACCCCTGGGCCTGTGAGCTTGATTTCCCTGTTCAGTGTTCAGATCGTTGCATGTGCATGTGATTATATGTATGCGATAGGGTGCCGTCAGCGGACCTTTTATTTTTCCACATTCTTAGGAAATACTGGTGGAGAGCCAATACCAAACATGAGCTGATCTAATACGGGACCTTTCTGGGCAAATCACTTCTCTTGCTGAGCTTTGAGAATTTGTAACAACTGACAAACCTTAACAGTCCCTTGTAGCTCTATTATTCTGAGATTCCAATTAGGTTCTCCTTTGGAGAAATAAGTAAGTTTATTGGGACAATTATAACACATAGATATTTTTTATATATCCACATAGGTAAAAGTATTCAGTACAATGATTCAACTTTACTAGTAATATATAGCCCATCTTTTTCTTTCCCTCCCTCTCTCTCTCCTTCCCTCCCTCCTGTCCTTCCTTTGCCCTCTCTTTCTTTCAAGAAAACTTCTCATTGTATAACAAATATACACTTGATATTGGTTGTCTTTTTCATTTTGGTTTGAAATTGCATTTCTCTGATGACTTATAATGTTGAATATCTTTTCATATGATTCCTGGCCATTTAGTATTTGTTCATTACGTGGGTTCTCTGCTTTTTCCTGTTGATTTGTGGTAGGTTTTCTTTTATTTTTTAAATCATATTCTGGATTTGAATTTCTAATATATTCTCCCATTTTGTGTCTTCCTTTTTCATCTTCCTTATAGTGTTTTTTCATGAATGTAAGTTCATAATTTCAATGAAGCCCAATTTATCAGTCCATCACTTGTAGTGCTTCTTTGTGCCTTGTTTAAGAAATCTTTGCCTACCTTAAGATCAGGAAGATAGTCTCCTGTTTTCTTTAAAAAGCTTTAGGGTTTTATCTGTCACGATTAGATGCATCCATCATTGATTTTTTGTATATGGTATGAAATAGAAGTCCATGTACTTTATATTCCATATGAGTATTCGATTTGCCCAGCATAAGTCACTGAAAAGACCATCTTTTCTTCTACTGCAGTGTAGCTTACCTTTGAATTAATCCAGGTATTGAAATATGTGTGGATCTGTCTCTGAGCCCTCTATTTTGGTCCATTGGTCTATTTTTTGCTTCTTTGCCAGTAGCACATTGTCCTATTATAATAAAATTTTATAATAAGTCTTGATATCTGGCAATACAGGGCCTCCAGATTTGTTTATCAATTGCCTTGGCTATTCCTTTCCCTTTGCATTTTCATATTAATTTTAGAATCAGCTTATCAATTCCTACAAAAAAAGTCTGCTAGGATTTTGATAGCTGTTCTATTGGGTCATTTTGGGAAGAATCAACGTCTTTATAATATTGAATCTTTCAATCCATGAACATTAATCTGTCCCTCTCTTGTTTTCTAAATTGGTCTTTTATTTTCCCAGCAATATATTACAGTTTATAGTGTAGCGCTTCGCACATCTTTCATTAGATTTATTCCTAGATATTTTGTGATGTTAATGTAAATGACATTTCTTATTTCATTTTTTAATGTGTTTGTTGCAGGCTTGTAGAAATGACCTTTGTCTTCAGCAGTTAATTCTTCTTAATTCTAATAGTTTGTAGATTCTTTGGGGTTTTTCATGGGCACGGTCATGTTGAGGTGATTAACGACAGTTTAGTATCTTCTTTTCTAATCTTCCTATCTGTTTCTTCCTTTTACTTTTTTCTGGCTTTCTTGCTCTGGGAAGCACCTTAATTGCTGTGTAAAAAAGAAGTGGATAAAAAAAAAAAAGTTGTGGTGAGAGTGCTTCTAATATGTTCCCAATCTCAGAAAAGAAAGAATAAACTTCCAATATTTCATCAACAAACATAATGTTTCTATACATTTTATAGATTTTTAAACAATCAGATCAAAGCAATTCCTTTCCCTTCCCATGGTGCTAAGTTTCTCTCTCTTTTAACACAGATGGGTTTTGAATTTTATCAAATGCCTTTTCTGCATCTATCAAGATGATGTAATTTTTCTCTTTTTTAATATAATAGATTATATCCCATTGATTTATTTTCAAATATTAAATCAACCCTGTATTCTTGAAATAAATTCTTTTTGATCATAATGCATTATCTTTTTTAATATATCATCAGATTCTATTTGCTAATATATGTGTGTATATGTGTATTTGGGTTGTTTGAATCTATGGCTTATGAAGAAATTGGCCTATAATTAATATCCTTGTTATGTTTTAGTATTAAGTTTGCGATGGCTTTATAGAATGAAGAATTTGATTAAGAATGTTATTGTTTTTCCCTTATATTTGACAGAATTGTCAAGTAAAGCCTTCTGATCCTGGAGTTTTCTTTGTGGGAAGCTTTATAGATGGATGGATGGATGGATGGATGGATAGATAGATAGATAGATAATTAAATAAGGGAATATCTCTGTTTAATGGTTAAAGGACTATTTAGATTTTCTGTTTCTTCTCATGTCTGTTTGGTCAATTGTGTTTTTTAAGGACTCTTCATTTCATCCAAATTGTCAAATATATTGGAATAAAAATGTTTATAATGTCATCTTAACACTTTCTAATATATGTGAAATCTATACTCTTGAACCCTTTTCCATTCCTGATATTTTTTTTCCTTGATCAGTCCTGCTAGAGAGCCATTAAATGTATTAGTCTTTACTGGTCTGATTTTTATTGTGTATTTGTTTTCTATTTCATTAATTTCTTCTCATTTCTTCTCTTTTTTATTTCCTCTCTTATACTTTCTTTGTTTTGATTTGATGCTTATTTTCTAGCTTTCAAGATGGCTTAGATCACTGATTTTCAGACTTCTCTCATTTCTAATATCTTCATTTAATGCTATCAGTTTCTCTATAAGCGCTACTTTAGCTGCATCCCATAAATGTTGATATTTGTAATTTTTTTTAGCATTCATTTAATATCTGAATATTTTCTAATTTCTCTTGTGATTTCTTGTTTGACCCAGGTATAATGTAGATGTGTATTGCTTAATTTCCAAGTAGTTGGAGATTTTATAGCTTTTTTTTTTTTTTTTTCTTTATTCTGTTAATGTTTAGCTTAATTTCACTGTGGTCAGAGAATATGCTCTGAAGATTTTGATCCTTGAAATCTGTTGAGGCTTGCTTTGACAGTTTATGTCTAATTGGGTAAATATTCCATGTGCCCTCAAAATGAATTTGAATTCTGTCATGGTTGGGTGCATTTAGGTCAATTTGTCAATTGTATCCATTTTTGTAATTGTGCAGTTTAGATTTTCCCTAGCCTTATCAATTTTTTGTCTGCTTGTTCTATCAGTTGACACCACATTGAGAGAGGTGTGTTAAACTCTTTCACTCTGATTGTGAATTTGTCTGTTTTTCCTTTTACTTCTGTCAATTTTTTGCTTCTTATATACATTGAAACCATGTTATTGGGTATAAACAGATTTAGAATTGCTATATGTTCCTAATAGTTTGATTTCTTTATCAATCCATCATCTTCATCTTTATCTGAAGTCTACTTTATCTGATACTAGTATAGCTACACTTGCACTCTTCTAGTAAGTGGTTGCAAGGATATCTCTTTCTATCAACTTTTCTGTCTTCTTATATTTAAGGGTTGTTTTGAGAGCAGTATATAATTTTGCTCCTGTTAGATAATCTTTAATTAGAATATTGCCCATTTATATTTAATGTAATTAATCTATATTTCTTTTTTTACTCGCCATCTTATTCTTTGCTTTCTATGAGACCTACTTGTTTTATGTTCCTTTTTCTTTCCTTGTTTTCTTTTGGACTAAATTTTTGTTATTTAATTTTTCCCTCTATTGGCTTGTCAGGTATATTTTAATTAGCTATTCTTTTGGTGATAATCCTAGCAATTATGCATTTTTCAATTATGTCTAATTCAAATTATTACTTTAAGTCTTTACCTTTAAGTGCTATGACCTTGAAACACTTTAGCTCCATTTACTATCTGTGTCTTTGGAAATGTCATGAATTTTAATTCCACAAAATTTTAAAACTACACAAATATTGATAATATTTTTGTAGAGTCAATTTTTTTTACATATTCACAAATTTATCCTTTCCAGTACTCTCCATTCCTTCCAACATTCTCTGTTTCTGTCTGGAATTATTTTTGGAAGTTATACCTTTTAGGATTTTTTTTTTTTTTTTCAGTGCTTTCCTGCAGACAATAAATTCTCACAGTTTTTATGTCTTTATTTCACCTTTATTTGGAGGAAATTTTTTCTGCATATAGAATTCAATGTCATCTACTTTCTTTTAATCTTCCCCTTCTTTCTAGTATGCTGTAATGGAAACAGTCCAAGATTTGGGGGAAAATGCCTTAATTCAAGAGTCATTTCTGACATCTACTACCTGTGTAGATTTAACTTCTCTGAATCAGTTTATTCATCTGTATCCTGGGGAAAATAGAATATCAGCTCTAGTTCATGGGCAAGTTATGAGGCCGTGTTGAGATATATGTGAAGGTGCTTTGTAAAATGTAAAATACCAACCAACTGGAAAATTTTAGTATTAGTATCAGCATTGTTTGCTGGAACAGGAGCAATTTCAATGTCTATATTTAGAGTTCTCTTACAAATGCATCGTTTCATGAAAACCTACAGCAGTTTAAAATGATAGCATTCGTGTATGTATTTATTTATATATTCCTCTCCTTGCACAAGGAGACGTTCAGGACAGTGTTAAAAGCTAACACCCCTCGAGGTGATCATAAATGTATTTCTACGCTTTCAAGCAACTGACATGGAAAGGGAGGCCTAGTTAGTGATGCAATTTATAGTGCTCATGAGATAAAAATAAACCCATTTTGAGGAGAAGTACGGTTATTTCTTAATACTAAGATCAGGCAGGAATTTCTCCTTAGTTTTCTTTATGGTGCAGAGATATTGAAAAGATTTTTCTGCTGGTTTCGAGGTTACTGATGTACATGGTTAATCCAAATCAGTGTTGAACTAATCTACAATTTTAATATTCTGTTTCATACTCCAAAGGAAAATTATTCATTTTAATTGAGCTGAAAGTAGCTGCTTTTCCACCTTACTTGAAAATATATTATATGCAGAAAACTAATAAAGAATGTCAGTTTCTTTTTCAAAATGCTTGCATACATATTAGAGCAAAGACTAGGCTGATAAATTAAAATTTTATCTTGCATTTATAACACTAACAAACCTGCCTTAGGATGACAAGATTTGTCTGCATTTTATTTTTCCTTCATAGAATTTCATTTAAAAATTCCTTCCTATGTTGATCACATATTTATTGAGTTCCTAATAAGCACAGTCATATTGCTAGCTACTGGTTTGTTTGTTCTCTGACAAAACTGGTCATTCACATGACCCTTTTGTGCTTTCTCCTTTCACTTTTAAAAAAATGAACATGCATTTAAGCGGGAAAAAAACTATGAAACAGTCAAGCAGATAGCTGAAGTGTAAATTAGGGCCTCACAGCCAATGCCCTACTGCATCTGAGGTTTTGTATGGTGAACAAATTTAAAATAGGTCACCGATTCTTACTTAAATTCTTAACTTTGTCTTCAGGTCGCTGGCATGCATTTTATACGAGATGTGCTGCATGAAACACGCATTCACTGGCTCTAATTTCTTGTCCATTGTTTTAAAAATTGTTGAAGGCAACACGCCTTCTCTCCCTGAGCCATATCCAAGAGAACTGAGTGTCATCATGGAAAGGTATGGGAAATACGTGTGCCGCAAAACCGTTTTAGATCCTACTTCTATTTTCTCTCATTTTAAAAATAATTTTCTCTTTGCACATTGCAGCATGTTGAACAAGACGCCTTCATTGAGACCATCTGCAATAGAAATCTTAAAATTCCCTTACATCAATGAGCAGCTACAGGTATCTAAAGTGAGCAGGCTCCGGGACCCATGTATCAGCACTGATATACACATTCTTTGATTTGAAGATTTGTTGTGGGAATAAGATGCATTAAGGATCAGTGAGAAAGGAGAAACAAGATAAAAAGAATCCGCGGGAAATATTAATCACGACAGTTTTTTTTTTTTTTTTTTTTTTTGCAGAAGAAGGTGGGTGGGTTGTGGTGCAACAGCGACACTGGATGTGAGATCTTGTGCCTAAATTCAGCGTCCTTAGGGCTCTTGGTTTCCAGATCTTACCCTTCAACATTTTGTAAATGTGTCCCTGCTAGGACAAAAGTGCCAGTAATAATACTGAAATCCGGGATTTTCGCTGAGCATTTATTATTCCACTCCTTTATTATGTGTCTCAATAAGACTTTTTACTGATAGATGAGTTTATTCTGTTTTCCTGTCCATTAGAAAATTTTAGGTAGAGAATCTGCCTGGAGTGGTTAGAAAGAAGCAAATGGTCCTTTCTTGAAGGGTTTTCATTGTATTTCTTTCATTTTTTTTCAACTCCTTGCCTCATGCAAGACAAATCTCTCGAGCGAATTTCCTCTAATGTTCTGAGTAGCTTTAAGAGGCATCCCAAAGCCGTCATTCACCTTCAAAAATGCACACGCCTTTTCCTTAGCGGTCAAGTAGGAAGTCAAGGAAAGCAAGGATGGTGCCGTGAAGTGCCTTCATCACCTCAGCGCCAGGCCCCGCCTGGCGGCTCCTGCCCTGCTGGAGCTTGAACGCTAGGGAGAGAGCTCAGTAGCTGAGAAGGTGAACAAGTGAAGAAACCAGGAGTTCGCGCAAGCCTGGCGAGAGCCTGAACGGGTAGGGCCGAGGCCAAGGAGGAGGTGGCTTTGAACCCAGGGAGAGGCGCCAGCAGCCAGCTGCGCAGGGGCCCAGAAGGGGCCTGCAGGCCCAGCGAGCGGCTGGTTCCGCACCCCGACCCTCGGGGGGCCGGGCCCAGTCATCTCAGCTCTCCCCGTCGCAGGCGCAGCCGGCTCCCGGCACCCACGGGCAGCCCTCTGGAAAGGAGGCACCGGAGGGCTGGGTGCCCCCAAAAGCCAGCTGAGGGGTCCCAGGGAGGGTGAGGCCGGCGAGGCGGAGCCCTGCAGGCAGCGCTGGGTTCTGCCTTTACTCAGACTTTTGGTTTTTGTTCATCATGGCTTTGAGGAATTAATTTGTATTTTAAAAATAATTTTGCATTAAAATATATTTCGTGGAGTGGGTGTCGCTCAGCAGCTGAGCGTGCACTTCACGTGTACGGGGTCTCGGGTGCAATCCCCGGTGTATGTACCTCGGCTGCCGAGTTTTCCCGTGGCTCTGGGGTCGTGGACGCTGCCCACCACAGACCCTGAGGTTCTTGGAGTGGAGAGAAGGCCTGCTGCGGCGGGTAGCTGGGTGTGGGAGAGCAAGACGTGCGGCATGCAGCTGAGCAGTGGCAGGAGGCGGCCCTGTGGCCTGTTACCCAAGCCGCCTGTAATCCTGCACAGCCCTCCATAGCAAAGGGTGGGGAGGGCGCCGTCCCCAGGGTCTCTGTTTCAAGCTCCCACCCCAGTCGATAACCACAGATCAGAAAAGGCACCTGGTAGCTTTAAGCCCTTTCATCCTGAAGAGAGTCCTGAAGGTTTGTCCTGGTGCTTCTTTTCTCAGCACCTGATACGTAGATATTCAGAAATGACTCTGGAAGACAAGCATTTGAACTGTCAGGAGGAGGCTGCACATATAATTAATGCCGTGTAAGTAATTGCTTTGTTTTTAAAAAGTCCATCGAGCGTAAATGTTAAATGCATTTGTCTTTAAAAATCTATTAGGGCTAAGCTGACTGCATGGAGTTTCCTAGGATTCATTTAAGCTTTGCCAAGAAATTGAGGAGCTTCAGTAATTTGGTGTTCCAGAGCCTTTGCCCCAGGCGGTAGCAAATTAAAGCCATAAAAGTCATAAAAGTTTAAACCAACGCACAGCTTACAGATCTGCAGTAGCCTTGTAAGAACATAGCAAAATTAATATCCCAAACATTTAGGGATATTTACGCTAATGAGCCTTGCATATTCAGCCTAAATGGTGTTCGCATGTGGTTTGTTTAATTGTACTAGCAGAGTGTCTATTCAAAAGAGAACATTGTGGAGTCCTGGGACAAGCGAAAATAAGCCAGACTTCGCTTTCTTGAGACGTAGGTACTCTCTGTGCCTCACGAGGAGCTATTAGTATCGACGTCGCTATCCTACCTTATTCGAACTTCTGTGCTGGAACCTGCAAAAGCCCGAGTGGAGCGCGACCTGGTAGGCAGGTCATTCCACAGCAGCGCTTGCAGAGGCCGAGTCTGTGATTCTGCTGGAGGAGCCCTGACCTTACAGGAACCTGATGGGAATGGCATTTCCTCCACGAGCTCTGCAAGGCAGGAGGGTGGGAGCAGGAGCCTTCAGTAGGCTGATCTTCAAGGCCGAAGGGCACAGGTGCCCCTCTAGCGCCAGTCCAGTGCTTTCTGCTACTCCATGCTCACTTCCCATCTTTACATTTGAATGGAGGAAACCAGTCAGATACGTGCCTCCTGGGAGATTTCTGCTTGCTCTTTAAAGCAGCGTATTGGAAGGATGACTGAGTTCATATCATGAAACCTGGGATGCGGTGGTAGAAATGGGTGCCACAGCATAGCCTTCAGGCGCTCAGAGCCGCCAGCGGAGCCTGGCTCTCCGCGGAAGCAGGGCCGCCCTCATCCACTGCTGGCACGTGGCAGTCACGGGTGAAGCCTGGCTGGCGCCTCATTTGAGAGGACATGTGGCTGTTGGGCCGTGTGGCTGTCCGTCTTGCTTGCACATAGCATGCTGTGTCTCTTTTCAAGCTGATGGTTTATGCAGTTTAGAGAAACAAAATGCACGTGCCTGTTTTCTTTAGACTTACTGGTTGCGAGAATGGTGTTGGCTTCCCTTGTAATTGCATCGGTGACTGTCAGCCCGGCAGTCACAGAGGGCAGGATTGTTCAGCTGTGACGCGGAGGCACTGATCTTACTCTCTTCGTGACCATCTGACTTGCTACAACACAAGCTTTTTAATTTCCCAGAGCTTATCTCTTTCTCCGCACTTCTGGAGGAGAAAGGTTACGTGAATCCACGAAATGGAATGATAAGTCCTATTCTCCCCCTTTTCGTGCTCTCCCAAGTCCTTTTCCCAAGAGGTCAGGAAGACCGAGTCCAGCGTTCTCTTTCCCCACACCCTGACGGCGCCGCCGCCCCTCCACACAGTAGGCCCCTCTGCTGGAAGCAGCCGACCTTCACCTCCAGGAGTGAGGTTTTCTCCTGGCTGCGACGCGCTCTTCCCATATCCCCAGTCACACTCTTGTGAAAGGCTGCAGTCAGCCCTCAGCCCCCACGCACGCCCTCCACAGGCAGCTGGACCTCTGGCCACTTCCGATGGCCTCGAGGCCTGGTGGAAGTCAGGCTTGAGGTGCCAGGAGAACCCTGGGGTGTGGGAATTCCCTGGAGGCCAGGCCTGCCGAGCGCCTGGGGCATCCCGGGATGGAGGTATGGGAAACCTGGGACTAATGTGAGACAGATTACAAAGCCCACCACCAGGAGCACAGCTGGAGGGCTCAGGGCAGCTTCTGGTCCCAGCCCAGGTGGGCAGGACCTGAGCCATCAGAGCTCCTCCGTCCTGGTGTAGTGCTTGAGCCCTGTTAGAGGACACCGCTCCCCCAGGGGCAGATTCTAGGTGTGCTCCTGCTCTCGCTCTCCGTAGGTTTCTATTCTCCCAAGAAAGACTAGGAGGCCCTATTTTATTTTAAAACAAAGATATGAAAGCAGTAAATTCTTACTTTAAACATACGGGATTAATTCTAGCTATCATTTTGCACTGCAGTTTTTCACTGTTTACAAGAATCCAGTTGTTTGGAGGGTATTTCGTATTATGAAATACTGATCTCGTATAGTTATTTTCAAGATGGATGGCTTTGTCTTAAGGAGATATCACTGGTCTTATAAAATTAGAGGCGTATATTCCTGAAAATCGCGTGTCCTTTGGAGGCTCTGGTCTGGACAGTGTTGTAGAGGGATGGAAGCTGCCCGCCACGGGCGCTGCGATGTCCTCGCGGCGCTTCTTGAGGGGGCTGGCAGTGAAAGGCGTGCTGCACCGCTGGCCCTGAGCAAATCGGGAGAGAAGCGAAAGCCCTGGCTGCTGACCTTCGGTGCCTGGCGCGGCCGAGCGCGTCCCTTTACCTGAGAAGGAGCTTCTTAGAGAATAATGAGGGCCTGCGCCTTTTGGGTGATGACCACATCCCAGGCTTATCGTCCGCGCACTGCCGCCGGAGTGAGCTCAGTGAGCCCAGGCGGCCCTGTGAAGTAGGTGCTATTGTTTTTTATTGCCATAGAAAGGTTAAATGCCCTTCAAGGGCATCCACTTGTGGCCTGGGAGTGAGGGTTTGAACCCAGAGCATGTGATCGTCCTGTGTGGTTACCTCCCATCCCGTGCTGCCATAAAAAATACCGACTGTGCTAAGCCAGGGATTTAAGACACGCTCGGTACAATTTACCTGTAACACACTTCCATTTTCATAAAGTGCCAGACGTGGTGCCTCCATCATCTCAGGTAATTTTCATCATAGCCCATTCTTAACAGGGGAGAAAACTGAGTTTCAAAGAGATTCAGTGACTTTCCAGGTCACAGAGCTAATGAGTGGTGGAGACGGGACTCAAAGCCTGCCGGTCAGTCTCCAAAGCGCATGCCCTCGTCCACGTGCTGAATTCCTCTGCCCGTCTATTTACTCTTTAATTGCCAAGTGCTAATTTGTCTTACTTTATGAAAACCAATGGCAGGCAATGAAATGAGCAGAATTTGGAAAGTACATAATTTTTAATTTGTTTTTACACAAAAATTTTAATTTGAAAAATATTGCCAATTAACTACAGTCCTGGTTGGCTCATTAGCTCCCTAGAGTTTATTCGTTTTTGCCTGGCCTGTCTCGAGGTATTTTTCCTCTCTCATTAGTAAAATGGTGTGCATTGTAAAATCTGTAAAATATCTGTTTAATTTTTCTGAGCATGTTTGGGGTGGTTTGTGTGTGCGGAATCTCTATTACTTACAGGCAACAGAAGATCCACCTCCAGACTCTGCGGGCGCTATCCGAGGTGCAGAGAATGACGCCGAGAGAGAGGATGCGGCTGCGGAAGCTCCAGGTGGCTGACGAGAGGGCAAGCAAGCTGAAGTAAGCCGCCCTCCTGGGGCACCCCACCCCAGGCCTCTTCCAGGGCCCGAAGGACTCATTGAGGGAAGCACGGCCCAGCGCCGTCTGCAGGAGCATGAGCAGGTTTCACGTGTGCGTTCCTGCCACGGCGCGGTGTTGAGCTCCGGTGGTTTGGAGCTGGGCACAGTTACCAGGCTGTCGGTCTTGTGTGACGGGGAAGCTGGGTATCGGGGCTGTCAGTGGTGAGCCTCGGGGCTGCTGGTGCCTCTGCCCCACGCCCTGGAGGCGGCTGGGAAGGGGGCTTCACTGCTCCCCTCTCACCCCTCAACCTGGAGAGCTGGCGTATCTAAAGGAGAGTTTACGGGAGGAAGTTGCTGACTGGAAGGAGACTGTAGGGAGCTCTGTTGTGTCAAGCCAGGCCTTTTGAAAGGTCTGCTCTCGGGGCACTGCTGCTTGGGGAGCTATCACTAGTAATTGGAGCATTTATATGAAAAAGTGGGATTCCAAAGAGCCGTAGACTCTCAATTTCCCTAAATCTGATATTTTAGTTGGCAATTTTTCTAGTTTCCTCATTTTTCTTCTTTCTTCCTCGGCCAACTTTTTGGTAGCTTGGAATCCCCAACCAAGAACTTGAGAGACAGAAAAGACCTGAAACTCAAATCTGTTCACTTGTGACCTCGTTGCTGCATCTGAATAGTGACTTAGAGGCATCGTGATGCCCTGATGAACCGAGTGAGACTATGAGGCCATCTTCCCTTAACTCGAGCTTTCTTTGATAAATGTGGGCAGAGTTTTCCATCGAAGCACATCATGGGCAGTGGTGTGCTAGCAATGTCTAATTGCCGGCTCTGGCGGGTGGGCTGATTTGTTTGCTGATTTCTGAGCTAGAAATACTCTCACTGGGGCCAGTTTCAAGCTGCCAGTCTGATGTCGTTGAGTACGCATTGGAAAGAGATGCGCACAGTCCACTCGGGAGCCAGGGTGAGGTCGTTTCAGCATGTAAATTGCTTGAGCCATTGCATCAGCTCAGTCTGCATTTTGTTCCATTCCTAAATCTATTTCTAACGTTTCCGAAACATTAAGATTTCCAGGGTACCATGATTCTTGTCATTGGTTGAGAGTAAAAGGAAAATTAAATCTCTGAAGTAAACAGATTAAAAAGACAATTTAATAACTTACATTCACATAAATTATTGATCTGATTAGAGCTGTTTTTGTCTTTACACACAAAAGAAAGTCCCAGATCTTCCACATGACACTAATATTTTTCCTTATTAAAAGGCAATGGTTTTGGGGGATGGATGTGGCTCGGGTGGTTGGGTGTCCATCTCCCATATGGAGGGACCTGGGTTCGACCCCCGGTCCCTCCTGGTAAAAATAAAATATATATATATAGAGAGAAGGCAAGCGGGTGAGCCGTAAAACCTCATCTGCAGGTGTGCCACCAGGCCCTGCAAGCCACACAGCAAAATGATGACGTAACAGGAGAGTGACACAGGGGAGAGCCAAGACGAGACGCACCGAAAAACCAGGAGCTAAGGTGGCGCAGGCGGTAGTAGGGCACCTTCTCCCGCATCGGAGGTTCTGAGAATCGAATCCCAGTGAAGACAGGAGAAGAGAGGACAGGAAACAAACACAGAGAATTGTCCAGCAAATGGACACAAAACAGCAAAAATGGGGGGGAGGGTAAAAATGGATAAAAGCAAATAAATAAATCCTTAAGAAAAAGTATAGGGAAGTAAGATACGGATTTAAAAAAAAAAAGGCTTTAAAATAAAACTTGGTCCTGATGTTAAGAATGAGCTGCTTTGGAATCAGCTGATTTTATCGCTGTTTCTGGGATTTGAGTGGGGTCGTGTGTCTTCACCTAGAAAATGAGTCGTGACAGAAGAATCATAACGTGCCTGTTTTATAGAAAAGTGAAGCTGAGTGCAGGGTGCTCAGTGACTTCCCAAACCCCAAGCATAAGTCGGCACCCGAGTCGCCTCCGGAGCGCAAGGCCTCTGGCCGGGGAGCGGCAGGCCTGTCAGACTCGACTCCTGCAGCGGGGAGCAAAGCAGCCTCGGCAGCCAGGCTCCCGCGCTCTTCCCGGGAGCTCGCTGCCGCGCCGCCCTGTTTCCCTGCCTGTGGCTCTTCTGCTCCTGCATTCCTCGTGCCAGGCGTGCCCCCACCCCGCCATTGCCTCCCGGGCACACGGGGCCTCGTGGCGCCTTCTGCTGCTGCGCCGTAGGGGCTCTGAGGGAGAACGGGAGCTAGAGCATGCGGGTGAGCTTTAAAGGAGGGTTCCGTAGCCCCTGCCCTGCAGGCACCTCGACGCGGGAGAGCCCGCTGGCATGGCTTACGCACTCCAGTCTGCCTGCGGGGCCCGATCACACGTAACTGCGTAATGTCGAGATGGTTCAGAAAATTGGAGTTATTTTTTTGTGTTCACTTTGAATTTGCAGAAAGCTGGTAGAAGAAAAATATGAAGAGAATAACAAACGAATGCAAGAATTGCGATCTCGCAACTTTCAGCATGCAAGCGTTGCTGTCCTCCGTGTATGTACCCTCTTACTTTAAATTTTACTAAAACTGTTCTAGAGCATTCTTCAGCTTCTTGGGGCTAGATTTAGGAACAGGGATAGGCTGGGGAAAAAGCCCTCCTGACCAGCTTTGCCCAATTCCAGAGAGGATCTTCGGAGGGTCGTTCTAGAACGCAGGCCAGCAACAGTGACAGCTCTGGCTCAAAGCCCCTGTGCCTGGGGATGGGCGCGTGGAGCCACCCCACAGCTAGGGCTCCCCGCTTTGCAGAACAGCGGACGTGTGTCTAGTTTCCTTTGTGTTTTTTTTTTTTATTTTTTTTATTTTTTAATTTTTTAATTTTTTTAATTTTATTTTTTTATTTGTCTTTTCCTTTTGTGTGTCTAGTTTTGAATTCCATCTGTGCTATTGTTGCTTTACCTTTTAGCCCACTGTCCTCTTTCTGACTGCCTGGGTTTTATTCTGTTTCTTTTCTGCCTCTCATCCATACACCTGTGCACTGTGTTAAGAACTCCATTCAAACATTGAAGAACTACCATCAGTGTCCAGTAACTTACAAATAGAGCTGCAGAGACACATGAAATGGAACCCAAATTCATGTCCTTTGCATCCCAGATCCTTGAATAGCAAATACCATTTCCTCTAGTGGTTAAAAACTACCTCCGTGGGCCTTGGGGTGGGCGCCGATGGCTAAGGCAGTCTTTACCCCAGGGTCACAGTCAGCTCACACATCAGCTCCTACCTCGGAGTTCTTCTGGTAAGACCAGCTTGCTCTGGAGTCACTTTTATGGAGAACTTTTGTCATCTCAAAATCTGCCTGTTCATTCGCCAGAGGCCCTGGCATCTGGGCAAGATCCTGCCTTTAGCAGGGAGAGCCAAGCCCCCGAGGCTGTGGGGATGGATGTGGGTCCGTGTGTTGCTCAGTAAGCAAGAGGGCTCCAGACCCTGGGTGTGCAGGAGCCCCCAGCGGGCCACTCACTGGGCAGAACTTGGGCACACTTGTTTTCTGCCACCCTCCGAGAGGGGGAGAGCTGCCAGTAATCTGCCTTTCTCAGCTTATGGGCTGTGGGTGCTTTAGAGTTCTGAAAATCCAAAATTGGGCCAGGCACATAGCCTGGTCTCCTCTCAGTTTCAGAAGCTCTCTCTGCTTGTTTGGCTCTTTAGCAGACAATGTGGGGGTGCTGACTGTACCTGCTCAGTCCCATCCCCCCTTTTCCACCCATCTGTGAAGCCAGCTATGACGCGTGTTCCAGGCCCTGGATGCTTGGGGGCTGGCACCTTCCCTGCCCACGGAAGCTTGGTGACTGGAGCGTTGCTGGCTGAAAGGGCGGGGCCCGCAGCTGTGGACCCCTGTTCTGAGAAGAGGCTTGATGCCACCACGGGGTGGAAGGCCAGGTCTCCTGGGGTGGCTCAATCATGCAGCCCGGTTTGGACATGCTCTCAGTCTTGGCCTGTGTCCTGGTGGGCCTGGGCCCGTCGTGAATAGGGCTTCTTGAAGACATCACGTCTGTTAAAGTGTGGCCCAGCTAAGTCAGGTTGCACTTCAGTCCAGATTACTGGGGTCCTTTATAAACAGAGAGAACGTTAGAGAGAAGCCATGAGGAGCAGCCAGAAGCTGGACGTCAGTGGAACCCAGAAGGGAAAGCAGAAGATGCTGCCATGTGCATTGCCATGGGGCAGAAAAGCCAAGGACCAGGAGTTGTCAGAGTGAGCCCCAGAATGCCACAGTCTTTAGGGAGAAAGCATCGCCGTGCTGACGCCTTGATTTGGACTTTTCCAGCCTTGAAACCATGAGCCAATAAATTTGCATTGGCCAATCCAACCCATTGTATGTTATTTGTTTTGGCAGCTCAGAAACTAGAACAGTTTTGGGTACCAGAAGTGGGGTGCAGCTGTGACAAATGCTTAAATGTAGAAACAGCTTTCAAAATGGGTAATGCACAGGGGCTGGAAGACTTGTGAGGCACATGGTAGGAAAAGCCTAGCTTGTTTTGAAGAGACTGTTGGTAGAAATATGGACGTTAAAGGTACTTCTGATGAGGCTCTAGAAGGAAATGATAAATGTGTTATTGGAAATTGGAGGAAAGGTGATCCTTGTTATAGAGTGGCAGATTCCCTGGAGAAATTGTGTTCTGATGTCAGATGGAGGGAAGAACTTGAAAATGATGAACTTGGATGTTTAGCTGAGATTTCCAAGCTGAGTGTGGAAGGTATAGTCTGATTTCTCCTTGAAATTTATAGTGAAATGCAAGAGGAAAGAGGTAAGCTGAGAACTGAACTTTCAAGCACAAAGAAACCAGCAATTGATGATTTGGAAATTTTTGGCTTATCTAGATAGTGTTCCCTGAGCCTCGGGCCAGACTCGGGCCCTTTGAGAGACTTCCCCGAGCTACTGGGAAGTTAGTCCCTGGAGGACAGGGCTCCAGTGAGGGTTTAGCTGAGCAGTGCTTCGTGTGGGTCCAGCCAGCCATCGCAGTGGAAGTCAGGACTGGAGAGGCAGCTCTCCAGGAAGGGTCTGTGAGAGGCCTTTTGTGTGGTGATTTGGCCCCTTGAAATTGCACTCAAAGCCAACAACGCTTTTGTGAAGCTTGTGTGAGCAGAACCACTTCCAGCCTGGACAGAAAGGGACAGGGGCGGGACAAGTGAAGGAAGAATGTCTTCAAGGCAGAAGCACGGAAGCAAAGGTCTGGACCAGGAAGATCTTGGGCCGAGAGGGTCTCCATGTGTGTGGAAAGGGCATGGCTACCCACGTTCTTTCGGGGGGCAGGCCTGTGCCCTTTTGTTCGGGGACAGGCCACCACCCAGTGCTCAGAGATGGCGAAGTCTGTGCCCTGGCGTTCGCGGAGAGCCTGGCTGCCATTCTGACGCTCGGAGGAGGCAGGGCCTGCACGCCAGAGCTGGCGGAGAGCCTGGCTGCTGCACAAGCACGTGGAAACGGGGGGCTGCCCCTCCATCAGGCCCGGAGCAAAAGCTCCAAGCCCCACGTGACTCTCAGACCTTGAGTTCTAAGGAGTGTGCCTGCTGGGTTTGGGGCTTGTTTGGGACCAGTGACCCTTGTTTTCCTTCTACTCCTCCCTTCTAGAGCGGGGATGTTAATCCCATGTCTGCCCACCACTGTGTATTGGAAACAGATAACTTGTTTTCTCGGTTTCTTAGGTCCGTTAGACAAAGGAATTCTGTCCCAGGACAGACCATATCCATAACCAGTTTTGAGGAGATTTTGTGCTTAGCATTGTTCAAAAGTGGCTGAGGCTCTAGGGATGTTGTGATGTAATAAATGTATTTTGCATGTGGGAAAAGCATGACTTTTGGGGGTCCAAAGGGCAGGCCGTGGTGGGTGGAATCATGTACCCTGATTTGGACACGTTCTTGGCCCTGTGTGCGTTCTGGTGAGTGTGGACTCTTGTAAATAGGGTCTCTTGAGGATGTTGCTCAGTTACGGCGTGGCGCAGCTGAGTCGGGTTTTCATGTGGATCGCTGCAGTCCTTTACAGGCAGCGTGGAAGCCCGTCGGAGGGGAGCAGGTGATGCCTCCATGTGCACTGCCAAGTGACAGAGGAGCCAGCCCCAGGGTCCACAGTCTTAGGGGCGAGAGCATCGCCTTGCTGGTGCCGCGGTTTTGGACTTTTCCTAACCTCAAAACTGAGCCAATAAATTCCCACTTTCCAGCCAACCCATTGTGTGGTGCTTGTTTTAGTGGCTGGGAAACTAAAACACCTCCGAAAACGAAGCGCCTCCCCCGCACTCCCCAGACACTGACTAAGCCTCACGTTATAATTTGTGGAGGGGCCTCTTCTTGCCCAAGTCGGGCTGTCTTCTCCCCACAGATCCGAGGAGCCGGCACGATTACAAGGATTCAATGAGCTGACAGCAGCCAGGGCATCCTCTCTGGAACACTCAGGGTCTTAGGAATTCCTAAGTCTGGAAATTGAGAAGGGCGGATATGGCAGTATTTTGTTTTATGAAACCTAAATGACAGTCTTTATTTTTTAAATTACCATATGGCAAATAAAAATGCAGTGTCAAGTTCAGTCTTAAATATCAGCGTCTTATAATCGACTTAACTTTCTGGTTTTCCTTGGCCCCTCATGATAGTCATTTTTGTGGGCTTTTTTTAATTTCTTGTATAATTATTGTAAGAGTTCTTCTGCCCAATGCACTTCATTAGCCAATTCCTGAGACCCCGGGTTTCAAAGAGAGGGTCATCTGCAGGAAAGGAGGGCAGCGGCCGAAGTCCCAAACATCTGCCTCCTGAACTGCAGCAAATTCTGATCGTTTCACAGCAGCAAAAAGACAGGCAGGTTTAGGCTAATGAGTGACTGGGGAGGGGCTGGCGCAGGTTCCCTTCATTAATAAACGTTAAGGCCTGAGCAGGACGGGGTGGGGACGGAACGGGGTGACAGGGCTCTTTGCGCATCTCAGCCGGAGGCTGGAGTGCTCACCGTCTCAGCAGGGCCTACCGTCCCAGAGCCCGCTCAGTCTGCAGTGACCCGGGCTTTGGTGGGAAGTGGCCACACACAAAGGGCGCGGTCGGTGGAGCCAGTTTCCGTAGTTTCAGATTTTAACCTTTAGCCAGTTTAGTAAAAAGGCATCTGTCACTTGTTAGTTCTTAACCCAGTCACAGTAACTGCTCTGCATAAGGCCCCATCGGCCCATCAGCCAGGGTCTTTGGGGACCCTAAGGTGACCTACGACCGTCCACGTGGCAGACAGACTCAGGAGATTTTCTTAGCCATACGTTATCCCACAGAATGCAGGGGCAGAACAGAAAGTCCTGGTCTCTGCTCAACTCAGGAAGAGAGGATTTCACTAAGACACTGAGTTCTCAAGCCATACCTTCCCTCCGGTCTTCCTGGTTCTCCTGCCTCTCATCCCCTTTCCATCAGCAAGGAGCAAAGGGAGCAGAGGGCAAGCGCCCAGAGACCCTGGCTCCTTCCTCGCTCTTCTGAGGGTTAGAGCCACTGCCCTCGACCGGGGCCCCTCAGAAGCCAAAGCACGTTTCCTTCGTTTGCACACGCGTGGAGGCAGGCAGCGCTCGAGGAGATGGTTGGCTCTCTCCCCTGTTCTGCGGGAAGGGAGTGTCCTCCTCCGCGCTGGCCTGGGGCTCCTGCAGTCGCGTCTGCCCTCCCCCCACCCCCCTTGGCCTTCAGCTGCTAGCAGCCCGCCGGCTCCTCCCAGGGAAAACCCGTGGACTCTCAGGCGCTCACCACCTGGCCGCCTCCCAGTTCTTAGAGTCCCCTGCGCACCTGCCTCATCCGGGGGCTTGTGGTTTCCCGGGCCTGGGGTGGGGCCTGGGACGCTGCATCTCTAACAAGCACCTGGGCGATGCCAGCGTGCTGGGCTGGGAGCACACGCTGACCCATAAAGGGCAGAACCGGGGCTCCTGGCAGCGGCCGTGCACCTCCCGGAACGCCCTGGAAAGCCACCGAAGAACGGGCTTTCTTATGACCTCTGCAGAGAAGAGCCTTCAGTGGGGACAGACAAAAGGAGGCGCGACCCGAGGGGAGGCGGGTGAGGAGAGGGGCCAGGCAGGGCAGAGGCGAGATTAATCAGCCTCAGCGGCACCAGAGTGAGGCAGGTGTGATGAAATTCAGACAACAAAACGGAGGACCCGGGAAGCGGGCGCTTTGCAGAGGGTTTGAGCGAAAGGTGTCACTGAACGGAAAAAGAAGAAAGAAAATATAAGGATGGGGCTGGTCACATAGCAGAGGTTAAAGAAGCAGAGGAAGAGGGAAATGCTCTGCTCTTTGAGTGCTTTCCTCCCCTTACACTTACTTATGACTTAATCTCTCCCTCATCTCCTGCCGGCTGATTTGGGCTTTGGGATCTTGAAGCACCGATGTGGAATCGCGGTTGGCACCATTTCTCTAAAGGGCGGCAGCTTGGAAACCGCTCGTTTCTGTAATGAACCCCAGTCTGTCTTTTGTCTTGTGGCATGTACAGGTGTACTGGTGCCAAAATTGGATTTCTGTGAGAAGTGCGTAGCGTGTCATGTCTCCATCTAGGAAATGGTAATGAGGATCAAAGATCAAATTAAGTCCTTGTCTTTCTCAGAGAAGCAATTACACAATTCTGTCTGTTCTCTTCGGTGAGAACCACAGCAAATAAAAGTCAATTGAGAGTCTAAATACTTATTTTCAAACATTTTCTGAAATACTTGAAAAGACATTTCATCCAGTCTCTGTTCTTTATCTTAAAGATGTCCATGTTCCATCAGTGATCCTTTGAAATTTGGAACCAATTTCATCTCCCGAAACAATTATTACACAGTGCAGGACAACACAATTCTCACACCTCCCACATGGCTGCAGTAAATGCCTCCCAAGGAGTGGCAGAGCTTCGTGTACTTCCTCATTTAAGATCCGTGTTCAAGGTTAACTTGACCTTCCCATTCTGTTTCTAGTAAGACGCTCTTGAAATAGTTCTCCACCAACACTATTTATCAAAGAAAATAAGTCGGTTCAGCGTCAGCTCCAAGTTGTAAACACACACACGCAAAACTGGGAGTGGAGGCAAAGTGATTTCTTGAAAAACCTATTGATGTTTTGGGGAAGCTTAACTCTTTTCAAGTGTGAACTCTTTCTTCATGAGGCCTCCGAAGTTGTCTTTCTTTTAGGAGATTGGAGTTTGTAGACTCCAGAACTTTTAAAGCCAGAGGAGAGCTTGGAAGCCGCCAGGTCAGCACCTTGAGTTCTGAGATGAGGACGCTGAGCTGGGCCTGAGTAGGGCGAGGCAAGAGGGGGGCTTGGGGGCGCAGTCCAGGGAGGCAGTGACTCACGCTCCGCCTTGTGCTTGCGCAGCCCGGAGGGAGCCCACGCCGCTGTCCTGGATTTGAAAATGCTGCCGTGTTGATGGGAGAGGACTAGGCGTTTCCCACCAGTTTCCTAAACAAGACTGCTGTTTAATTTTAAAGCGCCATTTCCTTTGATCAGCCTCTCAGGAACCTTTAATTGTCTTCCACAAGGAACTTGAGGAACCAGCTCCAGAGAACGTGCCTGAGTCCCGGCCCACGCCTGCCCCCGGCCTCGGCGAACTTGAGTCAAGTCCAGAGGACAGCACAGCCGACCGTGGGGGTGGCGGTATGAGTTTGTGTCTCTTCTCAAGGGCGCGCTCGGCTGGGACACGGGTTGGTGCCAAGGGGTCTTGGGTGCGGCGGGCCCTGCGGGGGCCCCTGAGGAGGGGTGGGTGTGGTCACCTGCCATCCTGTCCAGAGCGGGGCTGTGACCAGGACGCAGGGCGGAGGCGCCGGGGGTGCCTTGCTTGCTGCCGCCCTTGTCACAGTGAGACGAGCTGGACACTCACCGGGTGACTTTGGGACCTGTTCTCCTGAGCGGGTTAAAGTAATGAACTTGACTTTGGGACAGTGTAGAGGTGGTGAATGCTCTGAAGCCCTTCTTGTTTCCCTCTCCCAGTAATGGTTTTCCTAGCCCTCATAAATTCCAATAGAAGAATTGAAGCCAGGCTTTAGAAAGCAACAATTTGGATGTGCAGTCATTGCCAGAAAAAAGTGCTCAGAGCTGCCACCCAAATGAGCGAGATGTGTCTAAGCTAATGGCTAAGGACAGGAGTTTTGAAGTTAAAAAGCTGGCCCTACCAGTTCCTGGGGAACCCCTGGCAACTTAATCTCTGTAGGTCTCAGTTTCCTTATCCGTCAAACAAGAATAAAAATACCTGCTTTCAGGGTTCTGGTGAAGAGCCAATGAGATGAGGTATGGGAAGTGCTCTTAGCTCGGCAGAGCTCCCAGGAAGACCAAGGAAAGCAGGTGTGACGATGAGAGTCAGGCTCTGAGCGCGGGGCCCT